>CM023357.1:33080101-33252488 GCA_013282895.1 Eriosoma lanigerum | reverse complement strand
CGGCGTGCAGTAGTAGGTCATACGATCCACGTGCGTTACTTATTACATAAAGGTCCGTTCGTCGATTTGTGGTATCCTGTCATAGGTTATATATTTCGCCGTGTAAAGATTCCGAGGAACTCTTCGTCAATCGACGATATTTACAAACGAGGTAAAAACAATAATGTTATAGGTAATGATTTTTATTATAATAATATTGTTGTGATTATAATATAATATTTAAAATGAGGAATACCCTGTAAATAATCTCTATGGTCAACGTACGATTTTTGGAACGCGCGCCAACGTACGAGCATAATAATAATAATACGCGCAGTGGTGTACTGGTGTTGAAATCTCGAAAGAGGCAGATTTTGAGCGTCTCACCCATGATAGAGTTATTATTTTTAGCGCATCACGCCGCCGCCGCTGCAGCCGAACGGCACTCGATACACCGCGCGTTGCACAGTATACCAGCTACTTACAATCTACCACTCTACCAGCTACCACCACGACCGCGGTTACAATCCATGCGCACGCACCAAAATACTTTAAAACCCGATGACAAAACATGTGAAAACAATAATAACAATATTACAATATTCATCGTCGCATTCGTATTCCGTAATATACGTGTGTTCGCGCGGCTTTTTTTTCTACCTAATTATTATCTTTGGCTTTTTATAATACTATAATATATAATAGGTAGCTAATTAGCTACTTATTATAATTATATTATTAATGATTTACCTTGGTTTGACGGTTAAATTTTTTGTATTTACCCATATAAACTACTACGACGTTGACAACAACAATAGCAATGCTTCGAAAATGTTCGTAAGATAATTCGTACAATTTATGATAAATTATTGTGTAATATTTTAAGTATGTGTTTTTTTTCAAATATTAATAAATTTAATTAGCTTTCATAACAAATGTTTGTTATTATTTAATATATTTTTAAATAAACGCGGGACTCAAACCCAATTTATGAATAAAAAGTTCTGCGCTTGCGCTTTGCATATCTAGGAAAATAATTCAAACTATAATGTATCTACTTCTATGAATTATGATCTATGATTTTCTGTGCTTTTATTATAATTTATAATTATAATAATTAATATTATATATCATATTTATATTTATATTTTATAATAAATTGTAACCTACGAAATACTTAAATATTTAATTTATTAATTGTACCTAATAGATTTTATAATTATTTTGTATACATGATGCGGAACTTATAGATTATGTTATGCTTATGATATATTGATATTATATGTCCATTGTCCATATATTCAATAAATCAACCCACAATGCATATTTTTACACGTTTTTAAATTTGTTTACAAAGCATAAATATGCTCAATATTTTACACTAAGTAAATATTAAACATTTTCAAATACTAGGTATAATGTGTTTTTTTTAATAAAAAATGATTACACCTTTGTATATATTAAAAAACAATTAACTTTAATTCTGTTAAAATATCAACTTAAAGCGGAATTTTCTGGATTCTACTCTATACAAATTTCAATGGTTTTTTTCCATCATATTTTTATGTGCACATGCCATATGATAGTACAGTTAACACATATTATAATAATGTTTCAATGTTTTTTAAAGTACTATCATCCGAACTTTGTACATTTACTGGTATTATTGAAATATTCTCTAATCTCCAATTTCTAATCTACAATTTTTACTATAATTCAAAATGACATATTCGACTAACTCATATAGTCATATACTCATATATTAATTAATATTTTTTTATCTACTTTTATTAACATTAAATGACTTAGTAATTAATAATATAATAGGCTATAATCCTTAATTTATTATAAAAAATTATTACAATAATATAAATTATAATAAATTATGTATAATACCATAATGTATTTTACATTAATTGTGGAAAATTCGGCATCGAGATTCCAAATGATCATAATCCGAGCCTGTTAAAACCATATAATATAATACATTTATACTAACATTATATTCAATATTTACCATTATTATAATAAACATAAAAATTATATTTCATTGATCATACATTTTTATTATGGAAAACTGTAGAAAGTGTTTAAAAAATAATATTTTGAAGTTAAGTTAGCTATTATAATCAAATTAAATATATAGTGTTTTCATATTTAATCAACTTGTGATGCATTATGGTATATCTATTGCATGAAATTATTATTTGATTCTAGACGAATACCTATATCAAGTATTAATGTTTAAATGTCTTCTTCCTCAAAATATTAATTTAAATTGCAATTATTTTTCTCTGTAATTGTATAGTCTATATTCCCTATTTATATAAATTGTATAGTATTATAAATGCTTAATCAAGTTTAAACTGTTGAAATGTTTAGGTACTAGATTTTGGTGTTTTGGAATAATTAAAAAACTATATTCATTTTTAAAGAATCTAGAAATACTAAATTATTTATTCATTCTAAAATTATGTTAGTTTATTAATAAATTAATTTATCGAAGAAATATAATTACGCTATATCATATTTATCGTTTTTATAATATTGTATTATTATCCCTATAGGTTTTAGACCTATAACTAATCTTATTATGTAAAGTATATAATACATGTATACATCATATATAATACATGTATGTAATACGTATGATTTATGGTATATAATTTGTATCCCTTACTATTACCAAGGTCTAAATGAAATTAATTTACGTGAATATATATATTATATAGAAAATAGAATCATAACTTAACTTTGTAAAACATGTAAAAGAAAAAGTTTATGTATATATATACCAGATACCTACATCGCACTGAGACACTACGTCATCTATTTTGAGCGTTCTATACGTTTTGCATTGAATCTTAATGCAATATAATATTATTTCTATTAAATATTAAGTTTCTGATCAAATTTTAGAAATACAACTTAGAAATTTAATTATTAAAAATGTTAGCCTGGGTATTTTCCCATTGGATAGTTTATCGACCTATAAATAATAATATAATTTGTCCAACCTTTTATTTACCCACCTAACTATTTTTAAACTCTTATTAAAAAGTTATATGTATATTGCATGGAATAAAGACATATATATATTCTTATAAATCTTAATATTTATTTATCAATATACTTTTATATTTACTTATTTTACACCAGTTTTTTTATTTTTTCGAGTGAAAATTATTGATTCATAATTATTAAAACGATATACACATGATCTAGTAAAAAATATAATTTAAAATATCTTACGTAATATATTGATATACCTACCCAATATATATATTAATTATTAACTATACTCGTACATCAACATCATTATATATTATTTGTATTATATAGGTATATAATTTAGTTAGAAGTTAAAGTTGTATAACTAATTGTAAATTTCCAACCCTTATTTTTATAATAATTCGTACTACATATTTTTATTGTACCTACATTAAAGTTATACAAAATACGTAGGAGGAACTTCAATAATGTATACCTTTATTCTGTATTATTATAATTGAAATAAATTATCTAGAATTTTTCTTAAAATATAATCAAGTGAAGAATTATTAACTAAATTTAAATGATTTATATACTTATTTGTAAGTACACAATACACATTACTTAAATTCGTATAGCACACTTATTATTTCGGACTACGCAATAGTTCGCGAGTTCACTAGAAAATAGGGATTGAAAGTTCCTGATTTGTATTAATATTATTTTATGACAAATTCTATTACGTTTAACTAGTACCTACTATAGTATAGTATATAAATATCAAATTAAATGAAGGTCTTTTTTATAATACATTTAACATTACACATATTATAAATAATAATAATTTATAAATTGTACACGTTCTGTCTCAACCTACATTCAAATTTGAAGTGTTTGCATCCGTCAAAATGTAATCAAATTTGCAATTCAATGCAGTATCTATTGTCCTGGCTATTATGTTTTAATGGGCATAGTTTTATCTAATGTATATTTATTTAAGTATATTAATTATACCTAATCCTACAGATAGCTTGAAGGCTATAAATATAAATTGTTTTTTAATAGTTCATTTCTCATATGTTAGTATATGATATTATAATATATATATATTATGTACCAAGTGAAAATATAAAATATTTAATGATTAATAATAATATTATTCCAATTTAAAAATTTATATTTAATCATTTATTAAGTAGGCAACCTGTAGATAGGTACGATATTTTGAAAATTTTTGATGCTCTAATAGGTATTAATTTAACTACCTGTTCTATTTATTAGTGAGTCAAGATGGTAAGAAGAAAGAATTGATTAAACTATTTCAAACGTGCAAAATGTAAAAAAAAAAACGCATAACAAATTTCTCACATTCCATTATAGCTTCCCAAATGTATACATTCAAACAATTATCACGTCTTATCAGATAAACATTACACTTTACACTATAACTCAAAAAAAAATAATCTATATAACGAACTAGAGGTCAAAAACGTACAATTAAATACTACAGGAGATATCACGCGATGTTTCAATTTACAAATCGCCATTGGCTTACTGAAGTACCTACGCTATTCATTTCAAGAGATACCTGGTATTATTTTATTATTAAATATCAATGCATTTTTAATTATAATGCTATATTATTTATTTTTGATATTTTATGACAATGTCCTATTTTAAATATAATTTAAATGTGTGTAATTATGAATTATTTGCATACGATATTATATATTTATATATAACTAATATTATAGTAATATTTTATATTTGTACCTACGCAATTTTTAGTTTTACATTTTTTATATTTGTTTATTTGTTATTATTGTATTTGGTATTATAACATAGATTATGTTTTACAATGTCATTTTAATAAAAAATAAATAAATAATAAGATAAATGATGAATCGGATATAGTTAATGATATTTAATAAAGTGGTTTAATACCTATATCAATATATACATAGGTAGTAGGTATAAGTTACATTTTAATTATAATTATATTATATGATACATATACGATATACATCATTTTACACTTATATTACAATATAAAACTTACAATTTTAAAAAAGATATTTCAATATTTGAATATCTACCATCTGTTTTTATATAAACATAAACATTTATATAACTGGTATTTGATAGATAATATTAAAGCGTATAACTTACAATAACATAAACAACAACAACAACAATATAAATCAACAGTTTTTCATTTTTTATTAACATACTCGTAAAAACTGGAAAATCTTCACTTAAGAGGTCATTGTACCCGCAAATTCTGTCACCGTTTATCAAATGGGAATGTTGAAAAATCACAGCAACGTAGAACTTAAATTATGAAGTTTGGGTTAAACTTTGAATATTAACATTTATTAGCAAATTTAAAGAGAAGCGTATTCTAGAAGGAATGTCATATCTGTTTTGTAAAACATCATCTGGCAAAGAAGTTATAAAGAATTAAGTTTTAAATATTTTTATAAACGCTATAACTTCTTTGCCAGACGATATTACACAAAAGGTAAAACTATAATTTTGTAAACCAATATGATATAATAAAATAAAGCACATAATAGTTACTTATTTTTATTTGTTAATACCATATTAATATATTGCATTAAATTATATAATATGATTTCAAGAAATGCATACTAATACAGTGATACTATAATAATTTGTTTAGTGTCCTTAAAATAATGACCAGTATTTATTATAGAACTTAACTTGTATTTTGTATCTATTGTAACCTATGTATTAATTATTAAAAAATAAAAACCTATATAATTTGATGAAAAATAAATAAATGTATGAATTTAATACTACTCGTATATCTTTGAATAATTTTTAAGGTCTAAATTGTATAATAATTAAATTTCTAAATCATATTCCTAAAATTTAATCAAAAATTAAATATTTAATAACAATAATATTATATTATGTGAGAAATAAAGTAAAACGAGTACCACAATCCATTAGATGACGTATTGCCCTGGGACAATGCAACATAATATAGGTATAAAATCGTATAAAAAAAAGCTATAACTATAAATTATAGATATAATATTATTGATTATTTTTGTTTATTATTAATATTATTATTATTATTATTATTTTATTTTTTTTAGGTATTATACTTATCATAACTTACGTTTATAATATACATAAAAAACTGCTTCACGCGAATTAATTTAATTTGATAATAATTGTAGTAATAGTTAAAGCATTGATTAATTATGCATTGATATATTAATTTTACAATAATATTATATAATGAATCAATGGTTAAAGGATACAAATTATTTACCATTTAAATGATAAATCATTATGTATTATATTACACGAAATATTATTTATAAAAGTAATTTAGGCCTCCAGCTCATATAGGACAATATTATCTATGTTTTACGCCATTTAACGATATTCAATAATAAAAACTTACCATCTTGATTTCTTGCTTGTTTTAATTAAATAAATAATGAAAAAATTAATATTAAGTACAAAAGAATAAGAAATCAAATATTATTCTTCCATCAGGCTGATAGAGAAACCAAGATTTTCCTAGGGAGCCTCATCAGAATTCAGTGGCTGTTACAAGAAAAAGTTCCATTGTTACTGAAACCCCTTCCCCCCAGACGAATGAAACATATAATTAAAAGTATTTAGGTAAATATTAAAATGTGTTATTATTAATATTGCATTATTACATATTACTAAAATTTTGGACCATGCACATAAAATTGTTGAAACCACCACTGCCTGTATTAACTTACATTTTTGTTATTGTCTCTTTTTATCGCCCGCTTAAAATTGATATATGCCCCAGTTACAAAAAAACAATATAATTATTATGACTATTTTTTAGGTCATTGCTCAAACAGTGAATAAAGATTTACTCTGCAAATACTTTTATAACTACCGTCCTCCCAAGACTATTCTATTGCCCCTAAGGTAAATAGGCCCACTTTGGGAAGCACTGAATTAGATTAACAAATAAATCTAAAGTAACTCTTTTAAAATGTAAGACTTCTAATAATGAGACTGTTTCACTGGCGGTCAAATGGGTGTGAGGGGGATTTGGGATATATCCCCCATGACCTTTTTGTTATTATGTATTATTTTTAACAATATACCGTTTATTACCTATATATTTATAATAAAAAAAAGCGGGAAGGTCGATTCTGGTCATTCCTTCTTCGTCCCTTCGGTCCTCGGAAAAAATAGTGGTTTATTATAATTAAGATTTGAATGCAATGTTATTGCATTAGAAAATATGTTTCTGAGTGAAACTTAATATATTACAATATTTTATACTGATAATTCATTTCAAAATTGTACTTCGTGTGTAAACTACCTATGAGAATACTCAAAAAAATGTCTAGTACCTACGTTCAAAATTGCATTCGTTATCATGAAATAAAAAATAATAAAAAATGCTAAAACAGTATTTTTGCTATTTTTTGGTAGTTTTTTTTCTCCTAAAGGAAAAATTTTGAGAAATTCGAAAAATGGGCTTTATAAAGTACCAAAATAATATGATTTTCTACAGAAAGCATACCTTATTTGTGATAATTAGACCATTATTTCTACTCGAAAAAATGTTTTCATACATAAAAAAAATTGCATTCCTTGCTCCGCTCAAAATCTAAAATAGATTTAATTATTTAATAATTTTATTACTATGTTATTAATATATTATGACTGATATTTACAATTGTCAAAATGTATGTTGAAAAGTCAAGATTATCAGGGAGGGGGCCTTATGACAAAATCATTTGACCGCCACTACTGTGTGTGTACTGAATATTTCCCGGTAGATTAAAAATTACATTTTGGTATATGTGATATGTATATTATGTATTTATGTTTATAAAAAATAAACACAAATCAACACAAATTACAATTATAAATCCATCTACATTTTACATTTTAAAAAAATGTAATCAAAATAAAGAAAAAAGAAAAAATATCATTGTTAATTTGTCACTGAACATTGGCAAATATAAATAGATCAATTTATTTTAATTATTTTAACACAAAATTTGTTATTATTTTATCAATGTTTATTGTTAGTAATAATATACGCGTCTCGTGATGTGGTTTATTTTATAATATTCTTTAAAAATTTAGTTTAAGTGTTATTACTTTATTAAAAAATATATATTTTACTTTTTACATAAATAATTATTATCATATTAATAACATATGTAAATAGGTATTACAAATACAAAATACATTTTAATATGTTCAAAGTATATTTACAATTTTCTGAGTCTACATTCTACAATCTACACTAAAGAAATTTAGAAAATTAAACAAAAATTTTAATTTTAATATTTTCGTAATTGTTTATGCTATAATTAGGATTTTGGAAATATAATAAATGTATTATAATTTATACTCTTATGGAAGTTTATTTTAGTATAATACGTTATTAACTTTAGTATTGCATTTTTATTTTTGATATAGTATAAAAACGATTAAGTTCATCACATTTGAAGCGTATTGAGTAGAAACTAAAATTATAAACGACTACAAAGTACAAGATATATTAAATTAAAAATAAATAATAAACTTTGTAGAACTGCATGTAAATTATACAGTCATAACGCTATTGCAGTATTCCAGAAGCATTTATAATAATAATAATGTACTCAAATATCTATTATGTTATAATATCAATGATTTAATTATATTATTTATTAAAATATATAATGATATATTATCATTTAGAATGTTAAATTAATATATTTAAATTGAAAATAATTGCCATGTATTTGATTTACTCTTACGCTATTTACAGTGTAAAATTAAGATTGTAATTATGGAAGTTGAAGGTTCGTTAAAATAAATGTTTTTGAAAAGCAGCATAATATGACAGTCATGGATCACGGGACTATCGGGGCTCAAAATAACATACAGCCGATAATCACAGATTGCAAACTTTACAAGAGACGATGGCCTATGTTATTGCTGTTCGTCCTATGTTCTATGGCCAATGCGATCCAGTGGATTCAGTACAGCATCATACCGACAGTTATCATGAATTTTTACAACGTATCGAGTTTCACTGTCAATCTAACGTCAATGGTGTATATGATCACTTATATACCACTCATATTCCCGGCGTCGTGGATACTTGACAAAATGGTAATAATCTTATTATAATATTGCTTTTCATTTTCAGAAATTAAATACTTATATTTTTATCAATGGCGCACACAGTGAATAAATTCCACCAGAAATGTTTTCATTCATTCAATTTGTATTCAAAATCTAGTATACGATCATGAAACGAATCCGCAGTGACGTAAAATTTACAGTGTGCAAATATGCCAATAAACTTTTTACCATATTACTATATTCTATACAAAATTCCCCTCTTTAGGAAATTATTATAAGCACAAACCCTTCACCCCCCGAAAAAAATTCTGTGTGCGCCATTGATTACTAATTATTATTTATTTTAATGCCGGTCGATCGTCTCATATTGTGTTTAGAAATCAAACCTAATTAATATAATATGATTTGTGTTTTGAACTTATTAACAATAATGTATTTTCAAAAAAACTGTTTTGGGCCTCCATAAATTGTATTATTATTACTTTTTTTTTATTGGCAGACATAATTTTATTTATGGACAAATGATAATTTTATTTTATGAAACATTTTAGGAGTTCAACCTTTTTATTCCTATCTATAAATTAGTACAAAATTATAAAAACACCTAATTTTTAATAGGGGTTTTTAAAGTTCCTCACATTCTTAATAAATTATTTAAGATCATTCATCCTAATTCTAATATTGATCTTGGATCTTCCGAATATGAATAAAATTAAAATTAAAAATAATTTATAACTATCAAGTTCTTAAATTTTTTTTATGTATATTTTAAAGATTTTTATATCATAGGTTTATAACTATGTTATGTTATAGGGTCTTCGTGTTGCTATGGTGGCTGGTGCATTTGGCACAATGTTTGGTGCTTGGTTAAAAATTGCTTCTGCCAGACCAGACCGATTTTATATGGGCATGATTGGACAAACAATCGTAGCCAGTTCACAAGTTTTTATATTAAACTTGCCTGCACGTTTAGCAGCAGTATGGTTCGGCCCATCTGAAGTATCCACAGCTTGCTCAATTGGAGTATTTGGAAATCAAGTATATAACATGAAATTTAATAAAAAATTAAATAAAATCCTGTTTAATAATAAAATTATAAATGTTAAGCTTGGTGTAGCATTGGGTTTCCTACTTCCACCTCTAATGGTTCATGATAGCGAAGACTTGTACTACATCTCTTCACGTTTATCACGAATGTTTTATGGCAATGCCATATTTTCAACTATAGTATTCATATTAATATTTCTATGTAAGTCTACAATATATTATTTTATTAGTATCTACAATGATTTTAATTTAAATTAATAACATAGTTGTTAAGGCATTACCTCCATTACCACCAAGTTTAGCACAAGCAAATCAGAGATCAACATGTACTAATGATCCTAGGAACTTCATTAAATCTTTGTGGAGACTAATAGGCAACTACGGATTCGTTTTGTTACTATTATCATATGGTATGAATATTGGGTCATTTTATGCCATTTCCACATTACTAAGTCAAATTTTCTTGGTACATTTTCCTGTGAGTAAAATTACCATATTACCTTTGTTTTCACTAAGATTTAAGTTAGAATAATTAATTAATTATTGATATACCTTAGAAAAATGAAGAAGATGTTGGAAGAATAGGTTTATCAATTGTTGTCGCAGGAATGATTGGTTCGGTTGTATGTGGTTTTATTTTGGACAAGACACAGCTTTTCAAGTTAGTTAAAATTTAATAAAATATTATGTTTTGTATTAATTAATCATTATTGTTGTATTAATTCATTAATTTGGAAAATTATTCTAGAGAAACAACACTTGTAGTATATGCTAGCTCATTGTTTGGCCTGATAATCTATTCGTTTATATTGTCTTATGGTAACTTATTTGTTGTGTACATGTCAGCAATTTTACTGGGGTAAAAATAAAATAGCTAAATAATGATTATGATAGTAAAATATAAATTATAGATTAAAAAATGTATGTTTATACATTTTAGATTTTTCATGACTGGTTATTTAGCAGTTGGTTTTGAATTAGCTGCTGAACTGACTTATCCAGAGTCTGAGGGAACTTCAAGTGGAATGCTAAATGCAGTAGTACAAGTATTCGGCATCATTTTCACATTAATATATGGATGGATTTTCAGTGCGTTTGGAGATCAGAAAGCCAATTTATTTTTGGCAGCAATACTTGTTATAGGAACTGTATTCACGGCTATGATACCATCAGACTTACGGCGACAAGCAGCCCAACAAAAGAAATCTTTGATTAATTAATACTAATTTTATGAAGTATTAGCTCAAGTATTTATTAGACACAAACATATTGAATATGTTAAATTGGTTTTTTTTATGGATCTGATATTCCGTATTTACTTAAAAAGTAATTAGACCTAAAGATTCCATACCTAATTTAGTAAAGAATCAAGTATTTTTTTCTTTCATTGAATTTTTAATATTATACACTGTTAATTTATAGTAAAATGTATTATTATTATCATTGTAATAATATATTTAAGATTTTAAAAGTGTGAAGTATTTAAATATAAATATATTTTTGTTGTCCTAACAAACATTTTGGTACCTACCTATTTATTTAAAATGATATTAAAATAATACCAAAAAATTGTTTTCAATTTAGTTAAAATTTATTCTGAATGATGTACATAAAGACTATATTATTTTAATATAACAAACAAATTTATGATTATTAATTTAATATTACAATTAATAATAATTTATTGCTAATAAAATTACTTTTATATATATCATTGATTATAGAATAGACTATTCTATAATCAATGATATATATAAATAAGCTCTTCATTAGTTATTTCTCAGTAAGATTGATTATTATAAACAATATTAATTAATTTTTATTCACAAAATATAAAAAATTTTTTTTTTATGATTCATATATTATTAAAAATTATAACTATTATAGTATTATATAACCAATATAATAATAAATAAAAACTTTAATGTGAACAATTTATCCTGTTTTACTTTCTCAAGATTATGATTTTCATAATTATGAAAAATATTTTAAAAAAATTAATTAAACTGTGATTCCAAATTGAAATAAGTACTTGATAACTACATAATTATTATTCATAATTATTATGAAATTGTACTTAAACATACCTAATACATGTAGTTATTTATCTATATACTACACATCAGTTGTGAAATTGCTCAATTGATGCATTGAGCAAAAAATTGCCCACTTCATGAACTGTGCAATATTTTTTCTATACTTTTATTATATTTGTATATTATATAATATCAACAATAATAACATATATTATTATAATAAAAACATGATACCGAACTGTTTATTTTTTTACAATATATGTTACATTGCTATCACAAACGATATATGCAAAATCTGTTTATTTGAATAAGCATGATGTGAATCTAGATTTATTATAAATATTATAATATCAACAAAAGTAACATAATGACACTATAAGTGAAAATTTATTATATATATATATATGTATATGTATGGACTGCTACATAAATTTTTTGATTAATTAAGTTAAACTTATATATTAAATACTTAGTGTTAGGGCGCGGATTTAAATGCAAAATAAATTTTTTTCTGAATGTTTTAATACATTGACTTTCAAGCTCATAATTCATTTCATACATCAAAGAATTTAAAATTGAAACTTTTATTTGGAATTTTTATATTTCAAGTCATTTTCGCATATTTAATAAGAATTGTTAAAATTTTTAACAAATTAACTCACCTTCCATCCACCATATATCTTTTTCATTTTATCTTAACATTATGTACACATATAAAGTCGACAACATCTGCACTATGTGATCTGATAAATTAAATTTATGACAGGGTAACTACACTTTATTTTTGTACTCTTCTCTGAATAGGGATCTATTTTATATTTTATTATATTAGTGATATTTATGATGAATAGTGTTATCGATAACTGGTACAATTATTAATTTTCAAAATCAAGTAAGTTCAACTATTAATTTCAATTTTCAATTTATGACAAATAAAAAAATTTTAGGGCATTTTTTAAAATATTTCAAGAGCAATAAATTATATTTATTTGAGGCATTGTTCTTATTTTTTAAAGTATTTTAATCTGCGCCTTACAGACATATTTAAAGAGTGGAATATTTTCTAGTATCTTTCTAAAGTTTTTTTGTAAAATGTCATCAAATGTCAAAGTTATAAGTGTTTCAATTGTTTTTATATTTTAAATTTGGTAATAAGTTTAACTCAAATTCCACAATTTAAGTTCTATGTGGCCATGATTTTACTATATATTTTGATTTAGCTATACAGCAAAATATAGTTATATTGGTCTCTTTAAGTGTTAATGAATAAATTCTAATAAAATGTAAAATATATAAAAATACAATTATTTATGAAAGTTACCTGGAAAGTCCATGGACCAGATATACATGAAAATCACATCGGTGAATATTTTTGTACAAGTATATTTCCATTGTTATATTTATATGAATTTATGCCATTCAGCTTTTTAAGACAATGTGCATAAGTAATATATATATATATATATCATATATGTAACCATAGACGAATCCTCTGGCAGTGCATAATGGTGGCTGCAGGGGAAAGAAGTAAAGGGGGCATTAGTCTCTCTTTAGTTTTTTTGAGTCAATTATTATAATCACTGTTATACAAAATAATTTTTAGGTTACTAAATTATCTAAATAATATCTATACTTATGAAAGAAAATATTTCACAAATCATAATTTTTTTTAATGCATCAATAAAAGTCTAATGGATGGATGAACTGTATTTAACATAGAAATAAACCAATTATGCCAACCTTCAATTGCATTGTTGGTGCCTAAAATGTCTTTTTATTTAATTCATAACAATTTTAAGTATTAATATGAAATAATGCAGCTCTTCTATGATCTTTCTAGCTTTCCTATTTGGTTAGTTATCACATTCAAATTGCCCATGCTATTTTTATACTATGATTAAATTGTTCATAACTACAGTATACATAACTATTATTATGACGCACGTTTATTTTACTGTAACACTTTTTCTACTACATTCCTCCATATTTTCCTATCTTTGCTGTCTTCTATTCTCAATTGTATAGTAAGTAAAATAAAACGTTTCACACTACCCGTGAAAAATATTTAAGCACATCTATATGGCTATATCTATACCAGGAGTCACCAACTGGTGGACCGCGAACACTTTTTTATGGACCCTTATCCACGGAGTAATTTTTAAATTAGTATAATATAAATATAGAAACTATAAATACAAATTTAAAATATATATATATCTATTTATTAACGTGGGTAAAAGTCATTGAACCTTGGACCGCGGAAAGTTTGGTAAGTTTCAAAACGAACCCCCATAGAAATTAGATGGTGACTCCAGATCTATACAATATTAGAAATTTACAATTTATACAACTATAATATACTGTATTACAAACTAAGGATAATTGTGACTTTAGTAGGAATGATCAATCAATATTAGCTATGGACATTATTCTTATTATTGGTGAATCAATTTCATTTGACCTAATATACAATACCATGTAATTCTGGTATGAAAATACATACAATACAATAGGTCAAGTGATCGGAAAATTCCTTGGTGGACTGATGCTCATATAAATATATTTAACAATACAAAATTATAACTTATTATTGTGAAACTATAAATTATTTTCATTACTTATTTAAGAAGTATTAATATTTAATATTACCTAATAAGTAATTGTATAAGACATTTGACAGAGATTAGACTTTAAATTATTTATACAAAAGTAATCTCTAAATAAAAATATAAACATTTATATACCTAAACATATATAGTATATAATATACAAATAACAATTAATTAAATTAGAAAGTTTTTGAAAAATATAATTAATACTTTAAACTAAATTAAAGAAATTAAATAATACATATTTTAATTTTAAAAGATTTTTACATGAGTACTAAAAATAAATTTGAATTAAAAATAATACATTAGTATTATCTAAATATTTTCTATATCATAATATATGTCAACAAATATTTATACTTAAGTATAAAAATTTGCAAATCAGTAGAAAGATACATAGGAAATGTTAAAAATAATTGAAAACTAAAATGTTATATGTCAATTGTGTTTTAATATAAATTATTGTATTTCTGATGAATATTTTCTAGACTAGTGTTGGTATGAAGCATCCCGAGATTATCTTGCAGGTCTCATTCAAATCAGTGCAGACTTTTTTTGCGTGACATAATCTGGCCCTTACAGGGGGCAGCATATTTGGCTGTTGAATAACATAGTTCTAGTGCTAATGTTCTTACAGTATTTGATTATTGTAATTATTTATGAATATATTATACCATAATTTCTTGACATTTTTAGTGTTGCAACCCCCAAAATAAATTCAGTAACCTCACGCCCCCATAATAATGAATACTAATTTGAGCCCAAATATCTGTTTTACCAGTTACAAAATATATTATATCATTAACCATTAATAAAGTAAATTACAATAATTTTAAAAAAAATTTCTAATTAATGTAACCCCTTATACAAAGGTTCGCAACCCTCAGATTGAGAAATGCTGCATTATTTTAACCTACTTGATGTATTTACTTAACCAGTTGGCCAACATAACATCAGCGTTTTATATTATAACAACAGCAAAATTACATAAATTTTTAATATGATATCCAGTATTTTGTAAAAAATAAGATATTTTCCTTTATTTTAAAATAATTGTTTATTTTATTTAAAGTAAATACGGAAAGATATCAAAATATGTATAAATGTTTTAAAGTAAATAATTTAATAGTCAACTTAACTATTATGTTATTAAATAAGAAATAAGAATACATAAATTGAACAAAACAAAAAAAATTTTTCTGGTATTTTATAAACAGACAATTTTATACTGAAAGATCTTATATCTGAAAAAAAAATAGTGAACTTAAAACATAAAATGAGTTAATGCTTAACAAGAACATTTGCATGTTTTTTTTTTAGTAAGACATCAAATGAAACGCTCTTTTAATTTATTTACATAAATTATTTGTCAATATATCTCATTATGAAATCGGTTTAATCTTAAAATGTAATGATATTAATGAAAATACAAAACATTTGAGATCCTGAACTAGATAATAAAATGTTCTCAGACCTTCTGGGTCCTTGGATGTATTTACATCTAACAATGATCCAGTCTTTGAAGTGGTAAATGATATATGTTCATCATCAATGACAATCTCTAGCTCTTGTCTGCCAACTCTGTCTGGTGGTGGCCATAAAGCATCATCTTCATGCATAATCTCAGAATCAGATACAATACGTTTGAGCTCATCAATAACAGGTTGATGAACATAAACTTCTTTACGGATCATAGTGTCATTCTTGTAATTGGAATTGTTAGCATAACGCAGCTTACCATCGGGTCGGAACTCAAATTCCAAAAACTCGTGACCGAATTTTCCTAAAAATAAAACCAAATTAAATCAATAAGGTTATATTAAAAATTCTGAAAGAAATAATATTTTTATGAGACTATTTTTTCTTTTTGATTTTATAAATTATAATATTAAAAACTAAATATTTTATAAATTCTAAAAAAAAATTAATATTTTTATCGTAGGTTATAAACATATGAATTGTATAGTTTCATCATAATAACCAAAAACTGTATTAAATTTTAATATAAGCATATTACACTAATTTTGTATTAGGAAATTTATTTAATTATTTATTATTTATTAATACAAAATATCTTACATATTGAGAAATATAATACTAAAAACATATTATAATACAATTGCATAATGTGTAATCACTGTATCATAAATCCAAAAAGGGTGAAATTATATTTATAATAAATATTATGTTGAATAATAATTTGTCTTTAATGATAATCTATAAAATTAAGTTTTGTTCAGTAGCAATTACTTTTTAAATTATTTTACTTTTGGGATAAGAATGGTAAGTCATCATTAGAAAGCGGATTTTTAAGTATTCAAAAATATACACTTTATGCAGCTCAATATGATTGTGGACGATTTGTTAACAAAAAATTGTAAAAATCATTTATTTTGTATATAAAAGCATAAAATGTTGAATATTTGTTTAGCCTCTTTTTTTATTTTAAAATAAATTACATCAGTAAAAAGAAATTGTATCGATTTTTCTATAACTTGTTTGTAATTAAATTGCAATATTGGTACACTATTCTTCTCAAAAGTCAGTACAATTAATATTTACTATTGAACATACTAATATTTAGTTGTTATATAAGGTACATATAGGTATGTACTTTATTTGAGTATACCCATGAGTTTCAGAAAAAAAAAAAAAAAAAAAAAAAAGAGTAAAATCTTTAAAATGTTTAAGAATGTAATATGTTATATTAATTATATATGGTGGCTGGACTGAGTAAAGGATGACCTGAAGAGATTACACAATGGAGCAAGTATTGAAGACGCAAAAGATCGAGAAGTTTGGAGAACTTTGGTAGTAGCTGCAAAGTGCCTAAATGGTGCGTGAAGCAAAAAAAAAAAAAATACATACATATATATATATAATTAAATAATTACCATAACATAAAAAAATATTTTTAAGTTTAACTAATCATATTATAACAGTTTATAATGGAATATTAATAGTTGAAGAATATTTTAATGTTAATTTAGAGTATCTACATATAATACATCATTATATATCCTCTTTTTGATAACCACTAATTTGAAATTAAATATATCTAATAAAAACAATATAAAAAAAACTCAATAACCAAGAAAAAACTGATTCTACTAGTGGTCGATATTTAACATTATCCGCTAATTTAATATCTGTTATTGTAAGTGAATTTATTTTTTATAAATAAGTACAAACTCAATATTATAACAGTAGGTATACTATAAATTAGTTCATAGAAACCAGCCATGTTTAACAAATGCACATTATTTGTTTTGAATTTTACATGTTACTTGTAAATTAAAATTAAAAATACAAATTATATTATATTATCGACATACCGGTCTGTTGGGTATAATAAGAAAAAAATAGTTCAATTATTACCTTTGTGGCCAATGTAGTAACGCAAGTAGAATTCTCCGGACATTATTGCGTCGGTTTAAGAGAAAAATAAGGTAAAACACGAACTATACTCCTAACGTCCGGTTGTACTAGTTGTAAATATGAAAGATTGAACACGAGATTTATGATTTTGTGAATTGTAAAAAAAATAAAATCACATTACCATACAGGATTCGGCATTTTCGTAAAACATTTTAGTAAACCATAAACAAAATGATACTCGTAGAGTCGTAACAGCGAGGCCAGCGACAGTCCTACACACTAGACCATAGATATAAATATAACGTAGGTAACAATGGTACTATAAAGATATCAAAGCAGTGTAGCCAACCAGATAAGCACATGATTTCTCGCAGCGGTTACATTACAGACTATAATGATAAAACTCAAAATTGTACGATAGGCTGTGCTGCCCGTGTCAATACTCCATAACAGTATAACCCATTAATGTCGTCGTACCCATCTCGCGCGGGGGTAATCGATATGGCGTTCTCGCGTTTCTTCCATGCGATCTCCTCCGACGGTTGGTTGTGCCGTGAACGCATGCTCATTGCTCACACACAGTCAGACCGTGACGCCATCTTATGGCCAATTGCGTTTATTTGTGTTGTGCCGTACGTACGTGACGGATTCGGACAGCGTGATGGTGGCGGAAGCGTTCGGGAAAGTAGCGTAAAATCGACTGACGACTTCGATCAGTCGATGCACTAGCGTCCAACACGGTCGCGTCTGAATAGATAGATTTGTTATATTATTTTATTTCGACGTAGGTGATATAATAAATTTAATATCTATTCAGAAAATGTCGCGATCGCCGCCAGCCGTAGTCCATTCGCCGTTTAGATCGTTTTAGTATTATTATAGTGTGCGTCGCTCTCCGTTTATCGTTGTTGGTGTCGTCGTTATTTTCTCGCAGTGTGCATGCGCGCTAATTGCGTCCGTATCGTTTTAAGTAATAGTGATAGTGTTTAGTGCTTGTGTGTTTTTGAAGCACCCAAAATGGAATTGCGATTACACAGCCCCGTTGGCGCTGATCCCGTCGTTTACAAATGGCCCATGATCATTGGAAGAGGCTCGGTACGTAATGAAAATAATCCTAATAGACTATTGTGTGTATAAGATTTGTGTTTCTAATAATGTAATGACATAATAAAAAAAGCATAATAATAAAATATTAAATATAACAAATAGGTAAAAACAACAAGCCATAGAGTTCGTTACAATAACAATAACCGTCTTCGAATTTTATCGTCATGCTCATAAATCGAAATACACAATTGAGAACGGTCGCCGCTAGCCTTTGGCCCGTATAGGTAATGCGTCTATGACATAACAAACGTTTTGACAAAAATGCGGCTATTCATGCCTGATCAGTGATAATGTAGTGTTGTGTTGTGATGATATCATTATGATTATGATGATGGTTCAATGAACTTGGCTAACACTTTGTCGGTTCGTCCACGTTTCGTTGTGCGTGTATACTTCGCCGTTCGATAGTAAAATGTTAATAGTGATAATTAGTGTTTATAGTAATATTCATTATATATGAGGATTTTTTTCTAAATAATAAGCTTCGTGATAATATTTTTGTTAGTCTTCATACGTACTATCGTCATTTATAGAAAATTATGCGTAATACAAAACGGGAGTCTGCTAGATTTAATAATAGCACACAATGTTTGAGAAGCAGAAAAACAGTAAATCGATTAATCTATTATGTTATAACATTATTTTAAATGGCTTGTTAAATGCATAACAAGATATTGTAATAGGTATGATGTTGTATGTCATTAGTACCATAACAGGTATTAAACAACTAATGATTGGTTATGTGAGATTCTTGTGACAATAATATCTTATTATTTCATAATCCAATCAGTTAACCAATTATTATCAGTACTAACCATGTTATTTTATGTTTTAGGACAAACATGATGGTGCACTGGGAATTATAGAAACAATTAAGTAAGTAATAATTTACAAAATTCCAATTAATAATATTAATGCTACAATGCTATTTTAATTGCATTAACAAACATATTATTGGTAGTAATGTTATTCTACAATTAGTATAGCATATTTGTTTGTATATTACAAAAAAATGAACTATATAGGTATGATAAAAATGAATATGTATGTTTTGTCAAATTCCTTTAATTTTACAACCCCCTCATATCATAGAAACTCAATTAGATAATTAAATATATTAAATTACCAATTCTAAAAAATTAAAATATTTAATATATTTTAATAGTAATAATACTACATCTTAAAAATATATAATGTTAATTGCTGCATGTTCATTTTCATTATTATCATTGAATTTCATCCAACCTGCATATTATAGCTTTTCACATTTTTCATCTACTCAATTTAAAAATTATGTATATATATATAATTGATTAATATTTTTATCTGGATTATTTTAAATTTAAAAAGATATAATATAAAATTGGTAGTTACATCTAGGTATTTACATTTTTCTAAAATTAGTTAATTCTATCATTTTATATTATAATTGAATTGATATTTACTGACGGGTTATTTCGGATTTTCAATATAATGATGAGTGAATATGTCCTTGGGTACGTTATATATTATATTCTATAGATAACCATTTTTCACTTCCTGTTGTCGAATTATACATACGATTTGTAAATTTTTGACAAACAACTTACAATAGCGCACAATATTCCCACGTCCTAGTGTCACCGCAAAATCCTATATAATTGTCTAGGAACATTGTAGAAGGAGATCATTACCGATTTAAAACAGACACAGGCTAGCAGTTTAGGAGGCCACAAACCGGTTGTATCATCGGTTTAACGAACTCTGCCGTTGTTACTATGATCCATCTTGGGCGGCAACGTATAATCTTGTCGATTATAATTATTATTATATATATAAAATTATCAACGCTCGATGATCGCGTAATCGATAAACTTTCCCGACTCGGCGATTTACAACCATCATCGACCATCGTATAGAAATATACATTTACATGATAACATTCTGAAATTAATGATGAATATATTTTATATTTACTAGCACTTTGCCACACTGTTATAATAATAACGACAATAATATACGCATTTCTACGTAGTATGTTTACGACGCATTGACGGTTATCGACGTAGGGGCTGACAAACGGCTGAAAAAAAAAATGAACATTATATTATATGTGTACAAAATTTACGTGCCGCGGACACATTACGTGTTCCTCGTCTATGGGTGAAGACGAAAAATAGACACAATAGCAGCGTAACAGCGTGTGCATTATTCGATATAACAAAAGAGGAAGACGAGAGAAAAAAATAAATAAAAGAAGAAACTTGGTAGAAAAACAACCGGTGCCAATGCATTTCGCTTTGCTGGGGCCGTGCAGCCGTCGCCGCCCCGTTCACTTTTTAACCGGTACATTTTTTTCCCCTGTTTTTTCAACATTACTTACAATCGAACGTCTTTGCATCTCGTTGTTCGCTCATTTTACCGGCCGGCTGGGCAGGAGAGCGTTGACCGTGGTCGCTTGGGGCCAATAACACGGCTGGCATCTTTCAAGGACACGGTTTGGCGGTAACCCCCCATCAACCGGATTCGTGAATAAAAATACAAGATTCCTATTGTCTGGTAACAAAATATATAAGATATATTTATAACCGTGGGCGTTTTTGTATTTTGACCGGTTTTTGTTTTGGCGGGTACACTTGGAACCCAGAAGAGTTAGCGCAACATAATCATTGTCTATAATATTCTAGTTTTATGCTGTAACAACGATACAACAAGATATGAATCTTTATACATTTTATTTATCATAGTATTTCATGAATGAAATCATTATCAAAACAACAACCAATTTTGTTAATAAACTTTTATTGTTAAACCCTATAAATTTATAAAATACGTGTTTTATACAATTTATTTTGAAACAAATTTACCAGGAATTTATCTATATTAGGTATAATGAACTAAACCTGAACATTGAACATAAATACATTTGTTTTGCATTTAGTTCTTGTGTATCTATTTCTAATCTAAAATCTAGATAATATTATAAATCATAAATTCGTAAATATAACGTTTAGTTTAATCTAGAGTTTTTACTAGTTTATCTAAAATATTAAATAACAATGTTTTTTTTTTCCAGGTAGATATTTATTAAACTAGTAACTAATACTGCATAATTTTAAACAATAAATTAATACTAAACCTAATATAATAAATCTATTGCTTAATTTTAATTTACTAATAATCAATAATAAATTCTAGTGCAAATTGGATCAAAACATTAGATAAGAGGGCTCATTGAAAATTTAAATTTTGCCCCATTATATCTCTTTGTGCTGTGGGCCGCAGAATAAATTGTTTTGGGGGTTAATTACTCAAAGTCCATTACGCCTATGATTTGAATTATTACTTTATGTATTTTTGTCCCCCATTTTTAACAGACAACAAGATAAGTTCTATTATCCATTACTATCTACTATACAACTTCTCCACTTATTGATATTTACCAATAATTGCCTACCTACCTATGTATTATATATTATAATTTTATTCTAATAATCATATCATATCATTAAATTATAACTAATTAAATATATATATATAACATATAAAACAAATTGAAAGACAAAAGACCACTTTTATGGCTTTTGTACACCTAGAAAAAGAAATAGCATAAATTGGACAAGTCTCTTTAAAATCTTGGAAGAAACATAGATAGATTTTAAAGATAAACATATTATCCGTAAAACTTTTGAAGAACAAGAAACTTTTATTAATATTAATGCAACAACAGTGAGTGCCAGAATCCAAAAATGTGTTAGACAAAGGTGCTCACTTTTACCTGCATTGTTCAATGTATTTATTGAAAATGCAATAATTGTTATAAAGCTTCGGTTAAAGCAAAAAGTCACTAATAACAATGCTTCGCGTTGCTGATGATATAGTCGTTCTTGCAACATCTGAAGAAGACTTATAAGCAGCATTAAATGTAATGAATATTAAAAAAGTTCAAAGAATAGTCTGAAAAGAAATGCAGCCAAGACCAAAGCCCTAGTATACTACAAGAAAAACATACCATCAATAAATATAACATTGAAAACCGAAGACATTATCTAAGTAGACTATTTAAAATACTTAAGCAACATTATAACAGACAACTGAAAATCAAAAAAAGGATAGGTTAAGCAATGAATACATTCCTTAAAAAAAAAAAATACTAACATCAAAAAATATAAACATAGTAACGAAGAAATGGCTCATAAAGACATACGTCTGGAGTGTGCCATTATATGGAAGTGAGACCTGGACAATTAATAAGAAAGAGAAAGAAATGTTAGAAGCTCTGGAAATATGGTGTTGGAGGAAGATGCAAAGAATAAGCTGGACTGATAGAAAATCAAATAAAGACATCTTGAGCACAATAGATGAAAAACGAATATTGATAGACATTATAAAGATAAGGAGATGGCAGATGATAGGATACACGTTGAGTCATGAAGATGAATTGTCTAGTTTAATAATTGAAGGAGTAATAGAAGGAACAATATTAAGAGGAAGACCCAGGACAAGATACATTAGTCAAATAATGTAGGATGCAGGAGTCACTTCCTAGAGGAAAAATTTGTTAAAAACCAATTTTCCAATTGATAAACAAAAAATATTAATATATGTATATATTATATATAATAATTATATAACATAATGATTTATTAACTTCATAATTAAAAACTTCATAAAATGTTGATCGACCAATTAAAAATACATAATTAATTAAATAACTCAATTAAATACATTCATTAAACCAAAGTACAAGGTCAGTATTTAGGTTTCAAGTTTTAATATAAAATAAATATTTTTAGGGAATCAATGACTTCAATTAAAAATTTTATATTCTCATTTTTCTTTCTTTTTTTTTTTAACTCAATAATTTTATTAATATGTATTAATTATAATTTAAAGCCTGTAGTCAACTTTAGTCAATCTTCAGATTTATTCATATATAAAATTTCTCCTCCCTATAAATTCCAAAAGACTTATTTTAACACAAAATTACAAATTTTAAGTCTTATTTATCTAATTATGTAGTCAACCGTCACTCTGGATTACTACTTTTAAAACTTTAAATACCCATATGTTAAGCATGTATTGAGTAAAAAACTAAACTTTCACTATCCAATATCCTTCGATATCTTTAAATAAAAATGCATATAAATTATATATATGCTTTCTTACTGATCCTAGATGATATAATTTGACTACCTAATGTATTAAGTATTAGTTTATTACTTATATTTTATATATTGTCATATATTATGATTATATTTATATTAGTTAATTTCAACACATTTTTTTAAAATTAATAACATGGCACTTGTTAGTATTTATATATTTTGTGACAAAATACTTAATTTTTTTTTTTATCAATTTGTAACTCAAAAATGTATAATAAATGAATTATAATTTACACCTTTGTCAATCATTTTTTTGCTATGCACACAGGCTAAAACTATTGATATTTATTTGAGATAGTAAATTTTTTTTTTTAAATTTACGAGTTATAAAATTACAAAAAATAAAAATACAATTTTTTATTTAGTAATATTTATTATAAAATGTTAACCTACCCTAGTAGGTATAATAATATAGATACATAAATTAAAAACAAAACTTAGAAATATTAAATTTTAGAGTATATAAATATTAAATATATTATCTAAATAGCCATAGCATATATAGGTACACCTATAATTTACCATAAAGGTAATCTTATATTTTAGTGTTTTAATGTATATTAATTTAAATATGTCATTAATAATTTATAATTTTTATTCGTGTCTATAATTAACATAAATATTATGTTTATAATAGATACTAGATACTCATAGAATTTGAAAGTTTTTTAATTAGAATATTCTAATATAATATTTTATTATGTTTGGATTTCACACTTATTGTGATGATTATTTCTTATCATACCAACAGCCATATTATATGTAGGTCAAATATAAGTACATTACCTACATTAGTTATTACTATTATAATTATTACATTATATGAATGACTGAATGTATGTATATATTTAATCATAAGACACCTACAAACTAGATACAACTAGACTTATAAACTTATAGGTAATATAATTATCTTTTTTCCTCATTTGTTTATACTTCCATCATTAGGGCAATACATAATAAATCATTATTAATAATGATTATATCAAATATATTATACTTTTGGATTGTTCATAATTTAAATTTTGTTTTTATTATTACACCAATAAACTTAGCATTACTCAGCTATAAGATGAAATATTAAAAATATTAAATATTAAAACTGTAAGTATTAATATAATAAGTAGTTAATTTTTTTAATTTGTATAGCCCTATTTTATGTAGGTAGCCCAAGATAGCTCTTTATAAATCCGAATTTCCGTGGGTTTTTTTTTATTAAATATAGGACCACAGAGTCGTGCTAAGGATTTTTTAATGGGGGGTTTCAGCTAAAATTCTTTAATATGTACACAGAATGGGAGAGTATACATATAAAAGACGCAAATTTAATTAAATATATTTTTATACACTTTTTTTTTATTTCGAAAAAATTGTTCATTTTTCCGGAGTACGAACTACTATACTGTAAAATGTTCTTTATAGGTTTTTTGGGGCGCCCATGATTAGGACGTGGATTTATATGTACTAAAAAACAAAAAAAATTCTTCGATAAAACATAAATTAATGCTTTTAAAATATTTTAAAAATTCTTTTACTATTTTTTTTTTTAAATTTAAATAATTACAATTAGATATAAATTATAAAAAAGTTAGTTATGATACTGAATAATGATTAATAAAGATATTATTTTTATTTTTTGAACTTAGTAAATATTGATATTTTTTACATGGGTTATAAGAATAAAATAAAAATATATATATATATATATAGATAATAATTTTTTGAGAGGGGTAGGAGATAAATTAATTTAAGTAAAATATTTATCATTTCTTATTAAATATACTAAAAACCTTTAGAAGTATAAAAAACGCTAATAAATGCTCTAAAAATAAAAATAAAGTTGAAAATGTAAAGAAATTGTAATAAAAGTAACAATTCTTTGACGTATGAAATTAATTCTGTGCTTGGAAAGCAATGTTTTAAGACATTCAGAAAAAATTAATTTTGTAATTAAGTTCGTGCCCTAATATAGAACAGGTGATAATTGATTTGGTTATCAATATTTATCATACATGTTAACGTGTCACTCTTAAAGTCCTAGGTTTATGATCCGTATGTAGTATAATTTTATTATATATTATTACGGTAGTTATGACATTTAAAATAACTGGTTTTCATTGTAAATATAACGTTGAATTATAATGAAACAACTAGCCAGTTATATTGGTTGTAAAACCCTGTTTTTCACGTGAAAAGCGTTATGTTGCAATATTGGTTTTGTGTACCGAATAATATAGGCCCATCGCAGTTGCAAATTATTATTATTGTTGTTGTTCAGTGAATTGTCCTAGAAAACTTCTCCAACATCGCTGTTATAACGGTTTTTTCTCTTTTTCTTCTGTGTGCACGCGTATTTACTATTTATCTATACTACGAGTAGAGAGTGCAATGGCACCTGTACAGTGTACGTACGCACTATACAGCGGCTGTGGTAGTGCGGTGGCGGCTAAAACTACGGATTGTACACGCGCGCTGACTCGAACCGGTTTTCTACGTTTTATTACATAACGGTTCGTAGTCACAATATATAATAATAATAATGGACAATGGTATAGGAAGCAGTAGTTAAAATAATAATTATAATGTAGTCCTTCGATCGTGTACGCGTATAAGTATAGGTAGTAGGTACTATTGCATTTTCCACGTATTTTATTTATTATATTTTAGTATTTATTATGATTATCTTTGTTTCGTACAATTGTAAAATCATAATTAAAAACAAATTATACATTTCATGTTATTTATATCATTATTCCTCAATTCGGTGATAAGATGGGAAAACCCAATCATATTATTATTATATTCCGTCGCTTCCTTTTGTTTTTATGCGATGTTTGTTATTGTTATGATGTCGCGTGGGGAGGAAATAGTGAAATCAATTGCGTACCGCTGAGAGAAAGGAAATCACGAGGTCATAATGCGCTGAGCTTTGCAATAGTGGTAGCGTGGACGTCGGACAAGACTGCTCAGCGACGGCAGCTGAGTGTGTGGTAGTTCGACGCTCGTTGTTCCGATTACGTTATCGATCGGCGCGATGTCGAAGCCCTCGACCTCCGCGCTCGGAAGTGTTGTCGGCAGACACCGCCACCCCGACGGGACGTATATAATATTATGTTTATTATATTCATGGACGCTGTGGCCCGCGCATTCCCGGGTGACGTCATATGATGTGTATTGTTGAACATTATGTCGTTGATAGGGTCGAATTTTTTTCTTTCTCATTGTTCCATTTGGGATGTAAAACAAATCCATAGTATATTATATTGATCACTCGGTTTTTCTATGTCGCTGATTGTCATAGGGAAAGTAAAATAAATTTTTATTTTTACCGCCACCACCATTTTTTACTATACTTGACATCTATCTAGTTTTTATTATCTTCTATTAAAAAATTATTATTTTCATTTCTCGTTCTTTTATGGTGTTATTTAAATAAAATCTAAGTATTACACATGAGTATTTAAAATGTATAATGCAGAAAAAAAATTATTGGAAAAAAATTAATATTCTGTATTGTAGGGTTAAAGTAAACGATTAACAACAAAAATAAAATTTCATAGATAAAAATATTTAAATATACTTAATTTATTAATTTTTAACGCCATATGCTCTGCAATGTTAATTCTGTGTATATTCCATTAATAATTTTTAAAAATATTTTATTACTATAGTCTATAGTGTACCCTACAGGTACTAAAAGACTAGGAAACAAATGTATTTTTTATTTTTCTTAAAATTCATAGGTTCGTTTTTACTTAAAACTATATTCCAGGAGTCATGACTATATATTTGTGGTAACATATATTACTAATATGTTAATAATAATTAGTATCATTACATTCTAAAAAAAAATTATCAAAAAGTAAAATTCTATATAACATATACATTTACGTTTCATAGCTTGTTTAATATATTAAATACAATTAATTAGTAATTACAAGATGGACACGGATTTATTCGATAAGACCTGCATTTGCTAATTTTATTGTATATTAGATAATAAAATTACAGTTACGAAGAACTTAAATTGTATTGTTTTAACTTGACTTATTGACATATCAAATTTAAAGATAGGGGATAAGGCGTTCCTATTATTCGTTTTTAAGTCAACATAACGGAGGGAGAGAGAGTAATACTTGTTTGAAGCTTCCGTGTGACAGAAAAAGACATAATGTGTAAGAGAAGTAAAGATAATATTATATTTCGCGCCAAAACATAAACATGTGGATAACTTACTATTTTCTCGTTAAATGTTGAAATGTTATTGTTGTGTTTGTAAATATTAGTTATACTATATTTTTATTGGTTTATGTATATAATTTTAAACTGAAAACCCATTCGAGAACACTTAAAATATTCGTTAATTATAATATAGTGTTTATATAAGTGTTTGAACTCCTAAGTTCTACAACAAAATATGCCGATATGGTGTTATCTTAATATTTCAAATACCTTTTTTAAATTTTTATTACTTATTACATTTAAACACAATATACAATATTTTAATTGCTATATAGTATGCCTAATTATTATTTTAATCAACAGTTATTTTATATTCTATTAAAATTTCCAAATTGTTCTGAAAATGAAAGTTTATTTATTATGTTATCACAACTTAACGCAAGAATATTTAATGACTGGAAGTGGGTCAACAATAATAATACTAATTCTATATTATACTATTTATGGTTTCTATAAATATAATTTTATACTTTAAAAAATGTCTTTACTTAGTTATCACCATATAATTACACATTGAATTAATAATTTTGATGAAGTTATTTAATTTTACTAAATATGTTTTTGAGTTACGCGTATATTAATAGTATGAATAAATGTGCATAGCATGTTAAATAGTAACGTGCCTTCCTGGTTTTTAATATAATAATAATTATTATTATTATTATTATTATTATTATTCTCAATGCCACATGTTAAACACACCTGTTGATGCGGTTTACGGCTTGATAAATTTCTTGTGAACATAAAATAAATTATTTCGAGTCCACATAGTTATTTTTTAAGTTCGTGTTTTTAAATTGACCATCTCGTCCAAATAATATTCAATAATACCATTGGTGTCCTTGTAGTTGCAATGTTGCATTGTTGCCATTTGCGTAAATTATGGATATTACGTCTTATAGGCTATAACATAATCAATTATCATAATATATCCGTTTTTGTAATAACACTAATAATTATTAATGAGTTAAATATTAATAATAACCAGTAAATGCTTTGTTTGTAATATTGTATAGTACTACTGCCTGTAAATATACAATACATCAAATTGTTTTACTAATTACTTATATTCACATATTATGCATTGTGTGAACTAAGCATTTTACATAATATATTTTATTTATTTTAGCTTATTCTTTTATTGATGGCAATATTATTATATTTTTTAATTACTTATTGAAAAATATTGTGAATTGTGATAATAGCAAATAAATATTATATATAATTATGACAAAGACAACTAAAACTTTTAATACGTCATAATTGTTGCCAATATTGTGGAAAGAGGAAAAACCTAACCTTGGCCTCAATTATATGTTCCTATTATGCATTTTATGCATCAAGTTCACTAACTGCAGGCTGTGCAGTAGATTATAAATAAAAACCATATACCTAATTATAGTTATATAATAAATAATATTATATGTACATGTTCCCTACAATATGTTAATTGTTTTTTATATAATTTAAAAAAAATATTCATTATATTAATAAAAAAATACGGGTGGGCGTGGCCTAGTGGTCTAACACATTTCGTCGTTACGAGGTTCAACTCACAGGCATGACGAAATAGATCTTTTTTGTCATGCTCCCGGGTAGCCACTGGTTTTTTGTACATACTGCAGCAAACTGGCCACAATTACCCAAAAATGGCCAACTCATCTTCCATCCCTTGACATGTGTTTGGTGCCAGCTTGGTAGCATAGCATGTCATTGGAAGGGGAAAAATGATGTTTAACTGCAAACTTTTATTATTACCTATATTAATGAAAATATAATAAAATAGAGATTTTTGTAATTTTATGATTTTTATTTTGTCTGTATAGGTGGGTGTGCGATGACTTCCCAGATATGAAGATTCCTCTCGAAAACAACATATTATGTGACTACGACACAAAATCGTAAGTTTATTTTTGTGGTATTTAACATTTATTGCCTAAATCGAATCGCATATTTATGGTTATTCTATTGTAGATATGACAGCATGAAGTCTCTTTGCGACAGGTTCAACAAAGCTATTGACAGCATGGTGCAAATGGTAAATATAATATAAAACAAATTTCTTTTATATCAATAATTTATATTCAAAGGGTTGTAATTTAAATGTGTATTTTTGTTAGGGTGACAATATTTAGAGGGTTTGTTAAAATGGCTACGTGACCTTATCCCTTGCTTCAACCTCCCTCATAGGTTAACGGGTGTTCAATATTCACTATTTAGTAGTGTATATTTATATTGTCCCGTGTTCTCTGTACAGTGTGGCCACGTAAAGCAAAAATACTAGAAATATTTTGTTCCTAAAAATATTTATAACAATATAATGCAACGATTTCTTATCGAATAATTCATCCGTAATAAATTCTTATAATTATATAGTTTCATTATAATTAAATCCATCCTAACTGGCCAAATGCCTATAAAATTACAGGATAAGATATTTTAAAGAACATTAATGAAATATATCACAAATGATGAACAACAGCTGCCCCTTTCTACTCAGTATCTGATATATGTATCACACAATCCCCTTAAGACTTTATGTAATTTACAACCTGCATTTTTTGCAGCACCACCTGTCTTAGCCAGATGTATTATAGACATTGTTATTTATATCCTCCCTTATTTATATGATGTATGTATAATACATAAAATACATTATACCTACTTTAAATTTGCTTATTTTAGCCTATTTTAATAGGTATAACATTTATTACAACTTATATACTAATAATATAATACTATACTAAGTTATATTATACTATATAACTTTTTATTACAATTATTATATTGAATGTTCAATGTATAACTTGTCAAATAACTAATACTATTAAACGAACAATGGCCAATACAATTAAAAGTTTTTAATAACTTATAATTATTACTATATTATTTTTTATAAACCTATGATTTATTAGTTACTGCATAAAACAAATAAATAAATTTATATATATATATTTTTTTTTTTTTCAGAATAAAGGTACTTCTTTACAAAAATTCAGTAAGAAAGCATCTAGAGGTCTTTTGCGACACATAATACAACAAGTATACAATGTTTCTGTCAGTGATCCTGATAAACTAAATCAATATGAACCATTTTCACCTGAAGTATGTAGAATGTTCAAGTAAAATATTTTATTTGAAATAAATCTTATATACTTATTGTTACTCTAGGTTTACGGAGAGACATCATTTGATCTCATTTGTCAAATGATTGATTTGATTAAAATCACAGAAGATGATATATTTATTGATCTTGGTTCTGGTGTAGGACAAATTGTTTTACAAATGGCTGCAACCACCCAATGCAAAATATGCTGGGGTGTTGAAAAAGCTGATGTACCATCAGCATACTCACAAGTAATATACCATAAATAAAATAAATATACTAATTTTAAAATGTACCTTTTTTTTTTATAGTTCATGCATTCTAATTTTCAAAAATGGATGTCTTGGTATGGAAAACAGTTTGGCCAATATAAACTCGTGAAGGGAGATTTTTTAAGTGAAGAACACAGGGAAAAAATAACAAATGCAACAATTGTATTTGTAAACAATTATGCATTTGGACCTCAAGTTGACCATATGTTAAAACAGCGATTTGCTGATCTCAAAGATGGAGCAAGAATAGTTTCATCAAGATCATTTTGTCCACTCAATTTTCGAATGTCTGAACGTAATTTAAGCGGTAAAATATTTATTTTTGTGTATTTTCTTTATATTTACTTATTATTATTGCTATTTTATTAGATATTGGAACTATAATGCATGTCTCAGCAATGGAACCTATAACTGGTTCAGTTTCTTGGACTTGTAACCCTGTAAAATATTATCTTCATGTTATCGATCGAACAAAAGTAAATATAACTATTATTAATTTAATGATAATAAACTTATATGTTTGCCATAACTATAACATTCATAAAATATTTATAACATCACCTTTAGGGTTTCTAATACATTTCTAATACTTTGCTCATTATTTCTTGTTTAAATGATCAATAATTATTAGGAGATTATCTTAATTTTAAAGCTCAATAAATGTATGAATAAATTAATGCTTACATTAAATCATACTTAAGTATGATACTGTCTTCTGGCATCCCTCACTCACAAAGACAGTCCGAATCGAAGCAAGTTCGAAATGAATTCTTAGTTTATTCAGCATCTAAATTTCCTATCCACTCTCACGATTATCCTCCCTTTCATGGTCTTCTATATATTGAAACTTTTCACGCTGGTTAATAGCTAATCAAAGTTTTCACATTTCTCTTCTATCCAACTCTTTGGATCTGAATTTTTATCTAGTATTAATGTTAAAGTACCTTTCAATGTGTCACTGATGTAATATATACTTAATCATTTAAAATAATATACAGTACTATTATTTTTTATTTTACATTTGATTATTACTCAGTTTACTGTAAGCTTTTTTTGCTTTTCTTGCTTTTTAATTATTGATGTAATTGTTATTTTAATATTTCTACCCTACTTTGTATATTTTATCATGTCCAAAGTAATTATCTCTGAGCAAATTATAATAACTGTCATCTACCAATTAAATATACGTCAACAAATGTTTAGTGTAATACTAATTAAAGAATCATATGAATAAAATATATATAGAAAAGTTTAATATGTACAGTAATGTATAATAGATCGTTGAAATATCCATGACTTGCCCATAGAAAAAAACAAGTTTTCCATATCATTGCCCATGACTAGAGACTGGATTTTTATGTTTGAAATATTTTTACTGAGAGTATGCAGCTCAATTGGATGAACTTTCTCAATGTTTCATTTTCCTATAAACTGATATACAAAAATTGTTAATGCTTAAAAAAGAAAATTTAAAAACAAAGAATATTTTATGCAAAATGATATGTATATGTGAATATATTGATATTTTATTTGAAAATTTCACAACAAATGTAATGGTTTTAAAAATAATGCAAAAATAATTGTGACCTTCGTCAATTTCTACCCCCCACCTATACGCCATGATTAGATTATGTAAAGTTTACCGTTCAACTTAAACATGATCATTATACCAAGACGAAAAGAAACGTAATGTAATATTGATAAAAAAATGAATTATTTATTAATTAATTATAATTAATTGTATTATTCATATTATTATTATTACGTTTTGAGTTTATAAAGGTGAATTTTAAGTATATAAAATATAACTATTATAAATTGTTACTTTTATTGCTTTTTAAATATTTAATATATTTTTATAAAACATCTTAACTTTAAGTTTTTAAGCGCATATAAATCTGGTCTCTACCCATGACTCGTATGAATTAAGTCATTTATACTTTGTTCAAAATTACCTAATCTAACTCCTACCTCTATATAAATAATTATTAATTAAATAATTTCATAAAATTGTTGTCATAAATATATAGTAAAATTATAAATTAACTGATGATTATAAATTAGATGTATATTTTATTGTATTGTAATTTGTAATACTATATACTGCATATTATGGACAATTTGATTTAAATTTTATGAAAATTATACTATAATACATTATATTTATAACCTGTATGAATTTGTAATTTTATTATTAATTTACAGTATTTATTATTTTTATTTATTTAGTTTGTTGTATTTTTTTTTATATTTAATTATTTGTTTAAACAATTTTATTTTTTAAATGTCCTCAGCTCGAGCGGTATTTTACTCAGAATAAGCCTCCCGTTTCAAAATCGAGGGTAATTAAAAAATGTTTCTACTGTGTAAAATAAATGTTTTTATTATTACAATAACAAAACATTTATTTCATTTTTTTTTCTACAACCTGCAATTATTGTCCATTCATGAATATAATCAATAAGAGGACATGCAGTTTTACATATACTTTATATTTAAACATATTTCTTAATTTTAGGTCAATGGTGAAAAACAAAAATCAACAACAACCAACTGTGTCAATAATAATTTGTCTGATGATACAGACTCATTAAGTACTTTAAATGGAGACAGTGTTGATGGTAATACTACAACTGTATCAATGCCAGATAAAACTAAATCAAGTAATAATGAACAACACGCATGGTCAGACCAAGATGGCCATAATAGTGAGGAAGAAAATGATACGGGTATTATTTGTGCTAAACTTTTTATTTCAGTTCACTAAATAAATGTAATTTGTATTTACAGGAAATCTTAATAGAACTACTAGAAAAATAATGAAACGTAACACACCACGTCGCAGCCGTAGTTTTAAAATCAATTCAACTTCATTACATAGCCGATCACATTCTGAAACAACTGTTACTGAGAAAAAGACTGTAGAAAAAATTACAAAAGGAAAACGTGTAATATCTACAACTCGCAAACAAAAAGCTAAACGAAAGCCTCCTAAGCGTAACATTAAAATATCAGCGTCCCTTAATTTGTTACATAGTGAAACAGTATTAAGTACTACACCCGAAGTTTCAATGAGTATTAAGGAACCTCCAAAAGGTTGTGTTGATCATACATTGACTTCAATTACGGGAGTTGGAGCAGGATATGCTGCTACCCATACTGAACTCCCACCACCCACTGGTGATATCCCATATTCGCTTCAATTACTTCTAGATGATTATAAAGAAGGTTTTATTAACATGATTAACATGTTTAAAACTAACAAATTCCGTGAAGATGTTGAAGCTCAAATAAAGGCTGAAAAAGTATGTCAATAATAAATATACTAGTATCTCTGAAAGATCTGTCAAATACTCTAATATTGAATATAGGAAATATGTTCAAAAAATAAATGTTAATGTATTTATTAATATTGGCACTACAAATTTGGTTTAAAAAAAAAAAAATAATATTTTACAAATTTACTAATGACTAATTTAATAAGAGTTATAAAAATAGATAAAATAAAATCTGCAAAATGGCGGTTTTAACTTTAACAAAATTAATAATTGAAATACAGAATTTGTATCTTTCAGAGATTTTAACCTAACCTATTAATTCAATATAAAGTGAATGAGTAATCATGACTATAATTAAGGTTAAAGAGATTATTGGGTCGGATACTAAGAATCCATATTGTTAAGGTGGTAAACATAGAAGGGAATATTTAGAAATATAAGAATTAATTTTTTATATGTATTATAATATAAACACCCAGTTAGGGATAATATAAAATGCCTAGTTTTTATGTTATAAAATAATTATTGTTTCAGGAAAAAAAACAAAATTTAAACATGAAAATTAATCAAATTAAAAAACAAGTTGACCATTTAATTATGGATAGCTGTAGTCTTTTGAAGACTCGAATGAAAGAACTAGATATATATCCAACAAATACCACGGGAGATGTTTTAACAGCGGCTAAAGTAATTGTACTAAGACATAAAGATTTACAAGCAAAAGTAGCAAAAATAAAAAGTGAAGTAGGTTTTTAGTGTTTTATTCCAACTATTTATTATTAATATAAATTATTTAATATACAAATATATATAATAATTTATTTAATTTTTGATCTGTTAGACAAATGTGTTGGAAAGTCAATATTGGGATTATTATTGTGAAAGAGCTGCTGAAGTGAATGCTGTTGGTACTCCTGGACATTTGTTAGCAACTCAACCTGATAGTTCAACTGATCAAGAAGGAAACACTCAACGCTTATTAATGACGGAACTTGTAGTTAATCGAAAGAGAAAACATACTCTGTCTTCTTCTATAGAATCTGTCAAGAATGAAATTGATAATTTAGAAAAACAAAATTCATCTAGCAAATTTAATAATACTTTAGCAATTCAAATGTGTAATAATAAAAAATCAAGAGTGCGTTCACAAGATTGGCCAGATGTGCCAGATATAGCAAGAATTGATGAAAAGAACCCAGAAATTTTAGCCCAAAAAATTTTAGAAACTGGTAGACAAATTGAAGCACGAAAAATAATTGAAAATGGTAGGCAAGTTGAATTAACAACACGTTATCAACGCTCAAATAAAATATATAATAAAAATTCATCAGATACTCCACTTAAAGTGCCTTTCTATGATGAACATGTAAAAGATCTCATTACAAATGCATTAAATGAACCATCAACAAAAGGACCTGATTATACTGTTGTATCACCTGCTAAAGTTGCTTTACGAAGGCACCTATCACAGGTAAAATAAAAATAATTGTACACTATTTAAGTTTATAAAACCTAATTTATCTAATCAATATAATGTATTTTGTATATTTTTAGGAAAAAATTTCACCTAGTCCACCAACACAGCAACAGAATGTTATAACAAGAACAATTGGTGATGTATTAAATAATGAAATTGAAAGGTGTTTAGAAATGGATAGACAAAATCGAACATTAGAAATTAGCAATCAGTCCATAATTAATGCTGTTGTTCCCCTCTCTGTTCATAATAGAACCAAAGACAACTCCCAAACTATTAATCAGACATTACCTTCAGAAAAACGTTCATTTATGTATATACCTTTACCAAAAGCTGAACTCAAACCATATCAAGAGTCATTATTCAGTGATGATACTCCTCCACCACATTTAACCACTCTCAAAGAGGAACCTGTAGAAGGGTATATTATATTATATAAATTTAATTGTTGGTTTAAAATATTTTATATGTATTTTGTTTTGTAGTTTGGCTGCATCATTACATGATCGACTACTAGATAATGATGGTGATGATAGTAATGGTGATGAAGGCTTGTCGTTTAAAGAAGAAAAGACTGAATCTGACACACAATCACCTCATAGAGTACTCAAACGCAGTTCTGAATCACCCGGACCATTGAATGCTAAAAAAATGACACCCATGTCTGACAGACTTCCCTCTGAAGAAGGTATTTGAATTTACAGTATTTCGTCCACACTTTTGTTTTAGATTATGGTTTTGGCGTGTAATATTTTAATTCGTTTTCACATTCAACTTCCAAATAGATTTGATTTGATTTTTCTATCACACAATCGCCTGATTGTTTTAATGTTGTAATTAGCTTGGCTTAATCTTAACTTAAAAATTTTCACAGTCTTTATATTTTATAGTCTAGTAAATTGTATTTGTTTTAATATTTTATAGTATTAAACATTCTGGTGGTGGCCCATGTACGTAAAAATACAATTTACTTTTTCCTAAACATGCAAAATTTGATCTTTTATTTATTTAATATTATTATTATTATTATTATTATTATTATTATTGTTTTATTATTATTACTATCATTATTATTATTATTATTATTATTATTATTAATATTATTATTATTATTATTACTATTATTATTATTATTTAATATTATTATTATTGCTGCTGTTGTTGTTTATAGAATAAACTTTTAAAATTTAAATTCTCGAGTTTTTTCTTAATTATACAATTTCCAAACTTTTATAAAATTCACTATCCTATTATTTTTAGTGTTCCAATTATATTGATTTAGAATATTGTAAATTATAATGTTTTTTTTACTGTCACAGTAATTGTAATTAAAATATTTGATCAAATTAATAGATATGTCGTACATTTTTATCAATTAAGAATACAATATCAGCAAAAAAAAAATAGTTAAATATATGTTTATTTTTAAAAAGAGTGTAATTTATTTACACTCATTGCATGTTAGCTGGTTTTTGTTTGCTTGTCACGCTTATTAATTTCTATTTTAGGACTTAATACTCGACACTCCTACTCTAAAGTATGTCACAAGAAGTATTATTTAGCTGTATAATAGAGGCCTTTGCTGGCCTAATGGAATTGGATTACATAGTAAAATATAAAGGTGAGTGCACTGCATTGCGTGTTGTGTATAATACACTATATTATCTTTATATTTTTGCATGTTTAATTTATGTTTGTACAAAATAAATAATTTATAACATTTTCTCTTATTTGGTTTGGAGCATGTACAATAAATTAATATAAATTTGTGATATTAAAGATAATAATTTAAAATTAGTATTTAATAACTAAATGAAATTAATGAAATTGATTTTAAAAATAATTATCAAGTGATTACAGAATTACTCATAATTAATAATTTTTTTTTTTTAATTTTATTAAAATGAATGAAGACTGTATGTGTATGTTAAAATATTTAAAAAACTTGAAACTTTTACATTTTTAATAAAATTTATCAAAATAATATTTGTATTAAATTTAATATGCTAGTAAAGACAAATTGTATTAAAATAAAATAATACTATAATATTGTATTATATTTGGAAATTTTTAGTTTGGGTTAAATTGCATTTTAACATTATAGATATCTCTTATAATACAATATAATTTTTTTTGACAAACTATAAATTCTATGGAATGTGTGATTGCTTCAGTTAAGTGAACATTAAGTCAGCTATAAGAAATTTCCTTAATAAGAGGTTTCAGTAGCTTTTTGGATTATAAGGATCTTGGTGGTGTGTGTGATTTATGGAAACATGGAAATGGGCTTCAGTCATTTTGCCAGAAGCAACTTAGTTAGAATGTATACAATTTTTTGTTGGAAGACTTGGCTAAGCCCAATATGTTCAAATGTGTTTGAGTAGTGTTTTATATAACAGTGTTATATTATTTTATGTTATTTAAGTTAAGATGCTTAGATGTTGATAAAATAGCGCAAGTTGTTTTTCCAGGTTAGGCAGCGGTCTAAATGTAAGTCAAGATAACAAATTTTGGGTAATTAGAGTGATTGGAGCATGTTGTTTAGACTGATGTATAACAGTGGATTGATTTAAATTGGCTTTTTCTTATTATTTATTTCTATTAGGTCTTTAGATGGTCTTAATATATGATGCTGTCTCAAAATCTAAGTGAAGAGCTTATATAGATAAATCATTAACAAAGTCATTTGTGATAATGTAGAGGGTTATACTTATAATATATAAAAAAAAAAACAATTGTCATGATTTTTCTTACATTTAATATAATTCTATTTTTCAATAATAACTTAGAAAATAATAAAATCTTAATTAATTTGATTTTATAAGTTAAAGAGATCATTAATATCCTATTAGGCTACAATAATATTATTTTTTTAATATTAAATATTTTTATACATTAACATAGTAAGGTGGTCCAAACCTACATAGTCAAAACAAAATTACAAAAAGAAACCACACATTAATTAATATAACATATATATGGCCTTAATGATCTGCATACCAAAAGTATATATATACTTACCTACCTGTATATGACCAAATAGTACAAAATGAAATGGGAAATTTTATATTTTATCACATCATTATTTACGATTGTTTGGTTTCTTATATCGATTTGTTTTCCATCAATGATATAATAATTGTACAGTTCAGTTAGTATAGTATATTTTGTACAGTTGTAATAGTATTTCGTGTCTTAATTGTTTTTCTGTTAATTCTAAAAACTCCAAAATGAAACATTTGTATTGATTCAGTAAAAAATGAAATAACAGGTACTTAAATTACCATCTAAAAAGGATTGTTTAAGTGCTTTATTTTATAATTTACGATTTGTTAAATTAAACTTAAATGAAAGTGTAACCCTTGTGCTTAACACAGAGGCGTATTTATGAGGGGGTTGAACCCCCAATGACCAAAAAATAAAATTGCTATTAATAATATTATTTTCCCATCTGTTTTAGATTTTGCATAAAAATGATTTAGAAACAGAACATGTTTATTTTCATTTGTTAGCAATACATTTTTTTATATTATAAAACGGTGAGGGGGGTTTGGGTTCATAAAAGCTTCTAAAAAAAATATAAACCCCCCTTTATAAATTGCTAAATACACCTCTGGTTTGACAAGTGTTTAATATATTGGAAGAAAGCTCAAAATTCCTACTCATGATCATTCATATTGTTTCAAAAAATTAAAAAGTTTCATGGAAAACATTTAAAAAAATAAAAATAGGAGTAGTGACTTACATAAATAAAAAAAACAAGATTTAATGTATGGTTTAAATAATTTATTTAATATTGTATACGTAAATGCAATGATAATCATACAAATAAAGAAAAATAATTTTTAAACTTGCAAAAACAACATGGAAAAGAATTAGTCCCCCCAACTTGGCCGTTTTCAACCCTCATGCGGCACATGAAGGGGTTGAGTAATAAAGCTCAATTTTTTTTTTTTTTTTTAATTATTCTTACATAAAATTACAATAAATATTTTTAATCGCCCTCTCTTATACATAGTATTATATAATGCGTAATGCAGTGTTGGATTTAAGAATATGGGGATCCTGGGCCTAAAATTTGTAATGACTTCCATTTTTTTATTTTGAGCGAAACAACTAATATATTAATTTCACAAACATTTTGTTGTCCATGTATAAAAATAAAACTCATTTGTTGTTAAAAAAGTAGGCACAGAAATAAGTTTTGTAGGGGCCCCTAATTTGGTATTAGTGTAATAAATGTAGAATACATAACGTTAATAAACTACATATTAAATTGAACTAAATTAAAATTTAGAAGAATTTTCAAGTTATTTTTATACTTAGTATATTTATAGATGGTTTATTTGAACAAATAATTACCATTACATAAAATGAAAAATTTGTTTAATAAATATAATTTTCTTTACCTTGTAGAGTGTCTAAACATTTAGAAACTGAGTAGTTAGGGCACATCTTAAATATATGTAAATTGTATTTTTGTTAATTCAAAGCAGCAAGACCACTAATTCCTATTATAACATTATAGTTAAAATTATATGTTATTAAAAATATTAATCAAAAAAAACTTTATTATTTTAACATAACTTCATAATTTCAATAAAGTTAAGAATATCAAATTACATATATTATATTTGTTTAAAAAATATATTAATTTTTCAGTTTCTTTTCATGCATGTTGCCACAAAGTTATCTAAATCAATTAAATACATTAATTATATTTAATTATATAGATATTGTACTTACTAAATTTAACACATGTTAATCAATATTTGCTTGAAAAAGCAAACAATCTGAATGTACTATGATTATTAATTTGTATTGTAATTTGTAAAATTCATATTAACTTGATGTGTGAATTTTAGATGAAAAATGGAATGATCGTATTCGCGAAAGATTTGATAGCTTGGTGACATTTGCATCGTTGGAATTGGATAAACGGCGACGTAATAGTTCAGATGCAGCTGCAGCCAATACCAGTCCCGATAGTGGCATTGGCCATGGTGATCCACCACCTGCTTTACAACCACCACCGTCACCTTCACCACCATTCTCACCAGCTCCTCTAGATGGACCATACAGTCCAGTACCTGCGCCTACTGTGACTGCTCCAAACATACCATTAAGATATCAACGTCACACTAGCCATAAAAAAAAGTCTTTTCGTGATAAATATCGATCCACGGGCCCTAAAGCAAAAACTTGGGCTGCTAAATGGATGGATGCTGAAATCCAAAGCACAAGCAATTTTTTTTAATGTAAGTATTTTTAATATTACTATTTTCCTCCCAGTACCACTATTAGTTTAAATTTAAAAGTTTATATTTGTTAAATAACTTTGGATACCTGTAATAATATTAACTCAATTCATGTATTAAAACTTTTGTTCTCTTTTTGAAAAAAATTAACTGTTCCGAATTATAAAATATGATATATTTATTTATTAAACATAACCTAACCAACTAATGTAGTTCATAGTAATTATTCAATCAATAAATTGTATAAATAATAATATTGACTTATAATCTAGTATTATAATACAGGTTCCTTGTTACTGTATTATTTCAATAGTACACAATTTTTTTTTTTTTTAAAAATAAACAAAAAATTAATTGTAATTTAATTTTTTTGTAATATCTTTAACTGCCTTAGTTTTATTTGTTTACCAATTCTTTGATTATTATTAGTTTTTTTTTGTTATATCCTATTCATTAATTTTATAATAATAATTAAATAAATAAATTATCTATTCGATAAAATATCTTGAATAGGATTAGTACTTAAATATTGTAAATAATGACTTTAAAATTATGTACAATAAGTAAATTATTAAACATCTCAAATACCATACAAATAATGTGTTCTTTATTGTTTGTTTTTTTTTGTTTTTTTTTTTTTTACTATTGTTATTTGTATATATTTTTTTTATAACTTAATTTGTTTATAAAATCCATATCTCCTCTTTTACAGCTTCTGGTTTTCTGTTTCCATATAGCTCACCACTGCCTTCATATGGAGGGGGCCCCCATTATATTAAAAATATATATATAATGCAATTAGTATTTAGATTTCAATTATAAAAGAAAATGGGGGAACTTAGACTTTTTCAAACATGTTTTTATAATCAATTTTTCAAACTGCCACTCGTTAAAAGTGTTCAAATTTAAATTATAAACCTTTTTTTTCTTTTTTTGTATTGCAATTTGCATTAATTGTTCCTAACTTATTATTGATTTACAATTATGTACAGAACATTGTAGTGAACTTTTCAATGGATGTTATTTATTTATTTTATAGTACTATTAAGACAATTGTACAAAATTATGTTACATACTAATGAAATACTGTAAATATATGTTGAATAAATTGTTTTGTCGGAATATAGTATTTGTTTTTAGTTTTTGGTAATGTGTATGTATCTACTACAATAATAGAATTATATCCTTGTTTTATTTATGAAATACATAATATTTTTATAAATATTTTAACATGGAATATAATTTTATATAATTTTAAACATAATAAACATAAAACCATTATATTACAGTTTTAAAAAAGCTCTATCTATAAATTATAATTATAAATGTCTCCTTGAAAAAAAAATTATATAATTTTATTTATTAAACATTCCTTTATTGGAACATTTACTGGAAATCTGATAATATAATAGTTTACCTTTAAATAATTTTCAAATAAAAGAAAATAACTCAATTATAATAGACTAAATTAACTATCCACAGTTTAATGGTTAATGTGATGAGATTAAAATTATGTTGTATACAATACTTATTATTATGCACATAGTATATTTGCATTTCAATATTTTCTGGTTCAGAATTCAAAATCAACTTTACAGTTAAGATTTATTTAATTTTTGATTATCCATTTAATATATCTAATTTAGTGTGTCTATATTAGTACATTTTTGTAGTAAACATCTTAAATTTGTTCTAAATATAATGAAAAATAATTTTATTAAAATCTGACAATTAAACATGTTATTTAATTTTTTTTATGTTCCATAAATGAGTACTTAAGTAACTATTAAAAAACATTAAACTTTTTTTAAATGTTGTATATATTATTCAGACAGGACAGTTAATAGAAGTCCAGAAATATACTCTTCTATTATTGCCTATCAATTCAAATGTTAATTTGAAATAAAACAAATTTATAAGTTATAGATACTAACCTATAGATTTTTTAAAATAACAATTACAAATAAAAAAATAATGTATTAATTTTCTAAGAAAATTATTTTAAAGAAATTAGTTAAGTTATGGATATTTTATAGTTTTTATGGATTTAAATTGAGTTGTATAATGTAATAAAATAATGAAATATTCAAAACTTAGGTATTTGGTATTAGATATGTCCTTGTAGATATACGGTATGAGATAAAAATCTATAGCCAATAAGTACAATAATTTGTTTAATTTATAATATATAGCAATTCAATGATATGACTGTCCGACTTTGTCAGTTTTATATTCTACATCAGTGTATAAATTGTAATATTATATTATTGGATAGTACAGAAAAATTCTTTAAATTTTTATAGGCATCATTATTAAATTTTTGTTAAATGACACGTGTCGATGTGATGTTAAAATAATTTATATTTTTTATACGTATTATATATTGTTTAATGTTACCACAGACCACAGTTAACCTTAACTGTGTTTACACTAAACATAGATATTTTTTTCAATTTAATAGATACCTACCCACCTGGATACCATACATGTTTCACATAATACTATCAATTGTCATATCCTTCCTTCCCAGAAAAAATCTTGGGTACGATATCAGTGAAAAAAATAATCTACGAACGACGTATTTTATCAAATCGTATAAACATTCGTATTTCGTATCTTATAGATTAGGTTCCTAATAATAATTGGTTCGTGTAAGTTATAAAAAAAATTTTAAAAAAAAATTGCAGAGTAAAAACTTTTAAACAATTAATGGAACTATTATTTATTAAATTATAATGGGCATAATTCAAATTGTATTTTTATGACATATAATTGAAGAAATTGTGAAATTAATTATATGTGACGAATATGGTCTTAATGTCTTACTTATACATTTAGAATATTATTTTAAATTTTAGATAAATATTTCGGAAGTCTAATATAAGAAAATATTATGTAGGTACTATTATTACTATCTTGATATTTTATATATATATGTGTGTTCATTTTTAATATGGACATAAACAATTCGTTGTTATCTTGAAGTTTTAATAAAACAATCTAAAATTAGATTTTGTAAAAAAAACTGATTTATTACCTTTTTTTTACCAGCGATTCTTATTTTTATAATCATATCGTACCTATGTGACTATATCAAACATATTATTATGCTCGTGTATTATAGTAACGCAATATTAACTACTAGATTGTATATTTAAGGTTTTTTTGTTGTTTTTTTTTTTTTTTAAAGAGTTGGACAGTCATTTTCATAAACTATTGAGAATAAAGACATTGCCTTTAATATGTATTCGTTAGCCGTTACTCGAAATGATTTAGTGTGACGTGTAAATTATATTGTGCCTGTTATTTGTACACATTTGAATATCAGTCGATTTACATAATATCAAATATGTAAGATTGACTGCACAGTTTAGGTACCTATATATTTTACAACCGATTTTTCATTCAACATGTATGGTTTGGTGTATCTATACTTACATTGCACAGCTCTCTTCGTTACTGCTGTAACTCAAAATTTTTGGAACAATGATGAGTTTTGCCTAAATCTAAACTCGACACTACGTGTTAATCAGATTTTTAATGACGACACAAACGTAAGTACCTATAAATCTACCTATTATATTAACATACCATGCTATAGGAATAATGTGGTTATCTATTCGAAATACGAATTTTATTTATTTATTAGACATCTATATTTATATCACGTATAAGCTCTATATATGTTATTTTAATGCATAATAATAATTATAATTTAATTAACATGTAAGTTGACAGTTGTTAACAATATTTCTTAGCATCAATATTATTGTTAAAAACAAAAATATGTATTATAGCTATATTATACTTGGTGTTTAGTGTTTAATTGATACGTTTTTTAGTAAATATATAAATAAATACCGTAAAAAATCATTTTTTTAAATGATGGATTATAATATGCAAGGTTTTCAGAGTGAAATATTTATGAGAAGATATTATATAATATTTACATTTATAATATTAATTAATAAGTATTTAATATTTATAAGCCTATTGATGATAAAAAATATTTTTATTAAGTATTTAGAATAACAGGTTACGAGTAAAATAAAAAAATAGGTAAAATATAAGCAACTATAGTTGTTAAATATTTATCATATTTTGTAAAAAATGTGTAATTATTAATTACGTTAAATAATATTTATTTTTGCACGAACAATTATTTATTTAATTTTGATTTTGATTTTTAATCAAATAATTTTAACTACTTTACAATTACCTAGGAACCATATAAGTTTTATTAGTTATGAATTAATGATAATTTATTTTTAAGAACGATTTTAATAAAATTTTACCATAAATTGGATTAGGTACTTGGGTAACCTAAATACAAATTATTATTAATATATAATTATTATTTATAATATTAAAATTATTTTTAAAAACAATTTTTGAGTCCCTAGTTATCCCTAATTAGAAATCGAAATCTATATCCATTTTATATGATTGTGAAGTAACACACATAAATGTGAATCTTGAAACACATATTTTTTTTTTAAAAAATACTGGTTATTAAGAGCGTTGAAGACGCTTATAATCATATAATCATGAGTGTAAAAGACAAATTGATTAAATAAGTACGTATACTATAGCAAGGCCTTATTTATGGGGGGTTTTATGGGGTTCAACTCCTCCGAAATTGTATTTTTTTAGAAAAATTGTAAATACTGTGTTTTTAATTTATTAAATAATTATTATTATATAGAAGCTAAGTGATTATGACTTATATGTTATACATATTGAAAAATATCTAGACAGTTATTTAGGAAGTTTAATTGTATAAAAATTGTTCATATTATAAATATTACATTCCTTATACTATATTATAATAACACAATATTATGTTATTATCAATCAATTTTTTAAAAATATATTTATAAATGATAAACATATTATTTGTAAACACGACAACATCATGATAAGTTTTGCTAAATAAACCCTCTTTGAATTTTTTATGTTATTTTGAAAATCTAATGTAGATATTTTGAAGAAGATAGTAAATAAAAGATCACCCTGATATAGGTGTATTTGTAGTTTCAAATTGATATGTTTTAGTTTTACAGTTTTTCTATTTGTACACTTTACCTATACGTAGTCAAAAAATAATAATAACTGAACCAAGAATGTTAGTAAACAATATCTCTAGTAACCAAATTATGTTAGTTATTTATATAACATTTCGTGGTCAACTCGATTGAGAATGTTTTAGACGAATTTGAAAAAATTTAACTATGTTTGTAACTTTCGAAACGATAAATTTATTTGTAGGTATAACATTGGCTCTCAGTTCATATACTATAGGTATAACGACTGCTATACCTATAAAAATGTATACAATTTTAAGTCTTTAAATTTATTATTATTATTTCTTTAACTAGTAGCTTAACTATCCTGGTCTAATTGCCTACCCAAAATATTAGTGTTTATTAGTTTAACTGTATTCTATTTAAGCTATCGATCTTAAATTCTTAACTTATATAGTTCTAGCACATTTTCTCTGCAGTTTAGTAGAATGAGTGGGTGTTTAAATATATATTATGCTATATGCTATACGTATTATGAAACTACTTGGGCGCTACTGCATTATAATGACGTCGAGTTATAAATGTAGTGATTTAGTAGAATTTAGATGGTTCGACTTAATTTGTCTATCTCCACGTCTACAACGGCCGGTCCCGTTTCGACAATGTTCACCAGACTTCTACTTCGTCACTAACTGATAATTTCGCCCTTCCCGAACCCATGCGGTGAAGTAATCTTCGGTTTGGAAGTCTAGGATGCAACTACTAACATGTGGTACTCGCATTCAATGCTAATGGCAATACCTTCACTTCTGGAGTCGTCGAAAGACAGTAGGCCAGTAATTGTACAGATTGTTCATCGTCTGTGGGGTTTGTTCTGTAAACAATTTCAGAAACGCTAAATATGTTATAGATTTTTTTTTTTTGTTACTTTGTTCTTGAAACTTTACTCGAAATCTGAATCTACGGGTTTCAAACAACAGCTTTACTTTATAAATATATAAGTATCTAGGTTGGATCTCCCTAAATTTCGCCATTGAATATTCATTTATTTATGGTTTAATAGATGAAATATACTATTATATTACTAAAAATCTTGTCCATTATTAATTTACTTCAAAATTAGAAGTATTTTAGAATAAAAATTGTGCCTTGACTCATGTTTCTCTGTTGTAGATGACTTGTATAACTATTAGTCGATATAATACTTGTACAAGTAATATTATTTTGATACAGGTACATAAATAAAATATAAATTCGTACTCTATGACTAGGACTCTAGGTAGGTAGATATAGGTACACTATTATAATTTATAAATTATAATAATTTATACGAATGGTTTGTAGATATATTGTTTATATTTATTACTTGTGTCTTATGTGTACTTCGGCTTATCGTTTTTTATTATCTAATGAAAACAAACGCAACTATTATAATATATTAAATTCAATTTTACTCGGCCCTTGACTAAATTTAAAATTCATATTTTTATTACGTAACACACAGATAGATACTACTTCATAAGGTCATATATATATACAAAATATTATATAGGTATTGTTCAATATCAAAATATTTGATCCTTTCTTATTATGTACGTGTTGTCTTTTTAAATCGTATAATAGGTATAAATAATATTTCATTATTATAGGTATAAGGTAATAATAAGATATATGCGCGGGTACCTATATGGAATATATTAACATATTATATATTCTTATAATCAAATGTATATCATTGGTAATTTTTTTCATTGAAATTAAAAAAAAAACAATCTTAAACTCAACGGACAAGAATTTTAAATTTTAATATTTCAATCTATACTATATATGCTATTAAACATTTTTTTAACGATTTTACTAATGATTTAGAATTTAATAAATAATATATTTTAGTCTTTTTATTACTTATATTTATTTGTTAGTAAAACAATTAGTTTTATAATATATAGGTACTATTATAATATCAATACAACATATTGCAAAAAAAAAGTGTTATAACATCTATCTACAGTTTAAATATTATTCTAAAATAATTATCTAACAAATACACAGCCGTATATATCAAATCCGTTTAAATGTATGAATACAATTTATTTATAACTTAAAAGTTAATTAAATATATTTTTTTATTATTTAACAATTTCTACAAAATACAATATTATAGTGAAAATAATGCAATATTAAATTTTTCAGAATAATGTCAACTGCGTTAATCTTCAAAATGCACAGTCAAAAAGAGGTATAAGTTGGTAGTTAGTACATTATATAAGCATTTAATTTTAAAATATACCTATTACCTATATAATATTTATTTGGTTTTAGATAACTTAGTTAACTAATTATTGTAGGACATGGATTTTATGTAAATAAATAATTGTATTAAATGCAATTTTCTTAATTCCTATTTAAACTTTAAACTCTAAATTTTTTATTAAAATATTTTGTTAAACAATTTTACCTTTTCAATAAAATCTATTAGGAGAGGTGGCTAAAATATGTTTCCCGGAAAAAAATTATCCAAATACGATCCTCTTAAATAAACCTTGAGTCGATAAAAATTAATTTTAAGACTTAACCCCAGTACATTTAAGTTTGAAAATCATCACATGTACGTTGTTTTCCATTGTTTCCAAAAAATGATGCATACAAGTTCAAACGATTTTAATAAAATAAACTAAATTATTTAAAAATATTTATATATACCTACCTAAATATATAATTACGATTTTAAAAATAAATATTTTTTTTTTTTTAAGATAAATATTTCATGTTTTTTAATACATATAAGGTTCTAGTAAAAATGATAACATTAATATTTACATATTTTAATTTTTTTATTTCATGAAAATCTGCGCTCTACTAATTAATGTTAAGTATTGTAATTTTCGTATTATATGTACTATTTAACAGCCTATTGGTTATAATACATTTGTTATAATTTGTATTATATATATTATATTTATGTATTCCAGATAATATAAGTATGATAAATAATGTAAAGCTTTTATGTCGTGAATTTGATTCACTGACATACGTTTGGAATTGGAACTATATAAAAAACACCACTGACATTGACGAAATAATTATTATTGTGGAATTTATGTCTTCCAGAACATTGGAGATACATTCAATATTAGAGGTATTTTTTTAAAAAATATTAAAATGTAATGGTTATTAGTTATTATTTAACACCTATTAGCACAAACTAAGATATAATAATGATTAATGAGTATAGACATAAAATTATATAATAGTTAAGAACCTACATTAAAGTAGATAATCATAGGCGTGCGCACAGGTGTCAGGTGCAGCAGATAGTTCATATTATGATACGCCTGCGATTTTTACGGAGACAATATAGGCCGGTAAATTTTTCACTAAAAAAAGTGTCACTGGCCAGTTCGGACGAATATAATACTATACTAAAATTCGTGATTTTAAATTGATTTTCACTTTTCGTGTAAGTTGAGTGTAGATATTGTTGAAATATAAATATAAACTATATTTTTATTTACCTAGTGTGTTAACTCAATTATATAGATGTATACCATAATATTATATAAATTATAAGTAGAGAAATAGAAAAATAAATATTGAACACTATAAACAACAGAACATTATTGCAAATTTACTGTCCATTCCCAGGAAATAAGAAAAATATAAATAATACAAATAAGCTAAAACAAAATTCTATAGAAGATATAGATTTAAACAAATGACTGCAAATATCATACGTTCAGTAGCTACTCTAATAAACTTAGAATTTAATAAAAAAATCATTAAATATATTCGAAAATTTTCATTTAGTCCCAAATCATTTAGATGCAAAAATTAGCATTTTAAAAAAATATGAAAGATACACGAAAATCAAATGGAAATTTACTATGTACTCTGACTATACGAGAATAGATTAGTTTAATTGGTTATCTTTAAGTGGAAGATCACAGATTTTCAAACAATTTTTGCAGGTTTATCATTCCAGTCACAAGTTTTTCCTGTGAAAGATATTTTTCAAAATTAACTAGGTATATTAAAAAAAAAAAAAAATGAGAAGTTTAACTTCACAAGATGTATAAATACTGGATGTATTAAATTCTTTATTATTTTTTACTTTTTGAGCAAGAAATGACTTGCAATGTTAAAATTGAACATGTAACTTGTTATAAATCAATTTTAATATATATAATACTAACTGAGAGAATACTTTTTTATAAAAAATATTTAAGAGGACACTACCCACATGTTGATTCATTGATTGTCTTACATACATATAAGATGGTAATTTAAATGTATTTATCATTCATCGATAGATTTATATAGTGAAATCTTGAGAGTATAATTAGTTAAGCTATTTCTACACTAGAAAATCTAAAGTTTTATTATATTTTCTATTAGATTTATATAACCCCAGAGAAACTCCTCGAGGACTCGTATTTAACCTTAGTTCTAAATAATTAAATTAGCAATACAAGATGGTATATACTTTTATGAACAAAAATACATATAATATACAAATTATATACCTGAAATCTGGACCCAAGCGATTGACCAATAGAAATCCATCCGGATGATAGGTACAGGTAAAACGATTATTTAAGTAATAAATAAAATAACTTTAATAAAAAATTATAATAAAACCTGGTGTAATCACGGTAATAAGTCGACTTCCATTTATCTAATTTACATATTGTACTGTCATGTTGTATGTTGCGTCTCCTCCCCTATCATACGTGCTGAAATTAGCCGCTAAAAAATTTTGTTTAATTGGCAAAAATTGGAGTAGCTTAATATGTCCGTAATACCTATTATTAAATTTGTTGATGAGTACTCAAGCGATAAGTTTTTTATATATTCAATATTCATTTTTTACAAATTATTAATATTTAAAAAAGTGGGTTATTAAGCTATTTATAACTTGTCTAAATATTAAAATATAAAGAAAAACTGAAAGATTGAGCACAGTTTATGTTCTCATCAACAACTTTTATATTAGTATTACTCTGATACAGTGATAATATACTAATTATACATTAATTGTACTAAAACTGCGGTACGTTGTACGTATATTTTCTATCTTAAACGTATGTAAAACAGAGACAAGAAACATGTGGAGAGACATATAGTCTTTTCCTTTTTAGAAGATGTCGATGATGATCTCTTGTTATATTAGACAGCCTAATTACATAAAATTTGTATATTGTATAAATACATTTTATAAATAATAATATATCTAAATATATCTAATATACCTAATATAATATAATAATCTAATATATATCTAATTTTAAAATAATTTCTTACAAAAATTATGCAATATTTATAATGATATTTAATCAATATATTATAATATTATCTATTTCATTATAGATTATATCAGGGGCGTCATTTGGAGGAAAGACAGGGTATGCGACTGTACCCCTAATTTTTTAAATAGTCATAATTAGCCTGCTGAAATAATTATTATTTGTATAATTATATTGTATTTTTATATCATATGATTATTGTTATCATAAGCTATAGATAGGTAGTAGGTACTTTGAGTACATCAAAAATATCACAGTCAAATTATAGTGTTGTTGTATTGAAGATGTATGTAACGCTGATAGGTTCAAGTAGGTACTTAGAAGTTATTATTTGTAGTGCAAAATAATGGTAGTTTTGAGTAGGACATGAAAAATAGGATAAAGTGTGGAGGAAAGCGTTGGGTGTTTTGTGACAAGAAAATGCCGATAAGATTGAAATGTAAGTATTATAAAGTAGTAGTTAGGGTAGCAATGTTCGGAATATTGGGCAGTGAACAAATAAATGGAACAAAGGATGAGTGTAGTGGAGATGAAATGCTTTGATGGATGTGTGAAGTAACTAGAGCGGATAGAATATATAAGGAGAAGTGTAGGAACTATATAAATTATGAGGAAAATGAGAGAGAATAGGCTGAGATCATTTGGGTATATTATAAGGAGAGATGATTCAGAGGCAGTGAGTTGTTATGAAAATTAATATAGAAGGTAATAAGGGTAGAGGAAGACCAACTAAGAAGGGGATAGATGAAATCAAAAGTGATATGAAGATAGCTGATGTGAATGGATGAGGTATAGGTGATCGAAATCTATGGAGGTATAGGACTAATTAGGTAATAACCTTAAGGTGGCTTACCCCATATAGATAGTTCATTAGTTAGGAAGTAAGGCGAAAAAAAATAAAGTAGAAGAAAAATATAAAAACTGTTTTATGCAATTTTTTTGTCTTCTTCAAACTTTTATGCATTGCTTATTTTATTTTTAATTTGTTTTTTACTAGACTAATATTAAATAAATTACTTATAAATTATAAATTTATAATGATTAATGTATTTAAGTTTAATTTTAAACGGATAAATAATAAATTGCAGCCTGCAGGCCGGTTAAGTAAAAAAAAAAAAAAGGCCCGGTTAATTTATTATACTTGCACCTGCGGTTTGCGCACGCCTATTGGAATAGCCCAAATAGGAATAATATTATCACTAATTACTATTATTTTTTGCCTAACAATATATTTTAAACAAATACGGGGAAGTAGTAGTTAACCCTTTGGCTTTTTTATAAACTTTAGTTAAGTAATTGAATATTTAGACTTAAGCATTGAACATAACTTATGCATCATGCCATCATGGCACATATTTCTGAGATATAGAATGGAAAACATTAATATATATTCAATTTAAAATTAATAATAAGAAATTTTCGCGCGTGGTGGCGTATGTATTCTGGAGCAAGTCGGCCACAATTATACAAAAAATCACAACTATTTGGTCAATAAAACTTCATGATCTAGTCAACTAAGAACTATCCTCTACGTAAATATGTAAAATGTAAAACTGCTAAATTGTTTTTATTATTAATTAATATAAGTTGTTCCCACTATATATTATAATTTATAAAAACGCATAATTATTATAATAAAAATACGTTAATATTAATTTTTTTTTTTTATTTTTTTTTCGACTACGCCATATATATATATATATATATATAGACGAGATCATCGTATATTCAAATTAACAATCTAAAACCGAATAACGAGTACGCAGCACGTTTTCGTACGTTGATCAACGGCACTATAAATTATGACATAATTGTGGATACGCTGATTGTAACGACGTTGATGAACGACATTGAACCAGACTCGGTACAAATGCTACAAGTCTCCGGTTTCAGCCCAATGAAGTCATCCCTTCTAGAAACGTCACTGACGTGGAAACCATCAAAAGGTATACCGAGATGAAATTATTCATACTATAGGTACATTTTTATTAAATTATAGTAGATAGGTATCTATTTAATAATATATATTTATAAAAGGCTAAAAGGCTATATAAGTAACATTATCATAGGTATTAGCATTGATTATAGAATAGTCTATTCTATAATCAATGGTATTAGGCGCACATTCAGTATAAAACTTGGGAATGCGTTATTTACCCCAAAGTGATTCTTCCTACTTAATTATTTATAAACACGATAGGTAGTTACTATTATTTATTATAACTTAATGTTAAATATATTACATTAAAATATTTTTTTTTTATATTCAATATTTTTTAAAACATTGAGATTTTATTTTCAATTAAAAAATTTTTATCTATAGAGATAAATATAGAATTGACAAATTTGTAAATCTGTTTCCTGCCATACTCGTCTGCAACCACTTTTTAATTTGGCGCATGAATGAAATATGAAAATGATTTATGGAAAATTACCCATCATTGTTCATAAACACAAACATAATAATTATTGTACATTAATGATTGTAAAATATATTTTATATTTACAATATTTTAGTTAAAAATTGGGGGAAGATGCTAATTTAAGACTTAAGGGTGCTTAGCAATAGCGGATTTACGGGGGAGGGGGGGTCCGTGGAGTCTAGACCCCCCTCTAGACACCGATATAATATGACGTACCATTACTGAAATAATTAGTTAAAACACAATGTTTAATCCTATCCTATCTATTCTTGTGTACACAAACGAAAAAGTACCTAATTAGTACGTGCCTCTATATATAAATATAAACCCGTATGCGTATGTAACATTAATTTGCTGATAATAATAATACGATTATATTAGAATATTGACGATTATTATAGATAATAATTTTATATTATTTTATTGATTCTGAGCTAAGCAAGGAATGTATTAGTTTTACAATTATGATTTTTTTTTGTCTCTGAACAAATTTTTTTTGGGTAGAAATAATGGTTCAATTACCACGAATAAAGTATGCTTTTGATTGAAAATTGAATCTATAAGTATAGTACTTTACATGGTACTTTTTAAGCTCATTTTTATTGTTTAAGTTTTTTCTTGGGAGAATAAAAACTACCAAAAAAAGGCGAAAATCGGCAAAATTATAATTTCCGTTATTTCAAATTTTTTTATTTGGTAATTTTTGGTAATTAATTAAGTTTTCGCTAATTAGGAACGTAGGAATTTGAAATTTTTTTGAGTATTCACATAGGTGCTCTACAAAAGAGAAAAAATTTCTCCGATGATCAAAGGGACGAAGAAGGAACGTCTAAAATCGACCTTTCCGCTTTTTAACATATTATTTTTTAGGTCCCCATCCAAGAAAATGTTGAAAATCTGCCACTGGTGCTTAGTACCTCTTGATATCCCCGTATGCGTACCAATGAATAATACAATTATACAATATTATATAATTATACAATTCTATATTGCTAGAGACTACATTAGGTTGGTACCTTTTATAAAATAGTACCAATACATTACATTGCGTTTTTCGTAAAAGAATTTCTTTTTAATACTAATAAATAATAATAATTTGTTGACAACTTTATACAATTATACATTTAAAATTAGTATTAAAATACTCTTATATAGGGAGCTAGAAAAAATGTTATAATTATTAGTAGCATTAAAATTCTATTAATCTTCCAAAATTTCAAAATTGATAGACTCTATAGTTAAAATTTCGTTTTTAAACGAAATAATTTATCCAGTGACAATACATAGGTAGAAATGTATAATTAAGTAAGGTAGGTACATTTTTATTTTTATTAGCCAATATTACGTTGTATCTTGTATTGACCATTTTTTACCGTAACATATACACCAAATTAATAATGATTATATCTATTGAAATTTCAGACATGAATTGCAACTATAAAATAATATATTATCCACAAAAACTACAAATGCCGCTAGTAAATTATGTGGAAGTCAACGAGTCGTTCGCCTTCGTGTTAAATAATTTGACGACAAACATGAAGTATACTGTGATAGTGCAGTCATACTATGATAAAACGTCATTCATTATGAAAAGCAAAACTGCAAATTTTGAGTTCTCTACACCGCCATGTTGGAAGGTGGAAAATTTCGATTTTAACTTCTGCCGTTAGTACCAACAATCATATTTATTATTAAAATTCAAAGTTTAGGAATTTTTAAAAAAGACAATTTTTCAAATATACGTAGGTATACTTATTTGTTTTTCTAATATGTCATAATACCAGACAACGTAAATAACATATTATAATAGTATGCTATATCATTGGCGTATTTACGGGTGGAAGGGTAGGGTGAGAAATGTCCTCTGTTGAATTTTTTTACTATGGTAATAGTGAATAATAAGAGCAATATTAATAATTAATTACATGATGATTGATGATCACAGTATTTTATAAAAATTATGTCTACCCGCAAGCCACTTAAGTTTAAACACGCGCGCCTATGGGCTATATATTATAATAGTAAAACAGTCAACTTATTATAACAGTATATTTTTACTTTATTTTTGGCACCGATAATAATAAATTAAAAAATAAATACCCACTTTGAAATATGATAGAAACGTGTGTATTTTCAATATTGTTAAATATGTATGGTGAGATTGAACCCCGTAAACTCCCTACATCTACGGCCCTGTTGTGTAAGACACAAAGCGGACGAGTTTTTGTTGATGATATGGCATATTCTCTGGTAGAATAGAGTTTTTACAACGGAGAGGCAGATAGAATAAAAAATATAACAGCATATATTTCAATAATATTAAAATATATATATTATATATATAGGTAGATAATAGAACAGTAGTTAATTATTTTTTATTTGGTTATAAAGTACCTATTATTGTACTATATTAAAATGTTTAAAAACGAAACGATGAAACTTGTGTTCTTACTAAATGTTTTTTATAGAAAATAATTTTTTAAATTTAAACCTTCAAGTTTCAATAATATATTAAAAAAAAATCATGACTTTAAAGTTTAAATTGCTGACGTCCCGTGATCGTCTGATTCTTTTTACCACAATATAATATGTAGATCACACGTCCACCAGGCACTAGGGAAAGATTTTATGGAGGGGAACATTAAGGGCAATTGTTCCGGACAGTGGCGTATTAATGGTGGGGGGGTCGAACGGGTTTAAACACCCTCACCCATGATAAAAAAAAGCAAAATTGCTATTAATTATATTATTTTACCTTATATATTTTATATAAATTTTGCATTATAATATATACAGATACAGGTTTCTAATAATTTTTTTATATTAATAAAATGTGGAAGGGAAGTTTCGGTTTCATGAAAGATTTAAAAAAAAACTGAAACCCTCTTTATAAATTGCTAAATACGCCTCTGGTTCCGGAACCACATTTTTAGAGGGCCCTTGATCCAAATTTAAAAAAAAAATTAGTGTAAATTCTTGCGCTTTATTTTAAAAAAATATTTAAATTCGTGGACTACTTAGGGTTCACAAGTATTCAAAAATGTAAGATATACTATCAATACTGTTATATTTAATAGCAGATATATTTATTTAATGTTTTTTGACATTTTTTTAAAATTCTCGAATTGTTTAAAGTATTTACATCTAAATTTTTAAATCAAATTATTAGATATCAAATTGTTAAAATGTATGCCGCGTTTGTATATTAAAATATATTATAGCATTATAATTTTCTAACTCTACAGGCTCATTGTGCGTCTCGTTTAACCATTCTGTCGTTTTATCGTAGCTCCCGGACCACCGTATAACGTGACCATGGAGGAAACGAAGACGCCAACCAAGAACTTCAATGTCACGATCAGTTGGTTAAGTCCAAACCACAACAGCAAAGTTATTAATATTATAGACTACTTCGTTGTGAAATTGGAGGAGTATGTAAAAAACGTGTCGAGTACAATGAACGTAGTGCATTTCGACAACGTGTCGCTGAGCTCTCAATACTTGGCCAGTGTGCAAGCCTGTTCGAAGACCGGCTGCAGCGTCGAGACGATCGTGCGGCGAATGCCTCGTGTCGAGTACGTGGAGATGGCCACTGTGAACTATTACGTGTGGACGACAGTTGTACTGATTGCGATGGTATTGACGTTTAGTGCGACACTTGCAGGCGTCGGCAAATGCGTGCACCGTCAGATGACGGCGGACTACGACCATAATGTGACAATGGGTGACGGAACCAGCTACGACATGGCCCTGATCAAGGGTCTGGATAGTGTGGAAATCATGCTCAACCACGAGGACGTGATCGTATCTGACGTGTTCCTGGGATACGGCCATTTTGGTGTGGTCAAGAAGGGCGTGTTGAAGACAGACGGCGATCTGCAGCATCCGGTAGCCGTCAAATCGTTACGCGATCATCCCAGCGGTCGCGACCTGGAAGAGTTCCTCGGCGAAATACTGCTCATGCAAAAAGTAGGCAAACACCCGAACATTGTCTCCATGATCGGCTGTTGTCTGGATACAAACAAACGGTGCATGCTGATCGTCGAATACTGTCCATTGGGCGACTTGCAAACTTATCTGAGAAAGGTTAACACTTACTATAATACGTTAATAATTTTAAAATAATATTAAATAGTTGAAACCCGAGATAGAATAATGATAAATTTAAAGAATAATAGACAGTATTTATAAGTATACTTAAGTAGTTAAGGGACATAATATAATTATTACATATAGATATAAGTACGTAATTTCAAACAAATTTGCAACACATCCCCTTAACTTTTTTCGATTTACATTATATAGTGCATCAATCGCTGATAAGATTAAAAGCTAGATATTAGTAAGGCAATATAGTAATTATAGTGAGATTAACAATGTTGTATGAATTGAACTATCGGATTGACATTGAACACAAACATTGAACAGTGAGTGAGGGTAGGAAAGCGGAAATGAGAATACTAAGATTGATGCGTGGAGTAACTAGGGAGAAGACTAATAAATTAATACATAAAGGGAAATGAAGGAGTTGGATCAATTATGGAAAAAAATGAGATATAGGATGAGATGGTTTGGAGTATTTGGACAAGTTATTGAAAGAGATGTTTGAAAAACAGTGAGGTTGTAATGGGAATGAATGTAAAAGGTAAGACGGAGAGAGGAAGACTGATGACGAGGTGATCAGGATCGCATCTAGTTGAGAGTGTATGGTAAGTTTAGAATAATAAGAAATATCGCATATATTACAAACTTTATATGATGACGAATCAGTGGCGTTAATGAAGGTTTCCCACGAAATGGTAAAAAAAAATAATGTGTCATAAAAATGTAATTTAAATAAACATTTTTTTCATGTGGTCTCCTCAGTTCTTTTATTTATATGTACGCGCCTTGACAAATAAACAATGTGCATACATTTTATTGATCGAATATTTTTATATAGGTTATCATAAAATCGTGGTACGCCAACGATTTTTATGTCGGCCAAACAAATCCAATTGATTTAATAGCCACAAATAAGGAAATCGAATCAATGGAACCTGGAAATTCGGGACCTATGGTATTCAACAATAATTGTTATTTATACCACGGTGAAGAAAATATCTTCTTGACAGTAACCGATTTGTTGCGTTTCGCCAGCCAAACGGCCAACGGAATGGTAGGGTCAAAGAATAAAATATTTTTGTATTATTATAGTATACTACCATTATAAATATAATATTTTGAAAATCGTTTGCGCCCTCTTATGGGTAGCATAAAATACTAAAAATGTATTTAATGTTTCATAATTCAGAACACAACAAATTTATAAATTGTGTTGTATATTTATTATTTAGTATTTATGTCTAAAAATATAAACCTAGGAAACTGTAAGTAAGAACTAAAAATCATTGAAATCATCCAATTTAAAATTTTGATTTATGGTATGCTGTTACTGGTTATAAGTCAAAAATATTAATTTTGTAACTTATAATGATGTGTTGTATTCATATGTTCAAATTTATTGTTTTTTATTTGTTTCTAGAGCATACTATACATTATAATTATTGCATACTTATTTTACCTAGATATTTTTGGAAAAGAACCGTATAGTTCATCGAGATTTGGCTGCCCGAAACGTGTTGCTTAGTGACCACCACACTATAAAGATATGTGATTTTGGTCTTAGCCGAGATGTATATGAACAAAATCTTTATCACAAATCGAACCGTGGTGGCCCATTGCCAGTCAAATGGATGGCAATAGAGTCGCTCAAGTATCGGTTATATACCACACAAAGCGATGTATGGTCATTTGGAATTTTGCTCTGGGAGATAATGATGTTGGGAGGATGTCCATACCCAACAATAAGTACATCAAGGATATATAATGTATTATGTAGAGGATATCGGATGCCCAGGCCCACATTGTGCTGCTATAGTTTGTATGAAGTCATGCTTGAATGCTGGAATTCTAATCCAGTAAAGAGACCACATTTTAGTATGATAAAAGACACCATTGACAGTATAATTGAAAATCAATACTCATAAATTTTAATGATTTTCTATCAAGTTAAAATACATAATATATTTATTTTAAATTGTTATATTACTTATGATGTATTTAAATAAATATATATATACTATATATTATAATAAAACACAATATAGATTCAACACTTTAATAGAGTAGTAACTAACTAATTACTTCAGATTTTATATCTTTAATTACTAATAAAGAAGAAGACGATACAATTTGGGTTAGGAATGTATGTTGAGCAGATAGATATGGTCTTGCTAATACATTGAGTTTGGATGTTGTTTTATAGCATCCTTGAGAAGCAACTGCAGCATACAAGTGAATGGTATGTGTTGCTGATACTGGCAATAAAATTGGCTTTGGGCTGGTCACCCCAATCCAACAAAAATTTTGATTATCAATATCTGATCTAAAAAACAAATAAATCTAATTAAAAACAATACATTTTATAAGGTAATCAATGGGTAGTACCAAATGAGTAATGTATTGTATATATATTATGTTGTAGATATAAAATTAATATAAAATAAACTGATAATTTAAAATGTGTTCTATTAATTAAATTAAAACTATATCAAATTTAATTAAAAATATTAGTTACATCATATATGAAATGTATCAATTGTTTTGTTGTTCTTCATTCATTCCATTTAATGCTAATTATTATATTCCAAAACGTTTTTTTTTTATATATATATTGAATATGATTTACATAAAACCAAATATACTTTAGTTTTCAAAATGATGACTAGTGCAGGGTCAAATTACCTGGAGTCATCAGTATAAAAATATTTTAAGGCCCAAAGTTGGCAATGAACAATGCAAAACACTTCAAATTTATCTGGTACTGATACGACTAGTTACTAGATGGGTTTATATTAATTTTATTTTCTATATTAAAATACATATAAATTCAAAAGAATCTATTAGTAATTAAAATTAAACAATGGTACTGACATAAATTGCTAAAGTTTAACATATTAATGAATAAATGTATAAATGAACCATTAACTAATGTAATGTAAGTGCACTAACACTAGTAGCTAGTAATAACAAAATACTTACTTTGAATTTTCAGTGTTTGTATTAATTTTAACTTCAATTTTATATTCAACACAGTTCTTAAGTATTACAAATACAGATACAATACATATTCTATACAATTGACAAAAATTGATTCAAAATTAATTTACATTATATGATAAAAAAAAAATGATGTAGAAATGAAGTTTACTTTTTGTCAATAAAGGAATGTGTAACAGTACTAGGATGTGAAAAAGCAATGTTGAGCAACCGATTCATGGGCGATTCTAACAATCCTATTGTATCATTAAGCAAAGGTGTCCCATCATACGGATGTATATTCCTATCAGGTCCAAATATTTTTAACCTTCCTATAGGTTTGGTAATATTTTTTGAAGGATCTAAGGAACTAAATTCAGGCCATGCAACACTTGAATTTAATTTAGTCAAAGAAACCCTGTGAATACCACAAATAATTCTTAATTGATTTGAATGATCTCTGATAATCACCTAAAATATAATTAAATAATATACATAAACAATTAAACATAATTCAAATAAAAAACATCGCATTACCTGCCACAAAATGGCTAAAACGAGATCAATACATTTTAACACTTCGGTTTGAACTTTGTGTCTATCAAACTTAGGCATTTTCTTTTCTTTTGATAACGATTTTGTTAACAAAACAAATTTTTCACACATATCAGCTTGTGCAAACTGTTCATTATCAAAACTAATTTGTGAAATACCACTTTTGTTTGTTCGGAAAGCTTGTAAGAATAAATGACATGACTGCTGTTGATCCAAATCTCTTAAAGTTTCTAAAGGATATATTTTTTTTGATAATGTCCATTCTGAACTGTACAAAAATACTTGTTTTAATTTTACTTGTTCTATTTCATTTCCCTAAATCACAAATAATAAGTATACTATACTGAAAAATTATAAATAATTTCAAAAGTAAAAAATTAAATCATATAAACCTTATATAAATTATGAACAATTGTTTTAAGATTGAGTGTTTCATTATTTTGGTTTGCAAGTAACGCTGATGCAGATAATTTAACACAAGGTTTTGCTGTCATTGCCCAACTAGCCCTGCATAATCTGTACTCTTGATTTTTTATATCAGCTTGAGATTCATAATAAAACAACAAATCAAGACTAAATTTTTCTGTGTCTGGACTATTGAAGCAAAATTCCACAACATTTTTCGATTTTGGAGGGATTTTAAATGGTAAACTTCGAATATTTTTGTTTTTACAAAAATGATTTGATTCTGAGAAAAATGAATCATCTATTGAAGTTGAAACAAACATATTATGCAATGGTAGTGTGCCACAGTTTTCTAATGTTAATCGTATAACATTCATTTCACCAATCAATGTATTCACTTGATTTCCAATAAAATCAACCTAAATTATAAGGATTAGTGGTATTGTTTAAGTTTGAAAGCAATAAACATAAGATAAAAATAGGTAGAGTTAAATTTTATCTACTAATATGATTAGTATAAAAACAAATATATGGTTTTTATTGTTTTTATAAAACACTGAATTGCATAAAGAAAATAAAAATATATATATAATTAATTTAAAAATAAATTTGTTTTCAAAATGAGTTTTCTTGAATTAATTACTAATCTAGTAATCTACAATTTTTTTATACCTGAAGTATCAAAAACAAAATTGCCGAGGGTTTTTTTCATATATGAAGGGTGATATATTTGATAAAGAACACTCATTTTACGAAAAGAATTAACTTTTTTTCAATTATTTGTTTTTTAGTTTTTTATTTTTATTCACCCAATTCTACCATATTTTAGTAGTTTTATAATTTTAACCTTTTTGGATCACCTAAACTAGGTAAACAATATTCACTAAACACCTATTATTTAATTTAAAATATTTTTTGCAGTTTCACATTAAATTATTTCTGAAATACTACTTGAAAAAATAATTATTATCGAAAATTATTTTTGTATATCTTTACATTTATTAACAAACAGTCATATAATAAACGCTATGTAATATACATGTATAAATATGTTCGGTATGATTGATAATCAGCTGTTTATATATAGTGTTTAAAACGCTATGATTAGCTATAATTTGTCACTTTTGTAAAGGTACGGTTTCCAAAGCATGACTTGTTGCAACAACTAACTGCTGTGTGTATAGTGGTTCCCTACATATGACTGCGACTGTACAAATGCTGTGACTGGAATTATAACAAATTGACAAATGTACATTTGTTCATGGTATTATATCATTATATTTTTATTTATTTATTTTTATACAAAATTTGTAAAAAGACGTGTATTACTGTTTCTTTATTTGTGATTATAATATTTATTGTAGATCAAATAATAACCATGTAATAAAACTTCTTTTAGAAGAGTAAGAAGAAATTTTAGAACATAATTTATTTAAACATAGTTCAATGAATGAAATGTATACAGATACTGATTCATATTTGTTATTATATAATATTATTGTATGTTAATATGCATGCACACAGACCACTGCTTTCAGAGCAGTACGATCGTGAGTTGCAATGACTGTTTTTGAAACGCAGACCTCAATCGTACCTGGGAAACCATGTGCCGAGATTATCATTAAAACAGTCATACTACAATGTTGTGGCCAGTCATACCTTGGAAACTGTACCTTAAAGGTTATTGCTGCTATTGATAGGTACTTAAAAACATCCATTCCCAAAAAATCTTACTATATTGATTATACCTTAAAATATAGCTTACATTATAGACAAATTTTAAACACTAAAATTAAAATGTATTTTAAACATGTCTTATTTCATATCTAAATATTATTAAGAGTAAAACAAAAAGGGTTAAAATTATAAAACTAATTCAATATAATAAAATAAGGTAAATTTAAAAGTTGAGGAAAAGAAAAATTTGAAAAAATTATATATCATATCAAATGAGTATTCTACGTTAAATGATTCACTGTGTATTTAATTGTAATTAAAAATTTTCATATTTTTTTGTAAACCTATCTCAGTAATTTTTATAAATTCAGTTTTATTAATTATTATATGTCTAGTTTTATAATAAATTATTTTTTTTAAATAACTTTACCACACATCTTATTAGTTCATTACCTTTAATAAAGAAGTTTGTGGCTGCACATTAAATTGTACAGAGCTCAACATTTCAAAACCTTGCCAACCATTGATCACTCGCTTGATTGTTTCATCATCACTCAAAACAGTGGGAATCAATAAGCTAAACTGAACTCCAGTTATAGTTAGGATTCCAATATTTCTAGCTTTTAAACCAAGAATTACCTAAAATTGCATATTAAAAAAATAGTATTATTAAAACACCTCACTGGAATGTTTAAATTACTTGTGTTGTACTGGAAGGTGCTAATAGTAGTTCATCTAGAACTTGAGGCTCTACTAAGGTTAACCCTTTATCAAAAGAGTATGTCAATGATAAATTTTCAATACATAATGATATGTTCAATGGGTTTGATAGTGTCATTTGTACTTGCACCAATTCTATTGATATAAATAAACATTATACATATTTAATATTAATTATGAATATTTACAATTTTGTATATTATACAATACATTTTAATTAGGTATAAAGTAAAATCTTGAATATAATCAATTTTGAATAAATTATCTTACCATTTTCATATAAACATTGTTTTATTGTGTCATTGGTACCATAAAAAGCTAATGTGGGTTTGAATATTAATGGAGGTACTCCACGAGCTTCCGTTATCAAATCTTCTTCCATTTTATACCATCTGGTATCCAATAAATCTTCATCAAAACAGTGTTCTTTAGTTATAATACTATCAGCATTCAACAATACTTTGATTTTTTTGTGATCTATGAGAGGTAAAGCTAAACTAATAACTGATGAATTATTTTCCTGTGCAGCAAATTCCTATAAATGTTAATTCGTCTAAAATAATGTAAAATGTGTAAAATATCAAAAATTATACCAATTTGATATTCAGATAATCTCGTAAAATAGTAGATTGCTGTTCTGGTGGTTGATTTGAAGCTCTTGCTAGTAATTTAGAGTATGCTTCAGAAGCTTCTTTAATGTGTTTCAAAAATGCTGCCTGTCTACCAATGGCTGTCTGAATATGATCTTCTGCTAACATCCATTGTGTACCTTCAAAAACCTTTAATAATAAAATAAAATAATTTATAACTTCAATACAACAATATTAATTTTCAATTTTCATTTTCAATTTTGGTCAAATATTTGCTTGGTATTACATTTTTGAATGATTCTATTTATTTTAAACAAAATGTGTTGCACCTGATAAGCTTGTTGGTAGCAGCTAAGTGACTGTTTTCTTTGTGTTGCTTTTGAATAACGATGTCCTGCTAGTACCATATGAAAAGCATATTTTCTTAACATTGAAGGTTTTCGTGATTTCAGGAAAGCATAGGCTGCTTGTTCTAGGAGTAAAGCACTTCGCAAATCTGAGTCTTCATTTGTCATTTGAATATACATTTTTGCTGCTTCACCATACATTTCTCGACTGACAAGTAATTGACTTAACAGTAATGTTGCCCTAGTTGAAAATTGTGGTGCCCTACATAGTAGAATGGAATAGTTAATTGTTAAAAGTACTTAAACACAAGTTTTTAATATACTTTAAACCTGCAAGTGTTCAAATATGTCAATACACTCTCATTAGCATATTCAATGGCTTTTCGATTATCACATACACTAGGACAAATTAAGGCACAAATAGCAGCCATTTCAACAGCACCACTGTACAACAACCAAGCATTATCTGCACTAAAGTCTCTTTTTGCACTTTGGTATAATGGAAAAGCAAGAGACCACGCTCCCAAAATCATATATAAATCAGCTAAACGTCGAGTTTGAAGTTCTGGTGAATCATTAGTGTAACTAAATAAATAATAACATTGTATATACATAAAATATTACTTGGGTATGTTAGATATATACTATATAGTGGTTATTTTTATCCAGTATATATATATCTGAAAATATAAGTAATTTTTGTTAATGTTCAAATTAATTTTCACTATCAACAAAATATTAATTTTATCAGTTTAATTTTACAAAATATTAATTTTTTTCATTGAAGTATTGATTTCATTGTTATATCCACTACAACCATACTTCACTCAGTCATACAATTTTGAAAGTAAATTACTCAGATAATATTCAACAGATTTTAAAAATCAGCTTATTTTATACAAAATTAAATTCAGTAAAAAAAAAAAAGAATAGGGATGACACAACAGTCTATATTATATTGAAGTAGTAATTTATATTCAATAATTTCAATGTTTCTATTAATGAAAAACCTACTAAATTCTCTAATTAATATTTAGTTTGTGGTGAAATATCAGATGAAACTTTTACAAAAATCATCTAAATCAGTGACTTAACTTTAATGACTAATGACCCAAATAATTCGGATTGTACATTTTTTAACGAATGTATAGATCAATAACAATCATTAATCATTAATAGTGACTCCAAAGTATTGAATGATATAAATCATGGAATAAAACTAAAAGTTATTAAGCAAAATGTGCTAACTTTTTTGTTAAAAAAAAGATTATTAAATCGGAAATTTTAGTGGTCACATCTCATATATACACAATACATAGTAGAGTATATTTAATTATAATAGTATTATAATTATACTATTACACAATACAGTACAGTGTCTATAGGTGGATAAATATAACAACCATCAGAAACAATGTTTGCTACGAGAATCTTGTGATTATTTTCTGTAATCGATTATAGATGTACTTTATTATATATAATAGGTAATATAAATATGCCAACAGAGTAATTTAAAAAAAATGTCACCAGTTAAACACTGTCTAAAAAATAACTAAGTAAAAAAAACTTAGATCTATATGCACTTTAAAGCTGAAATCATATATAAATGTTAAGTAATTAAAATTTAAAATACACTTTTTACTTTGATTAATTTATTTACTTAGCAAACTAGTATAATTAATGTTCATACTAATAGTTTTGATGAAATTATTACATAATACATTCATACATTATTACCTATTAAAATTATATAATATATTAATAGTATTATTTCAAAATTATTATTATGAATAAATTAATGTTATCAATAACAAATAAAAATACTATTTAACTAAAGAATCAACGTAAGTAAAAATATAAAATATTTATTTTGAAATAATTTCCAAAAAAACTGAACAAAAGTTACATAAATTTTCAGTAGAAAAAAAATTCCCACAGTAATCTATTTATGTATTTTACTCACAATACTGGAGCTGGAGTAGCTGCGGAAGTAGGTTTATTTGTGCTAAACCATCTTTTAGTAGCACTGAACAACGAACGACTAACACCTTTTTTGTTTGTTACCTAAAAGAAAAAAATTAGAATTTAAGACTTATTAGATTAGGTGATTACTAATATTAAACCAAATTACTGAATACCGATTCACTTAATTGTTGTATTTGAGATTCAATATAGGGTATTAGTGATCTTGAAACAAAATGTTTGGTCATTTCTCTTATATTGGTGTAATCATTTTCATCTAGATAAGCACCATACACTTTTTGATTATCAGTTTTCAATTCACCGTTCATGGTTTTGCTATATTCCTGTGGGCTTAATGGATGTACAAGATGATTATCTATAGTATTCAAACTATTCTCAAATTCTCCACTTTGATCATGGATGTCTTCATTATCGTCAGAATTACACAAATTATTCAAATAATCCCATGTACCTTCTGTAGTTTCACTCTTAGGATCTTTACACGAGTTTATTCTGAGAAGATAACAACTACTATGGCCATATGTCGATTGTAATGTTTCAATAATTTTATTGGCTCTAAAATTGCAATAATTTTCTTAATGTTGTTTCGCTAAGTATAATACAAGTATTAAATGTATTTAATAACTTACACACTTAAATCAGAATTTAAACTTTCATGTAAAACGACATAATATCTAAGTACTGTAGTATGGAACCATTTAGATGAGTGATTTTGATTTGGTAAAATTGATTGCTGTACTTGTTGTGTTAGTATTGAAACTTGTTCTTCATCAGAGGAGCTTATAACCATTATACCTGATATGTAATAGTGAAGAAAATTTTATTTAAAAAATAACTTAATAAACATCTAAATTTTAAAAAGGATACATCCTAAAAAATGTTTAGTGTATTCGTGATCTGAAACATTTTGAATCTGCAAAAATGTTGTTCTCCACCTTACAAACCATGGTGTTTTTTCAGGTATTGTGAGTTCCCGTCCACCTGTGAACTTGATTGTAAATATCAGACATTCTTTCAACAATGTAGTATTGTAATGTATTACCAATTTTAACAACAGTGTTATTTGGTTCGGCTGTAATATTAACTGAATCATATAAGCGACTTCTTTCCTTAGTGACTGGCAAAGGTTGACTATTCATGTTGGAAAATACAATCCGTAGGTTGGGGACATTAATTGTACTGCCATTTGCGTCTTTGAAATTGACTACACACAATAATTAAATATTTTTGTTTAGCCATTCAATAAAATTGTAAATTAAATACATAAAAATATGAATATTTTTACCATCAGTCAGTCGACAAAATGGATTGAGCAAATCACAAAAGCTTAAATTGTTTTTGCGGCAAATTTCTTGTGCCTTGTCTGAACACAGGACAGCTACACGAGGGCAAAATATGCTCTGAATAAAATCATCATTGTCGCTAGTCATTTTATTATATTGGCTAATGATTTGTAATAATATGAAGAACCGTGTTCACCATATGACGTGTTGACTGCACTTGGGCCACCAGTCACTTTCATTCATAAAACAGTGCACCAGTGGTCAAGTGTTTTGGAAACCTAAATTCACAATTAACAATTTTAAAACAAAAATCATAATAACATAATTGAACAGCGAGTCGAGAGACTCGAAAACTATAACAAGTGGAACTCGGCTAACTTAAGTTCAAAGTTAACTAACTAATACTGAGTGATAAGAAACAATGTATGTTAGGATGCATTTAGACGATTTCAAGGGGTCGAATATAATTTATATGCATTCATACCATTGATTATAGAATAGACTCTATCAATGATTCATACCAATTTACTACGATTCTATACTAGATGGCATTACATTTTCCATATCTTCCGAAGGTATTTGCACTGAGAATTTAATCTTTGACCACTATAGATATTACCACAGACTAAATATGAAATATTCTAAAAATTTTAAATATTAAATATGAAAATAGTCATCTATTTTTATATTCTGATTTCTATTCTATTCTGTGATATTACTACAGATTATTATAGAAATTATATTATAGTTTCATATAATCTGTGATATTACCATTAGCCGTGGTAACAACATAGATAATAAAAGTCTTCCATTATCTATGTAAGCAGCCCGTGCTCGTTATCAGTATATCAATATCTTAATTCAGTGGTGAAGGGAAAGCCCACATACTAATTATTAATTAATAATTACCCAAGACGTTCACCAATCGTAATCGAGTACTCGTTACTCGTTTGTCGACTATTTTCGGTAACCCTTATGGCCTTATGCCCTTACTGTTACGGCCTTACGCATTACTAGTAAAGCGTACAATTTATAATTTTTTCTTAAATAAAAAAAATAAATAATTTTAAATACAATTTACTACATAGTTCTTAATACTTACTTGAATCCATAATACTTCGTATAACGCGCAGAAGCAGCAGCTATTTGGTAGGAGTCTCAAAATAAACAAGGATGATACGATAATCACATTATTTATTGTTAATACGTATCTTAACTCTCAAGTTGCGACTTGACACCTGAGGGTCGCGTTTGTTCAAAAAGTTTTAAATAGATCATAAATAGTTATGTTATAACTTGTTGCCGAATAGGTGATACAATAAACATGCTGTAGTCCCTTTAAATTATGTCGAAAAACAAACAATATTTCGCAATGAAATATTACAAGATAGAAATCAACAAAACTGAATGGGAAGTACCTGATAGGTATCAAATGCTCACTCCTGTCGGTTTAGGTGCTTACGGACAAGTTTGGTATATAACATACAATCATTTAAGTATTTATGATTTTCATTTTTTAATTAACCACATACATATTATAGCTCTGCTGTAGATAATCAGTCTGGACTTAAAGTTGCCATCAAGAAACTTGCAAGACCATTCCAGTCAGCTGTTCACGCTAAACGCACATACCGGGAGCTTCGCATGTTAAAACACATGAATCATGAAAATGTATGTACTTTTACAAATTTATAAACTATAGAATATTATCTGTCGATTATTATTTTACTATCTAAAATGTAATATAATTTTTTATTACTTCAACACTAAAGATAACTAAATTATTTTGATTAATTTAAATGTAATTAACCTTAAGTCCTTAACTGAATAACATATTGAATAGCTATTATTTATTAAATGAATAAGTTTTAGATATTTATTATAGTATTGGTTAATATTGTTTTTAAACATTTATAAAAATGAAAAAAAAAAATATATCAACATTTGTAATTAATTTTTAGGTGATTGGACTATTAGATGTTTTTACGCCAGCAAATACTATAAATAATTTTAATCAATTGTAAGTCTACATACAACTTAGAGACTTTGGTATATTTATTTTTTATAAAAATATGTTGATATTAGATATTTGGTAACACATTTAATGGGAGCTGACTTGAATAATATCATACGTACACAAAAATTATCTGATGACCATGTACAATTTCTTGTATACCAAATTTTGCGAGGTTTGAAATATATTCATTCTGCAGGAATTATCCATAGAGTATGATAGAAGTGGATTAATTTATATACTTTAGTTATATTATTTTTTTCTATTTTAATATTTATTTAGGATTTAAAACCATCGAACATTGGCGTAAATGAAGATTGTGAACTGAAGATATTAGATTTTGGATTAGCAAGACCAACTGAAAGTGAAATGACTGGATATGTAGCTACTAGATGGTACAGAGCACCAGAAATAATGTTAAATTGGATGCATTACAACCAAACAGGTTTAGTTTGTTTATGTTTATAAATTATATTCTTAATCTAATGAATAATATTACTAACATTTATTTTTATATATTTTGTTGTTTTTTAATAATAATTGAATAATTTGAATTAAAATCAATTATATTCATATATTTTTTAGATTCTGAGCGAAGCAAGAAATGTATTGGTTTTACAATGGTGTGTCTTTTTTTATATATCTATACTTAAAAAAGGTACATTTTTGGCCTGAAATAGTTGTAGTACTTTATTTAGTTGGTTTTTTCGAATTTCTTGAAAAAATTTCTTTAAAAGAAAAGATAATAGAAAAATGTCAAAATTCACAGGAACTGTGACAAATTAGATTTAAAATATTTAATGATTAATGCAATTTTTAATGTAGGGTCTTGAACAAATGTTTGGGTATGGACTTAAGTATTTTACACATAAGACACAATTTTGGAACTGTTGATGTTATGTTTAACTAAAGAATTGTGAAAACTATAAAAATTATATTTTTTCTTAATAATGTTCAATATAATTTACACTTTAGAATTTTATAGTTTAAAAACTTAATGTGAGCATAATTATAAATTACTTAACTGAGTTATAAAAAAATTCGTAAATTGACAGTCAAAATGTTGTTAAATTAGTATATAAATTTAGAATTTTGAGTGAAATTAAAGATGAATGTACTATAACATTATATAAAATTAAAATATTATAGCATAAACATTTCATTAGAAATATGCTCTGCTGTAAATTTAATGTTTTATGACATTTTTCCGTATAGCTGTTAAATATTGTAACAATCGACTGCCATTATCTTTTTAAACGCCTCCATAGATTAATATTTTACAACAATTTGTAATTTTAAAAGTATGAAGGTACTTTTTCGGATAGTAGATGTGCTCTAATTACCACAAATGGGATATACTTTAGGTAAAGAATTTTGTCTAGTTGGTATTTTATTATTTTTTATTTTAGGTCATTTTTCGATTTTCAAAAAAATTTCATTAGCATAAAAAAAACTACCAAAAAATAGTTGAAAATTGCATAATTTTGATATAATTTTATTTCATTATTTTATTAACTAATTTTTCTGTTGCTCTTTATATGATAAATAATGAAAATGTATAATAATTAACATTATCAGTATATCCTTAAAAATATAATTTAATATATATATATATTTACGTATATTCGATTGAGTTTCGCTCAGAATTGTTTTTTTGAATGTAATCATTAATATAACACAATAAAATTTCACTTCTAACCTCTCAGAAACTAAAAACTGCCATTTTTTTTTACAATTCATATTATAAAATATTGTTAAATATCTATCATATTAAACCACTTATATTTAAATGTTTTGAATCTGTTTACCAATCATTTTAGTTGATATTTGGTCAGTGGGCTGTATTATGGCTGAACTTTTGACTGGAAGAACATTATTTCCAGGCACAGATCGTATCCTTTTAAACAGTTTTGTATGTTTTTATGTTATTTCTAAGTAAAATCTAACATATAATATATTTTTCTTATATAAGACATATAAAGACATACAACAATTAAATTTGATTTTGGAAATATTAGGCACACCATCAAATGAACTAATGCAAAAAATATCCAGCGAATCGGTAAGTTTTGGGTGTTTTTTAAATACATTTATAATCCTTAACAGCATCTATACTTAGATGTGGACCATTTAACACGCATATTAATTTTGTGTGGAACACCATCCAATGAATATTTAAATAAAATTAAAAGCTCAGAGGTTTGTGTGTCTTATATTTATAATTTGTTTGGTGATAGTTTATGTTTGATAAATTCAATAAGTTATTAAAAGATTGTTTCAAATTACAGGCAAAAAAATATATACAGTCTTTACCAGTTATGTTAAAAAAAGAATTTAGTGAAGTATTCAAAGGAGCTAATCCCTTAGGTAGTTTTAATTTAAAAATATGTTTTAAATATTGTAATTCACTTAATATTTAAATGTATTGACAGCAATTAAATTACTTGAAGAGATGTTGGAACTAGACGCTGATAAAAGAATGACTGCAGATAAAGCACTCGCTCATCCATATCTTACACAATACGCTGATCCCACAGATGAACCAAATTCACAACCATATGATCAAAGTTTTGAAGACATGGAGGCAAATGTAGAAAAATGGAAAGGTATAGTTATAAAAATATATATATATTTGTTCATATTTCAGCTAAAAAGTCTTCATATACTTTGCTTATACTCCCAACTACTCTATTCAGATTAAGACCGCTTTCGTGCTTATAGACTGTATACTCTGTTCAAAATGAGATCGTAATAGATCGATAATCAGTTTTCATTGGGGGACCACCTGTTGATTCCACCAGTGTTCTCTTAGGATGCTTCAGTCGCGTTCACCATTCTAGGTTTTGTATGGTGACCACGACGAAGTGGTTGTTTGTTGTACAAAACAATATGCTTCAACATAGCACACTGTACATTTTAAATTATTTGAACTCATCGGCAGTCGGTAATAAAATAATGTGACAACACGTTGGGCCGCATCGCGGAACAAAGCCACGCCCATGCGCAGTAGATGGTCGTCTGTTCTGATCTCATTTTGAACAGAGTATAGTGTCGATCACTGCCAGACCTCTTAGGCAATCACTATGCCTTTAATCACGTGTTGGTAATATTATCATAAAAATATTGTGGCGCACAATATAAAATATATTCTTTAAGATTTTACTATTTAAAATATATGTTACCATTAGAAAATCAAAAGTTAATATGATTTTACTATATAAGGGATAGTGGTAGAAATATTGTTATTGATAAAAATAATAAAACAAAATGTTTGATATTTTCAAAAATATACAGTGGGTCATGATAATAAAATCATCCTATAATATATACAGTTTATACTGTGTGATGTTCAACGCATCTGTTAATATGCGCAATTTATAATACAACACATCTTTTAATCAATTTTAAAACATGAGAAGATCAATGCCATTTTGGGTAGGTACTAGATACCTACTCACATCAGTAAGTATATTTTTGTATACATTCACGTGAATTGCAATCAATATAACAATGTAGGTAGGACCTAATATTATATATATTATAATTAAAATATATAAATTATAGTATAACACTAAATATTAAATATTTAAAGAACCATCGCGGTGTGATAATACAACTCACTATGTATACACTTGCAGTTTCGCAGCAGGTAATGCTCATAGTGTAGGATGCGCAAACATGAGTTTTATTCAGTTGAATGGTTCAATATTAACCTGAAGAGTGTTTAGCCATCCTAAACCTACACGTACATATATCTCAATCTCCATCCTCTTTTCTATTCATGTCATCTTCACTTCACCCTATTCATCTATCCACTTCATAGATATTCCTCTTTTATCATCTACATAACAACTCTCACTGCCTCTGAATCTATTCTATCTCTTTTTATTTTGGTACATAATAATATGTATTTATAATATTAATAAGTTGTGTTCCAAATATGTAAATTAAAAATATATATATATCTTGTAAATTGAAAAAAAAGAATGTATAAATATATATTATTACATTATTTTTTTACATTTTATAATATGTCAATTTACTCTAATATAACAAATTATAAACTGCATAGACTTATTTATATAAAACTTTTGTACTTCATGCCTGTGCATCAGATGAAGAAGCAAATGAAAATGTAGCATCCTTTATAATATACATAGTATATGAAATTATGGAATAATTTTAAAATGTAATCATATATATTTTAATACATAATGATTGAGAATAAATATATTGTTTTGCTGATAATGAGTCCAAAATATATTATATATTTTATTATTCTTGTTGAACACAAGAACACAATTAATATAAAAAAAAAAAATAGTTTTACTAAACATTAAATTTAAATTACTATATATTATAATATAATAATACAAATATAATTATTAGTAAATTATATGTTATAGAACTTGTTTGGGAAGAAGTTGTGGGTTATGTTCCATCTACACATTTAAGTACAGTATAAGTTGTTTTAGCACTTTCCACATTTTGTATTATATTATTGCAGACTATTTTGAGAAGAATGCTCAATTTAATTAACATTTTCAGTAATAATGTTTGTAATATTTTATGATTATTGTTTTTATAAAACAAATTTATATTATTGTAAATTTAATATATTATATTTAAGTATAAAATTTAGTAAGTAATTATTTACTATTAATTTAAATTTAAATAATAAAGTAACATATTTTAACACTCATTGTTTTATTTTATGCAATAATTGTATTATTTTGTTTTTAAGCAATACAAATTTTTTTTATTTCATATTACTATTAAATATTTTACATTATATAATAAGTAGTTTAGTAATTATTATAATAAAAAACATTATTTCGTGTTTCACTTTATTAATAAAATTCAATATTTTAGAGAATATATATTTTTATCTAACAAATTGAATTTTAACTATTTTACAACATTCAAATAATTAAATTACTTTCCTGGTGGCCAAATCCATTGATCTACATTTGGCCTAGCAATTATTGACTCCCATGGTTTAAATGCTAACATTTTCCTAGATAACAATAGTTCATTTTCAGCTTGTACAATTAATTCTTCAGCTTGACCACAGTTAATTTTCTTTTCAATATCTTCTACTGTTTCAGTCTACAAGTACAAAATTAATTAATTAAATAATAATTGTGAACAATAATAATATCAATACTTCTTTAACAATTTTGGCTCTGTTGCTAACAATTTCTTCAGTATATTTTCGATATGCTGCATCCTCTGGCATTTTACGTATAGTTCGTAAAATTTTTCCATACAATACTCCAAGTGTGTAATGTGGATTTTTTGCAACATTAAGTCTCGTAAGACCAGTTGTCTAAAAATTGAATAATAATAAATTACAGAAATGTTTTTATCTCAAACTAATTGGATTTTCGAATACATATGGGACATTCGTATAATTGTAATGTTATTAGCTATGTTAATTGAATGAACATAAAACGTAAGCACTTTAAAATGTAATATATAATTTTATGAAAATAATTAATACGTTTACCTTTTTCAAGTATTTATAAGACATTTTGAACTTTGAAGGACGTACAATATACAATATAAAACTAGTGAAATTGCAATTTTATTTCATAGTTTGTACATGAGTGAAGTTAGCAATATATTTATCATTATCACGAACCAAGATAGGATCCTATTCTCCATCGTAATATTAATTTTACTAATCTGATAAGCACAAACTGACCTACAGCGCATTCTATTAACATTATAAACAAATCCACAGACATATAAAACACTTTTGCCTATTTTTTTTTTTTTTTGTCTGCAAATTACAAAATACAATCTACTGAATAGTAATGAATTACTGATACATACATCTATTTCGAGGTTAATATAACTTCTAATACTTCTATACACGTATATAATAATATTATACAAATCCGTGCTTCTATATTAGGTGCTAAACTGGTAGTATCATTAATTAATTAATCTATTCTGTGGTATTATGTTCTGTCTTCTCTAGGTATTTAAACTTTTAAAGCTAAGCCGTGTACTCAACGCGTGCGTAACACTATTAATGGTTTTTAAAATATAAGAACACGTATTTTTTGTGTCATAATATTATTCGGATTTGTTGATTTTTTTCAAATTATTTAAATGTTTCAACAGACATTATAATGATATGTTCTAAATACAATATTGACAATAAAGGTGTTATTATTATGTTATGTACTCGTATATCAAATTATTAATAATTAGTTAACATTTTCAACGTCTTCTTCTTCGAGTCTTAATTCTTCCGAAATATTTTCTTTTTCTAATTCATCGTCTAAGTCCTCGATATCTACATAATTTAATTCTGAACGTTTGTTGTATTTGTTATAAACAGCTACCCTTCCAAGAAAATTTGTCATTTTATTCGAAAAATTACAATTATGAATGGATATATATGTTATATTTTGATTTATTTTCATCATCGAGTGTAATAGAATAGCCACTTCCAAATTTAACGGGTTGTTATCTAAAGCCAAATCACTTAATCCTCGGTCATATAGTAGTGATTGGACAATATTTATGCCTCCGATTTTAGATATATTACAATTACGAATGTAAAGTTTGGTAAATGGTTGGGTTCCAGACCCTAAAGCCGATGCTAGATATTTGGCACCAATGTCATTTATACTATTCATACCTAACGAAATATAAGAGAATAATTAAATAAGTAGGTACTTATTCGTACCTATTCATTAGTAATTATTTATAAATTAAATTATGATTATACTAGATATATATAATATACAAAAATACCAATACTATTGGTCTATGGGTAAGGATAAGATGTAGATGGAAACTAAGTAGTTATAGACTATAGTCTATAGTTATAACTAAGGTCGGTGGAAGGCTTGGACTCTGAACGATAACAAGGGTAACAATTTTTGTTCAAAAGTTCATTGGCAGTATAGCGACATTTTAAGCTATAAGTAAGTACCCTATAAATTATAATGCAAAATCTAAAACTTAAAAACATAAAATTCTCATGTACATACAGGCAGTGCAACTCCATAAGACATAGCTTATATGGGACTAAATAATCAAGGACATGAACATATTTAAATATTACAAATATTATAATTAAAAATAAAATATACACTTTGAGTATATACATTTTCCTGTTATCTACTTTGACAGTTTGACCTTTAATTTAAAAAATATGATTTTGTACAAAACAATTAGACATAATAATTAATATACCTTCAAATAAAACATACAACAAATGAAAATATTCATATTTTCCAAATTCAGACAAATATAATGATCATAAAAGGATAAAAAAAAAAAGGAAGGTATTTAAGTAACTATTTAAACAACATCTACATCTAAAAATCTAAATAGATACTAAAGTACCTAATACTACCTATTATATACTTACTTAAGTTTAACTCGATAGCTGGATAATCATTATTTCGTCTCCATAATGCTACAAATGCTATTGCTTCAACTACATCCGGACCGATATTATTACCACGCAAGTTTAATATTTTCAACAGTTTCGCTGTTTTTAAGTAATGAGCTACAGATTTTCCACCTAAAGAGTTTAATTTACAAAATGAAAAATTTATCTCTTGCAGCCCATGGCATTTTGTCAAGTACGGTAATAGCCTGTTAAACTTGATTGAATTTAAGTCACTCTTTGTTATGGCTAAACTTGTGAGGTGTTTCGAAATTGTCAGACCATGGCCGAGTGTATCCATGTCACTGATGTTGAACTTGTACAGATCAGGAATGTTTCTCTCGCCGACAGTTATTTTCGCAGGCCCGTAGATCAAATTTAAAACTTTTATGTTTTCCAAATGAGTCAACACGTAACCGAGATCTAAGCGTATAGGATCACATGGTATACCGTTAGATTCCTCGATCATCCATTTATTTGATAGAGATTCAGGTATTCGCAAGTGATCGCAAATTAATGCAGAAATGTATGGACTGCATGTTACCAGCAGCTCGGTAAGTTCCTTTTCGTCCAGAATATCCGGTACCGAGTTACTAATCGTTTTCGACACGTATTTTGTTAAATATATTGATTTTAAAGTATTCGTGTCTGTGTCCTTTGGTTTTAGGATAAACTTTGGCCACGTTTTGACGATTCTCCGTCGCCAATACTCACCATCGGGAACATGAATTACTAATGGGATCGGCAAGTCGATATTTAATGTTTCCATTAAGTACTCTGCGTTCATGGAGGTAATCCATTCGAACACATTTTGAGGGTATTGTGTAAAATTATCAGCGATAATATTCATACAAATGAACTTTAATGGTTTTGGTATATGATCCGCCCATGTAAAATCCTCATATTTAACCGTACGTTTGATCTCATTTGGTGATAAACCGATCTCATTAAACGCGCCGAACATTTGAAATGTTGATATTGGTATTGTATGTGGTTTCCTCATCATAATACTCATTATATTGGTTGGAAAAGTACGAAATATTCCTTAGAAAATGTTAAAGCTTAAAACATAAATTCTAATTTAAAACATAGATCGATAGTTAAAAGTCTATTTTAATTATAGTAATCTAGGTAATTTTTTATTAAATTTAAATATAAATGATAAAATGTCATAGTTTCCTAATATTTATTTATTTATTTAAATTTTGATATTAATCTGGCATATTGACTCAATCAAATAGTACCTAATGGCTAATAATTGCACTTATACTATAGTATCTATTTTATTCATATTTTTTTGTTTTGTGGTTTATTTCAGGTAGAGCTTAAAATCGATTTCAAAATTGGTATTAGGTATAGATAACCCGATTAAAACCGTTACGAAATTGAAATTGGAAAAAAAATGGGAAATCAGTATTTAAAATTAAAATCGAAAAATATTGAATACCGGTATCCAAAATTAAATCGAATTGATTTTGTTTGGAGGAGGATAATAATTCAAAGTTTTCCTTACTTTTTCCATCCATAAATAATATATACCTATTCCATTATAAGTAATATACAATTTTAAATTTTAAACGGAGCGTAGACTACGATTCAATATTGTATTATAATATATACTTTAAATAACGTCGCCGAATGTGTATAAATATATCAAATTTCGCATATGTTTCCAGCACCGCAGTGGCGTATTTAGGATTTTGTCATGGTAGAGGGAAAAGCGTTGGCTAAAATTTTATTTTCCCGAGTGGGAGTGGGGGGTTGTGTTATTTGCTTACCATCACCAATACTACAATTTATCAAAAATTGTAAGGGATAATATTACTATGAAATTAGAACGTACATACTTAAAATCATTAAACTTATTTTTCTGACAAAATATAGTAACAAATTTAAGTATGTGATTGTAGTTATACAGTAGCGGACTGGGCCGGTGTGCTACTATTCTATAGCACAGCGTGCCGGTACCGATTTACAAGTTATGGCCGCTACTCGTCAGCTATTATTATTTTTTTGATGCCAGGTAGAAAAGGATAAAGTCAATTTTTAACTATTAAAATAATTGTAGTTTATAATAATATTATATTTTTATTTTTATTAGAATATTATTGTAGAAAGCGTTAGGTATCTTTATTTATTTTAATCTAAGCTACAGGTAGCTATCCCAAAAAGTTATAAGCTAATAATAATGACTACCGTCATACATACAATATTATATGTCCATGATATTATTTTCATATATTTGAGTAATTTTTTTTTTAGATTGATAGGCAGAAAAAATTATTTACTCTCCTATCAAAAACTAAAATGTCACCTCTATAAAATAGTTTTGGGCGGTTCATTATTGTAGAATATTGGGCTGGGTATCTTTCAGTCCTCCCCTGTAGTTATGTACATATTTGTATTATTAAATAGAATACACTATGCCTATAATATAAAATCTAATTTCCTGTTATTCAAACATAGTTCATCAATGACTTCTTCTGATGTAATTACAATGTTTCGATGGCATGGCAATAGTGCCAATCCATTAAGTCTACTCTAATAACAAAATTAACGTATCTATAGTATAATATTATATATAATAATTTATAGTTATTCAATGAATATATTATATTAAATAATAATAACATATTTCCTTCTGTCATACTATTTCTAAGATACGTCTTAAATCTTAATCATCTTTAATGAGGAAAAATTCGTTCAGGCGTGGTAGTTGAGATTGGAAGTGTGCACAATATTTTGAATTTTTGAAGGATTTTAATATTTATAACATTACTATATTGGTCGTTATCATTTACCACAAATCTACAATACACAAGCTATTGCCTTAAAATAGAAACCAAAAGTGGAAAACGTTATTTTAAGAAATGTGTTTAACCGGATTATTGACGATATAAGTATAAAACATTATAACGATATTTATTATATTCTAGCATTGCCGCTTGTCACCTGCATTTTAAAATACCTAACAATGCTATAATAAAAATAAATTTTGATAACGTCCTTAATTTTATTTTCTATTTCTGTAAAATTACCACAAATATTTTTAAAAAATTATATAAATCAGTATGGACTAAAAAAAAAGGCCAAGGGGTGATCTATCCCCTATATCACCCCCGTAAATACGCCACTGCAACACCGTCCCCGTGGTGTCGCAGTCGGTTAGGCGTTAAGTTAGAATATCTGGTTCGAATCCTAAGTACAGGAAAAATGCACAAAAAATCATTATTTATTATTATTAAGTCTTGGAACTTAGATTTAAACCACCAATGCACGGGGTTACTCTATGAATAATATTGTATTCAAAATCGGCAAAGGCCGGTGCCTAGAACTAATTTTGAACAGAAGATTCATTATAAAATGAACTGTGTATACTCGAATATTGCTGTCGGGGTACAACAGAGAATTCGTCTTCTTTTGTTTACTATTTTTGTGATAATTGCCTAACACTAATCCATACAATTTTTCTGGTCTCACTATATTGCAATACAACATCGATTTTTTAATAATATATTAATATCAGTATTATCTTGTCCGATACTTCCCTCAATATCAATTAATTTGTCAATAATAATGTATTTTTCCTCAGTCATCATCATTAATGAATTTAAATTGTCTTGTTACAAAGTTTGAAATAGTTTTATTTTTACAATTATTTTATAATGGTGAAATCAATATATTATATTTAAATTTATATACTAATAATAAGTTAAAAAATTTATTTGATTGGAATGATAGCTATCAAATTATAACAAATGCAATTTTACATTTCTTACAATTGGAGATATTGGCATTTAACTTCTTCACTATTTATTTATTAAATTTTTGGTTTCCATATTGAAATTAAATTTTTTACATATTAGAAGCAGTGTGGTGGAGCGTACACGGCATATAACAACATTTTGGTTTTTACTATAGTGTGTAAACTTATAAAATAATTTGTGATACACAGGTATGTGGATATTTTCTTAAATAGGTAATCAATTTAGTTTTTTCTATAATCATTAATCACTAATCAGATTATAATTATAGTTTCTTATGGAATTAAAAAAGAATAAAAACATTTATGTCAAAAACAATTTACAATTACAACTTAGGATTCACTGTTTTGATATATTTCAAATTTTTAGAAACATAGAATATAATTATATACTTTGGGAATTTTTTTACGATTATACTGAATAGAAGACTGTTTTCTCATCAAACACATTTAGCCCAGCTTATTCTTCGGAATTCAAAAATTCTTATTATATTTAGCTCATTGAACATTGTTCTTAGGCTCTTAGCATTGCTTTTTTCTTTGTTCTTTTCCTTTCGGTATTCTTAATCCGTTTTATTATTTAATATGTCATAATTTAGTAAGTACATACATTAAGGTAACAAAAACAAAATTACATGGATAATAAAGAATAGACAGTAAACATTTTTTTTAAAAAAAAAATACTCATTACTTTTTTGAATGCATTTTAATTAAACTTTTTAATATTAAACACTAAATAATAAATACATACATACTCATATTTGATATTTATTTTTATAAACAAATACATATTATATTGTATTATAATTTAATTTAAAAATCCGTTTTTTTATTTATAATGATTATTTGTGCATAAATGCTACAAATAGGAGAAAATTGTAAATTGTGTAAATGTGTGTAAATCTAATACTTCAAAAATAAATACAATTATTAAAAACCAAAATTACAAAAAAAAAAAACAATTAGAACTGGACTAGAACACAAATTTGATAATAATTTATATAAATAAAATAATTCTACATTTTTATTGGAAAATATCAATATAAATTTCAAAATAATTAATTTAAATGTATTTCAAGCAGAAAAAGAATGTTGATTTTTATAAAAAAATTTTAACTATTAAATCATTGTTTATAATACATAATATAGGTAATATATTAATTGTATTTATGAGTATGTCCATTTTTTTTCATACTAGAATATAAATTATACATATGTATGATAAAATATAAAATATTAAATGTTAAACAATTTCTTATTTGCAAAGGCAGAACTATGATGGGGTGTGTCTGGGCACACTCTAGGCTCTTACAAAAATTTGGTATTTATTTTACAAAATATTAACTCTTTATCACTTATGGGCATACTCTAATGTTGAACTTTAGTTCCACCTGTGCTTATTTGTATCAGTATGAAAAAGATTCATCACCAAGTATTGTAATTATATAATATACAATATTATTTTTATTTAATTATTTTAATTAATAACATTTTTGTAAGGGATACAAAACACTAAAATGCCAAAACACCACATTTTATAAAATAATATGTAATAATTTTAAAAAATATAATAAAAAAATACACAAAACAAATTATATAATTATATATAGTATTATATTAATTATTACTGTCTTCAGTATATTTAATTAACCATTAATTATTAGTTATTTTTACAACAATAACATTAATTTCAATAACACTAATTTCAGTTTTTTTTTTTATACTGCTTAAATACAAAAACAAGCCATAATCACTATGATGATGGCTTCTCTTCATTTGAATGGTTACTATTTCTTCTGTGAATCATTTCTAATTGTTTTTTTAGGTTTTGATGCAACTGTGTTAAATTTTCCTAAACAACATAAAAATATTTTTAATAATTTATTATTATTTAAAACAAATAAAACTTTTGTTAATTACTTTTTCATTTTCAAGCTTTTTAATTTCTTCGTCATCTTCTTCTATTCCTTCTTCACACCTTTCTTCTTGACTTAATCGTTCAGCTAATGGTACCATATGTCTCGATAAATATGCTATTTCTGTTTGCACTTTAAGATATTCTTGAGCAAGCTAAAATAATATTTAAAAATTCCTTAATTAAATAATAGAAAAAATACATTTTCTAAAATTATTAACATAGAGATGGTGATAGGCTAGATGGTTTGGATATGTCAAAATAATTTTGAGCAGCGGGACATATTAACTATGGAAATTAATGTTTAGTGTATAAGGGGGAGTAGAACAATGAAGAAGAGGTGGATAGAAAGAATAGAGAATGATATGAAGATAGCTGGTATAAATGGACAAGAGGTTGGAGGTCAAGATTTATGGAGGACAAGAGTAGTCGACCCATCTACAACATCTTGTTGGGAGTTTAAGGCAAAATGGAAGAAGATATAAAATATATTAATTATATGATTGAAATTGTAGTTAATTTTTTATGAAATTTTAAACAAAATATTGCTTATCAATATTATCAAAATTATTAATATTATCATTTAATCTCTGAAATTTTAATCTAATTAAAATGATTCTAACTATGCCTAATTCTCATACTGTATAGTAGTTAATTTCTGATTGATTAATATCTTAAAAGTAGTTGCTAGTAGGTATATTCTAATTTAAATTTATTATTTGTGAATGTAAATTATGTATAACAATATAGGTCTACATTATAAAGCATAGAGTAGAATGTTAAACATTCAACTAAATGAGAATGTGTGTATTATTTCAAAGCTAGATCCTTCATAGAACTATGTGTATCGGTCTTACATGATAAGTAGTTTACAAAACAAGACTTATATTATTTAAATGGCCACTAGTCTAAGATGGATTCTAATATTCTATAATATGGACTCATCTTAATGTTCAAACACATTATATAAAATAATATAATATGAAGATAATAGAATATCATTTTGATAAAAACTTGCATGAGCGATTTACTACATAATATATATAAATATATATATAAGTATGTTGTGTGTGTTCAGAAAGACGTATCATACATAAATCTTACATATCAGCAGATACCTAAATATTTAATAGAAAATACTACATTAAGTTCTTGGTCACCTATAGAATAATTGTACATAAATGGACTTTTATTTCTAGTACAGGTTATTTGGGCACTTTTTTTTATGAAATGGTTTACACACACCACTTTAAAAACAAAAAAAATTAATTCAATAATATCCCTCAATCCATTAATAAAATTACATTTTAAAATTGTTAATAACAGTGAAAATTTATAGAAATTAAATACATTATTTAAATCATTCATAAATAGTACAAATTATTTTATCTCGCTTGTGTCATGCAAAACAATGTTAAACAAATCAACGAGTGATATTACATAAAAACAAATAAATACATTTAAAAAAGCTATACTGATTAAATCAATTTTATTTCTATTTAGTATTTAGGTATATAATTTTCAAAATGTATCAAATGTCATTAAAAAATAGAAACATATATAACATATTGGATAGGTATATATATATATATATATTATGTATATGGTATTATAAATCAGTGTTTTTATAATTCATTATTATTTCAACATTTAATGGTAAAAAAGTATTTAATGTCATCTAAGTTGAAGATTTAAATGCATCAACAATTTAATACTAATACATTAAACATTTACACTAGTTCTATACATGGATAACATAACCTATTTCAACTAAAATTTTAAAATTCAATTTAATTAACATTTATAACCTGTTTATGTTCTTCAAATATTTGAATTGATTGCGGGCAAGTTTCATCTGGTGGAATTGGATGAAACTGTTGATCTAACATCAGGTACAAATTATCCAACTCGGGATGTGTTCCTGAAACACCTAGAATAAAGGTATAATATAAAATATATTATAGAAAATATGCTATTGTGTTAATACACTATTGACGTAATATAAAAACGAATTTAAAATATACATTTACTTTAGGTTCAGACTAATCATACTAAATATTTAGATAAATTGAATAATAATAATTTGGACACAATATATATAATAATTGTAATTTTAAAGGTATCTAGTTTATTCTAATTATATTATTCTATAAAATATATAATATTTTAATAAGGCAGGTTAGGTCATTATGTATAACGAAGCCAATTGAAAAATTGGCTAGGTACTTACTATAATGTTCATTTATGACGCACTCGCTAAGCTCGCACATAGTTGTTGTTCGTCAGGAATCGAGCAAGGAAATAAACATACAGTATACAAATACACAACACTAGGAAAGCAGTACTCTCTCTACAGCTGTGTCGTTTCTAAATCTAGCTTAATGACTCACACCCTTTACAACGTGAGCCAGATCACTCCAGACATCTGGACCACAGTTCTGACATCCCGTTAACCACAAATCAGTAATCAGTATAATCACAAACAGTATTTTGTTGAAGGCAGAAAAATATAACAAAGGTTTTTTAGTGTTTACTATTTAACATACACACTTAGGTTATGCGTATATAACAAATAAATGTATAATAAATATCAAATATTAATTTCGAAAATATTATAACTATAGCATTGAATAAAATAAAAACGATTTTATTAACTATATAAATTATTTTAAATAATAGGTATACGGTATATAATATAACCTAGCCTAACCTATAAAATAACCTAACTATAAGTAATCGAACAAATAAGTTTGATTTTATAGCAATTATTTTAAGTACTTTAATATTTTAAAAAATGGGAGAAGGTCGATTTTGGACGTTCATCCTTTGTCCCTTCGGTCCTCGGAGAATTAGTGTTATATTTTAATTAAGATTTGAATGCAATTTGAATATTGCATTTAAAAATACGATTCTGAGCGAAACTTATTATAATACTAATATACTCAATATATACTGATAATCCTTTCCAAAATTTTATCACGTGAGTAAACTATTCAATGAGATAAATAATGATAATACTCAAAACAATTTATAAGTCCTTAGCATTGGTATTTGATTAAATTTTAGGGGAGCTAAAAATTATTTTTGAGGCAGTGATTTATGGCTTTAACCTTTAAGTAATAAAGGAACTAATAATTTTTGGGGGGGGTTGATGAGTTTAGAGGGGGGGACTAATCCCTGATCTCCGCCTATGTTCTTAGGTTCAAAATTGAATTAATTATCATGAAAATATAAAATCAATTTCGTCAAAACTACAATTTTCGTGAATTTTTCTGGTTTTCCGTTATTTTTTGGTAGTCCGGGGAAAATTTTTAGAGAAATTCAAAAAATGAGCTAAATAAAATACTAACTAGATGCAAATTTTTACCGAAATCATACCATATTCGTGGTAATCGGACTATTATTTCTACCCGAAAAAACGTTTTCAAGCATAAAAAAAACATTGTAAAACCAATACATTTTTCGTAATTCTAAAATGTAATTTTGTATTCCATCAAAATAAACATAATATATTATGTATATTATATTAAATATATCCTATAATTAGGAAGTGTCATTCAAGGACAAATCGTAACTCTCCACTTTTTAATTAAAATAACGTAAATTAGGATTTGCCAGACCTAACATAACATCAAATTAAAATACGCGGATGTAGATGGTGAATTATTATGTACCTAATAAATAAGCTGATCAATTAAATGATGAATCATTGATTTTACAACAATCAACAGAATACAAAATACAGGTGAATAGACCATTATCCTGAATAATGAATTACATTTTTACTTATATTATATTTTCTTTACTTTATGTATGAAGATATAACATTATTAACATTATTGTTACTAAATATGTATTTACTATAAAAAGTGAATTATTATATTTATTTTACATGGACTAGAATAAATTAGATTTGTTAAATTAATTATACTTTTAAAATAAATTTAAAATTTAAAACATGTAATATCAGGTCAATCACCTATTTTTTTTACTTATATATTATATTTAATCAATCAAATATAGTCGAAAAATAAAATATCAATTTAAAAATAACCATTATTCATTCTGGACGTTCCTTTTTTATAATAACATCATTAGTTCTAAAATCAACTCTGAAGTTGAAAGAATAACTTTGTCTATCGATTTTCAAGATATTTTATATTCATATGAAAGAATACATATTATATGAAACAACTTTTAGAGGACTTTTATAAACGCATATTCTGCTTTCGTCTATCTAACAGAGAATACCTATAGCAAAATCACAGCAACGCAGAACATTAATTGTGACGTCTAGGTTGAACTATAAACATCTATTAGAAAATTTAAAGAGAAAAATATTTTGGAGGATATTTTTCATAAACTTGTAAAATATCACCTGACAAAGAAGGTATAGTGTGTTAAGTTTTATATTTTTTTAACATGCTGTAATGTATTTGCCAGACGTTATTTTACAAAATGGATATGATATTGATATTTCCTCCAAAATATTCTGCCAGTGGTGTCATTTCAGTTATTACTATACTAAGGCAGACCCATAAATTTGCCAACTGTTTTTAAGAACAGGAGTTGGAGGGGTAATTTTTTTTGGTGGATATTTTATTTTATTGTAAACGGTAATCAATTAAGGGGTTGTATTAAGGGGTTTTAGTTTTTGAAATCTATCGACTTAGGATTTGGATAATTATAGATTACGGCAAACGTATGAGTTGCCCCCCCCCCTCCCCAAATGACGCCAATGTATTCTGCCCTTAGAATTTGCTAATAGATGTTTATACTCAGTATTATGTTCAACCTGAACATCACAATCAATGTTCTGCTTTACTGTGATTTTGCTATATTCACCGTTAGATAGACAAATTGAGTATCATTGAAAAACATGTGGGTATAACATCCTCTTAAATTTTCAGCATAGCGTATTTTAAATTTAAATTTTATCGTGCAATAATATAATATAACGCCATACAAACTTCTTATTTTACCAATTTTAAATAAAATTATTTCTAAATTGTGACTTAAAAATTTTGAGAAATTATATATTTAATATTTAGTTGAGCTTGTATTAATTCTCAGATCTTATAGCACAAAACTGTAAATTTGAGTACCTAAACATTAACTAGGATTAAATTAAAATTGTTCATAGTCCTATATTTTGTATGTAGAATATAATATCTTATGTCTTATATCTAACTTCCAGTCTCTAAGATCACTATTTTTTAATTATTATGAAAAAAAAAAATTTTGTTAAAAATAAGTTTTCTTGATTTTTACCGTTTTTCATAACTTTTGGGTATAAAATTCTTACCCTACCGAACTTGATAAGAGCGGACCATTATTTCTAACAGAAAAAGTGTCTACATACATAAATAAAACCACATATCATCGTATAAAATTATTAAAACCAATACATTCCTGTCGCTTTGCTAAGAATCGAAAATACAAAAATATATAAACGTAAATAATACGTTATTTACATTTATGATAAAATATCTGAAAACTTTTTGACCTCAATAAATAAGGAAATAAAATAATGAAAGACTGGGAAAATATATAACTATATTCTTGTATTTTGTAATATAAACAGATACCTAATCTATAATGTTTTGATAATTTTAGATTCTGAGCGAAGCGAGGAATATATTGGTTTTACAATGATGTTTTATTTTTTATTTTATTTCATGTTTGAAGACACATTTTTTAACATTGTTTAATTTTCATTATCTGACATCTGTTGATCTATCATTAGTTATTACGACTATACATATTACGTTTAAGTTTATCATCACGGATAATTGTATAAAAATGAAAATTTAAATAAATAACAAAATAAAAAAAAAAACGCAAATTGCTCGCCGCTTAGTAATTTATTATTAATTGTAACCGTGCCAATTACATTATGATGTTAGGCAGCAATTTAGTATACCGGACTTTTAAACACCGTACACGTCTTTGTGTTCCTCTAGTTATTTACGTAAATTCTAAATTTATCCGACCAAGCTCTTTATTTAAGATACATCAACATTCAACTACCCTTTTGTAGTCTTGTTTGTTTTGTTTTACAAAAATAATATAACTATTAACTATTATAACAATACCTATGTATTTGTAAATAAATAAAATGTATGAAAAACACTCTATAGCCTAATGAGCGTTCTAAACTCCCATATACAGGTAGCACAGAATTTATTTCTACAAAAATTGCTTATAAAATTACGCATGTAATACATAATATATTATATTTCCTCGGGAAAATATAAATTTGTCAAATAGCTGATTTATATAATATTAACTAAAATGTATAAATATTATAATAATATTATTATAATAAATTGTATTCTTACAAAAGGTATCATTTAAATTAAATTATTGTATGAATATTGAACATTGCGTAGAATTAACTACTAAGGTCACGTCCTTCTTAAGCTTTTACATGCCGGAAACAAAATTTTTACATTGACATACTGATACTGGCAAATAGCCATCTTAATAACAATACAAGAAAACACTGGAATATAAACAATATTACTTTTTAAATTAAATTGTATAAAATACATTTATTTAAATTTATAATACAATTTATTACTTTTATGTTTATTGTTGTTTAAAATACATAAATAATGAAAAACTTGGATGTTTATCTAAAAATTATGAAAACTGATGAGCATATCTTAATTTATATATCTAAAGGTGCAATATTGTCTATTAATACTTTTAAACATTTAAATTTTAAAACTTAAATATTTTTTACTTGGTGAAAAAAATAATATAATACTTACATATTTAAATTTTGAAATAAAGGAATAAATAACTATAACTATTTATTAAGCAATATTAAAAGTCATAAAAATATTAATTTTAATCTTTTTGGTCTTTTTATTTTCGGTAATTTCATTAATTATATTAATATCATCATATTAATTTTTATACTCATTAGTTGTAATTCAAATTATATTATAACTATATGTAATGTTTGATGTTTATCAACTATTAGTACTAATACATATTAACGCTATATTTTTAGTTTATACATTTAATATTATTGATGAATTTTATGCCAAAATGACTACAAATAACAACTATGATACTACTATTTAGAATTTATCGAAACTGTTTAACAACTGTACAAGTAGAATATTCCAGACTTAGAACGGAATACTTTTAGCTATTGTGTGACATATTAATGTATACTAAAAAGAAATGTGATTTCTTTTCAAACATAAATAGTTATTTACACATAGATTATCCTTTCAAATAATTTATATTTGGCTAAGCTATGGGTCATTCACCATGTGACTCATGCTTGTGATTTATTATTAAAATAGTAACTGGCATTCATGTGTCATCAGAAAAAATGATCTCTTTGATGGATCATTTAACTTGGCGGTCATTCGCCTTAAAGAATTCGTATAAGTAATTTTATAATTTAATAAGTAAAATTCTAAATTTGTTGTATATTTTCTTTTACATCTTCATATAAAAAGGCAATGATTGGGTCTAGATCAGCGTTTCTCAACCGTGGGGTCGCGACCACCTTGACTAGGGGTCGTGTAGGTCAAAAATAATAAAACGCTGATATACAAACTGTACCTTTTTATTGAACAAAAAAAAAACTTAAAATAACAATAATAAAATTTGCCCGATAAGGATATATATAAAAAATGAATAAACATTATAAAATAAATAATTAGCGTAATCGTTAAATTTGTTTTACATTTAAAAGTTGCTCATCAATAAAATAAGCACTACTAATAGAAATTTCCAACGATCCGAGACATTTCAAACTTGACAAGTTTAAATTACTAAACATGATATTTATAAATTCATATTTAAAATGGTATATTTCGTTTGGTTAATGAAAGGATATTTTTATTGTTCAAATTTGTATCTAAGGTCTAATATAGTCTAATATAGGTGTGGGGGGGTGTCTCGAAGTGATTGACAATATTTTATACCTATTTTGGGGGTCATGACACTAAAAAAGTTGAGAAACGATGGTCTCAGTGGCGGTCAAACGACCTTTTTGTTTTTATATATTATTTTTAACAACAAATCATTTATTATCTATTTATTTATATAATAAAAAAAAGTGGGAAGGTCTATTTAGGACATTCCTAAATTAGTGGAAATTATTAGTACTTTATTATAAATAAAATTTGAATACAATAATATTGCATTAGAAAATACGATTCTGAGCAAAACTCAATATAATACAATATATTATACTGGTCGTTCCATAGGTTTACCACGTGTGTAAAAAGGCATAACTTTTGAGAAATTCAAAAAATGAGCTAAATAAAGTACCAAAAAGATGCAATTCTCTATCAAAGCAAACCCTATTTGTGGTAATCGGACCATTATTTCTATCCTAAAAAGTGTCTTCATATATAAAAAGAAAATCACAATATTCAATTTTACTAAAAATATTCAAATTTTTGAAGCTTAAAAAAAAATTGTGACTTACAATTTTAAAAATATTTTGGAAATTGATAAAGTATTTAAATGAGTAGGCTTCTATACAATATTCTATATAATTATCAAACCATTAAACCCAAAATTGCATGTAATCATAAACATTAATAGAAAAAATTTCAAATCTCTATACTTAGTCAAAAAATCAACCAGTAGTTTCCAATTTTTTTTTTCTTATGAAGAACATCTATGTGAATACTTCAAAAAAATTTTCAAGTCTCTACGATTAAAACTCAATTAGTTATCACGAAATAAAAAAAAAATAATAAATAACAGAAACCAAACTTTGCCGATTTTACACCAATTTTTGGTAGTTTTTCATCTCTCAAGGAAAAACTTTTGAGAAATTCGAAAAATAAATTAAAAAAGTACCAACTAGATGCAATTTTTTACCGAAAGCATACCCTGTAATTGTAAATTACGATTGATTTCAAAATATTTTGAAAATAGATTAAGTTGTACATTATGATTATATTTGTGTAAATATTTCAAATGTAAATTAAAAACACGTTCGATATAATACTTTAATATTTATCAATTGTTTATTAATTATCTTATTATAAAGTCATCTTAATAGCTTATGAACTAGTAGCTGTTCATCGTAGGTTCATAAATATAACACTAGATGAAGTACTGGATGAATTTGCAAAAAAAAAAATTAAAAAAAAATTGATTTAATAATTTAATAATTCTATTATAATGTTATTAATATTTTCTATCCATTAAACATATTTTTTTCAGTTTGTACATTATACTATATTATATCATTATATAATGATTGATATTTACAATTGTCAAAGTTTATGTTGAAAAATCAGGATCATCCCCCTCTATGACAAAATCATTTAACCGCCACTGGATGGTCTAGACCATAATATAGAAAATAAATTGCAAAACAAAACAAAAAAATAACAATAAGATTAGAGTACACATGAGTGAATGTCAATTACAACTAATACCTAATATATTAAATATTATTTATTAATTATTAAAAGTTCCCTAAACTGGTCTAAAAAGGCTTGGGAGGATTTGGTGTGTGGTTTTCTGATTTCTCTAGAGATTTATACTAGTGGTTCCCAATTGGTTGATTAATTAGTGATTGATCACTAGTATAAGACGACATACACAGGTAAGGAAAAGTTAAGACACGTTCTAAAATTAAAAACTTCTGCATAAAATGTTAAATTAAATATAATTTTCATATATAAACAAAATTGAAAAGTAAGAATTTACAAAAAAAAAGATACCCTAGACCAATTCAAGTTATAGCTAGGGGTCCGTGGTTTCATACTAATTGGGAACCACTGGCTGAGACTATTTGACCTAACCAACAAGTTACGTATGAAGTGTGTGATTATTTTGTGATAACTAAATTTTGCACAAAAGTCAGGATGAAGACAATTTTGGACCGAGGCTAAAGAATTTTAGGGGTCCATAACCATAATTAAAATATTAGTAAATAATAAAAAAAAACGTAGGAAGGTTGTAGACATTCCTCCTTCGTCTTTTTGGTCCTAGGAGAGATTAGTGGTTTATTACACTTAAGATTTGAATGCAATGATATTGCATTAGAAAGTATGATTCTAAACTAAACTCAATATATTACAATATACTATACTGATAATCCATTTCAATATTTTACCATGTGTGTAATTTACAAATGTAAATATTTAAAATAAATTTCAAATTCCTATGATCAAAATTCAGGGAGTTAAACCGTTAAATCCAAAATTATAGGTAATATTAAAGTTTTTGGAAAAAAATTCAGAGCTTAACGGAAACTGTAATTTTGCCGATTTTTCAGCAATATTTTATTTTTACAAACAATTTTTTCTTGCTTTTTTGAAGTAAACTCTTCAATTATTTGATTTGTTTCAATTACATTAAAAATATCACTTTCCGAACACAAAATCATTAAATTAGTTAAATTCTCCAGTGCACTACTTGTTCTGTACTTGTGTATTATAAGAGCTAATCAAGAGAAAGCTTGTTGAGCTGAACAATTTACAATAGGAATAGTTAAATTTTAATGGTTTTTTCAAATTAGCAAAATATAGTAATACATTTTTTTTATTGAAAAACTTAAAAGCATTTAATCTTTATATGTGTCTTTTCCTGATTTACTCATGCCCAATATTTTTTAAATTGATAATTTCATTTTTATAGTATTATCAAAATCTTCTTTATATGCCAAAAAAAAAAAATTATAATAATATCATTACAATCAAATCTTAACTATAATAGTACACAATAACATTCCATCACTAATTTCTCCAAGGCTAAAGGGACGAAGGAGGAATGTCCGGAATCAGTGACTGCCCAACTTTTTATAGTAATATTTATCCAAATTAAAATTATATCTTATTTTGATGATACTTTATTTTAAACTTATGACACATAACTTGGCAATCAAATTGACAATCAGTATATAAATATTTATTACACACATTTATACATATAAAAACACTATTGAAATTTGTATTTGCTTAATAAATCATTATGTTTCACTAAATTGACCCTATAATAATAATAATAATATTATTTATTTTTATTTAATACTTATTATCTAATATAATACGATTATATTTATACATTTATTTATTTTTTTAAAAATAATCAATTTATTTTTAAAATAATTTTAGATAACTTATTAAATAATGTTTTAGTACGACCAGAAATTAGAGATTATAATACCGGAATTCCAAATTTCTTTTTGTCTTTATTATAATCTCATGATTAACAAAAAATATTTTATATAGTTAATTAATACATATTTTAATAAATTATATTAATTTACACTAATTTTTAAATATGTTTGTATATTTCAAGTAAACTTTTTAGAATGAAATATAAAAACATTAATATTATTGAATATTAATAAAATAAAATTGAAATTATAGTATAATATTTTGTATTGTAATAAATGTAAAGTAATTGGTACATAATATGACCAAACTAATAATACTTTATAAGTCTTCAAGTAAATGAAAAAACTAAAAAAGACACACACTTTTAAAATACTCAAAAATTATAATAATATATGAATATTGAATGTGTTATAATTTGGACATCATATAAAATAACTACCATAACAATGAAGAAAAAAATGTAATTTGTTATTAATAATTGTTTGAAAATTTTGGTATAATCTCGAGGTCTGATTTCTAAAGATCTTAAAATGAGGAGATTACAAATAAAGATCAGGATTGTATTCTCAACTAGAAATTCTTTTGAAATTAAGAATTTTAATTACTGAAGTTTTCTTAGAAAACAAGTAACAAAGCATATAAATATGGAAGACTGTTATCATTTTAATTGGAAAAATACTTAAAATATAATCTACAAAAACAAGTAAATAACGAGTGTCAAGTTGTAACTTTTAGAGTTGACACTCTGAGTTGGAGCCAAACTGACATGTTGTTTAAGATTCCGCCTCCGCTGGCGTCAGCTAATAGAGAACGGTGTTTTAAGGCAATGTTCACATATCAATAGCTCGAGAATTTCTAAATCATACAATTGTATAACAAAGCTTTTTTGTATGGTATCGCTTTGTGATAAGTAGAGTCTCAAATTACAAGTTCATTTGACCCCCTTGTAATGTACTAAAAAAAGTGTTTGTACTTGTACTTTTAATTATAATAATTTATATGATTCTTAGTATATGTTATATTTAATTATAATTTAAAACTACCAAATTATACCAAATAAATCAGTTATTTTATCAAATATATTTAATTATATAAAGACTTATAGGACATAGAGACAAAATAAAATTACTTTAAGATACAAAATCATAATTTTTTATTGAAATTTATACAAAAATACCCTTTTTACCAGATATTTATAAATTTCAAATGTTAGTCAACATTGTCTCATTGTCACTTTTTCACTAATGTTACACAATTTAATAACACTGAAGAATACATACCTATAACTTTATCATTATCATCTAGTTGACTTTGACACTGTGAATTGGGTTCATCTTCTTTATCAGTTGAGTCGATAGTTTGATAAGTACCCATTTTATCAAATCCGGGCATAGTTAATATTTTTAAATCTTCATTTTGACTGAGCTAATGAGAAAAAAAAAATAACACATTTTATAATATTACATAGCCTTACAAAACCAAATTACCTCATTCTCTACATTAATATTCAACGGTATTAACAAATTTGGATTTGATTTTAAATTTTCATTTGTTAACATTCCATTAACTCCTTTATGGCTTCCTACAAAAAATTTAATTATTAAATAGTATAATACCAATAACATTAATATTAAAATATTTATTAACAGTTACAACAAAGAGTTAGTAGTTATAGTTTTAACAAATATGTCAATTAAATTTTAAAAAAGGACATTCTTCCTTCGTCTCTTCAGTCCTCGGAGAAATTAATGGTTTATTGTAATTAAGATTTTAATGCAATAATATTGCATTCGAAAATATGATTCTGAGCGATAATCAGCCAGTTATACATAATACAATATATTATACTTGTAATCCGTTCCAAAATTTTCCCACATGTGTAAATTACCTTTGAGAGTACCCAAATTTTTTTCAAATCTCTACGATCAAAACAGAATAAGTTATTACAAAATAACAGAAACCATAAAAACTTTTAAAAATCAATGTTAAAGTTCAAAGACATGTTTAAAAAAAATTGACTAACGATTTTTAAAGTTTTTTACATGGTTATTCAAAGAAAAGTAACGCAAAACGTGTGCTGATACGATAAAATGTCACCTGGCTGACATATTTAGTGTTACTATTTGAGTAAAATACACTTTATATTTTGTAGTAATTATAACTATGATATAATGATAGAAATAATTTCGAGAGGTTTACCCACCCATTCACTCCAAAAAATATATATGGACGTCAATAGGCCCATTCTCCAGCGACACTGTCACATTGAATAGGGGTGCCACATAGGATTGCTCTAGGGCGTAAATGATAGTTTTCACAGTACTGTTTACCTATATTTTATTATATTGTATAGCATGTAAATCATGCTATATGAATATTTTATGACCAATTTAGAAATAACAGTTGTAACAAGTAGTATAGTCTATTTGCTGTAATACCTATGTCATATTGCCAATAGAGGAGACTACAACAGACTCATTAATGGTGTTTGATGACTAAAAAAATGGCAATCAATTGATAAAATTAAGATATTTTATAATTATACTTAAATGTATTAATATAAAATTGAAATACTTTTTTTATTAATTGTTTCTCTTATTTTAAATACATAAAATATTAAAATCTGCATTTTATATTACAACTCTTTTAACTTTTATACCAATATATACTATTCATTATTTATTAATTTAAGTTTCCTCGTTTAATAGAATTGGTATAAATATGTTAAGGGCATTATGCTTTGATAGAGTATACGTTTTTTCAGTATAATTCAAAATTAAGTATTGATAAAATACAGATTATGAATATTTCAAGACCTTAATTAAATATTATATTATGAAATTATATATTTATATAATTATCATACTTATGCTTTCAATGTAAGAGTCTGGAATGTCTGGGCAAGATTCTTCAGATAATTCTTCTTCAAACTCACTGCCTAAAATTATAATATTATAAATATACTACTAATTATTATTAAATTAACTATGTATAACATTGTACATACTAAAAGTATAACAATCATTTGGATATATTAATGGTTGGTCATAACCAGAGCAAAATTGAATTAAAATGTTCATAACTTTAACAACATGATCTATTGATGGCCTGACATTAGGATTTTGATCCCAACACCTAAAATATATATATATATATTTATATGCAAAATAATACATGATAGTTTCAAATTAAATATTTTTATACTCTGTAATTAGTTCTCGGAAAGGTCGAGGACATTGCTCAAATATTGGCGGTCTGGTACCTTTATGTACAGCCCACATAATTCCATAAGCAGATCCTCCAATTTCATTAAACGGTTTCAGTCTTGTTAATACTTGCCATAAAATTATACCCCAACTATAGACATCACATTTTTCGGTATAATTTGAACCTTAATAAAGTTAAATTGATTTATTGTAAATAAAAATGTACAAATTGTAATTTCCAACCTTCAAATACTTCAGGCGCCATCCATGCTGCACTTCCTTTATTATTAGTCATATAGGTTTTTTTATCACAAGCTGTTCCAAAATCACAAATTTTTAATGTTCTTCCTTCATTTACTAAGAGCAAATTTGGTGGCTTTAAATCCCTAAAAGTTATTATTTTAATAGCAATTGTTACTTTTAAATATTTCAAGTAGATATATATCAAAAATATAATTAGATACCGGTGAATTAATGGTTTAGGTTTCATATTATGAAGATATTCTACACCTTCAGCACATTGTAATGTCCAACTAACAGCATGTCCTAAGTTATATTGAGGTTCAGGTTTACAATGTAATACTATATGAAAAAACAAATTAATTAAAAAAATTTACAATACCTATCATTTTAAAATAAATTAGATAGGCATTTGACACAAAAGTATTGAAATAACATTTAGATTAATTGATTTAAATTTATAGATATAATAAATAATATAATAAAATAAGGAAATTAAATAACAATTATTATTTTAAGAAATACATAAACATAATGCATAAATAAATACATTTTTATTTAAATTAATAAATATTCAAACCATTGTATAACGATCCTCCTTCTGCAAATTCCATTACTAGACACACAGGATTTGATGTACATGCACCATACAATTTTACAATATTAGGATGATTTACTCGAGATAACTGTCGCACTTCAATTGTGAATGCCTTACGCTCAGTCTCGGTGTCAATGTGTTTGACAGCCACATAATTGTTTCTCCATCGACCACGGTAAACAACACCAAACGATCCTTTTCCCACAATCTACTCAACAACAGCAATACACTTATCAATATACATTATTCATATAAACAATACTATACATAAAAATACTTCGAGTTTTTCAATTTCATCATAATTGATTTCTTCCACAAAATTTGGTCTATGTCCATGAGTCTCTTTAATAGCCATTTGAATTGTTCATGTTCCTCGGACAGCCTAAGATGTATACAACGGAGTACATCGCATAAACGAAATGATTTGTTCAAAATATTAATACATTGATAAATGTATTTATTTTCCCTTATGGCCCTATTTGAAATTTCAAATATTATTATTCATTAATTCATTATCCTATCATTGAATTGTGATATGATTTATTGTCATTGATTTATGATTGTTGAATGATAAATGAAAGATATGAACATACTATGATAAAGATAAATCACTTTATACTTTATACCTACTTTTTATATAGTCTGTGGTTATAGGTATTATGTACACACTACATGAGAGCCTCACAGCTGTATAATTTTTACTTTTTAGCATCAGTCAGATTAGGAATCACATTCGAAGCGCGTGAACGTCTCTACGCCGGAAAAAATCTAAATATTACATATCATTCTTGCGCATGCGTAACGATTTAAATAATTTTAAATACTGATATCAATTTCTTATCAATACAGCAGTACTTTTTATATTTTTATTGTAAATACAATACTATATTTTTTTTGTCTACGTAATTTATTTTAATTTTTTAACGAATTAAGTCCAATAAACAGTACAATTTTAAATTTATGTAATATAAAGATAATAGATGCTGTAACGTTAACCTAGCACCCGCAAATTAAAATAATTATATGACGATAAAAAATATTATATAGTATTTTGTACATTTTTGTATAACTAAAAACTCATTTTGTACTACTTCCCAAAACCCTCAAAATTCATTTTTTGATTTCGGGTGCTGCAGTGACATTTATTATAATATTGTAACCCGTATACGTTTTGTTACGTATTTAAAAATATTTACAATTTTAAGAATGTAACAAGGAGGAACGTTCACAATCGGCCTTCTCACTTTTTTTTATTTCTATCATAATAATTAAATTTAGTTTTATTAAATACTGTGTCAAAATATAAAAATATTAAATTGATGATCAACAGACGGGCCATCAGTGACGCACACATCCCCACCCACTCCTCCACCACCCACACACACTCCCCTACCCATCGTCACCCCAACCCACTCACCACCTAACCCAACCAATACCCATACCCCCTCCCGTCTTCCACCACTCACTGCCGCCCCCTCACCTGTCCATCGACACCGCCACCCCCTCATCTGTCCATCGACACCGCCACCCCCTCACCTGTCCATCGACACCCCCACCACTACCCCTTCCTCCCACCCTCCGCCTCCACCTTCTCACCCACTCCCCTCATCAGCCGCTGTAGAGGCGGTACTTCACCCACTACTCTCATCACCCGCCATACAAAATATAAAATAAATAACATGAATTTATTTATTTAACACACACTATATCCTATAAGTTATATTTTATAATAATACATCGATATAATAATTAATATTATCGACATTTTACATTTTTTTTAAAATTATAAATATAAATATATAATTTTATTCAATACATATTGTATTATTAATATTATGTTTTCAAGAAAAAATTAATTGTATTTTTTTTTTATAGTACATAAACAATTTTTTACAATAGAATCAATGAAATGATTGCTGATTTGCGTTCTATGTACTTTAAATTGTAAGATTCGGGACCATTGTTTTCGTCAACAGCCTGAAAGTTAATGATTATATATTAAAATATAATATAAAAACAAAAATAATAATAAATAAATAAACAAAATTATTATTAAATTACCGGCTGTGGTGGTGAGCATAGTCGTTTATTTAGCTTCGGTGTTTCGAGTTGTGAAAGTCAGTGGCGATACAGGCTAACTCGACAGGCTGTTACGTAAAATCATTAGCGTTGATGTGCATTGTATTGGGAATAAAGACTTAATAATTTGTCTGCTCCGGCGTTTTCATAGAATTTCTACAACATAACATTAAGGGGGATGTCCAGTCATAATTAGTGTGTTTTAATGACAAGAGATCGCGTTTCGGACGATTTGTACTACTACTCCTTCCCGACCAATAATACAAATATACCTGTCAACCTGTCAAATTTAATTTATTTTTATTGCCTTACATATGTTATCAGCTCCAACTAAGGAATATTATACACAATAAATTATTGTTTACTACATTAGACAATAATAATAATAAAACATTATTTTTTCATTATTATTATTATTATTATTAATTCTGTGATGAGTAATTATAATTATTTTATAATTATCAAATGAAAACAAATAAAAATAGGTAATAATAATAACATAAAATTAGAAAGTAGATCCATATAAAAAACAAATTTATTATGTAAAATCACTGATTGGCATTATACAACATCTAGGATACACAATTTCTGGCAATAGAGCTTCATGTAAAACATCATTAGAGGTTTTTCCATTTTATACGTCTAAAAATCGTTATTTTAGATTATGAGCAAAGCGAAGAATATATTGGTTTTACAAAGTTTTTTTTTACTTATGTATGGAAACATTTTTTCGGGTAGAAAGAATGGTCTGATTACCTAACCTTGCCTACTTGTGGTTATGCTTTCGGTAGCAAATCACGCTAGTTTGTACTTTATTTAACTCATTTTTCTAATTTCTCAAAAATTTTTATGTGGGAGAAGAAAAACTACTAAAAAATAGCGGAAAATCGGCAAAATTATGATTTCTGTTATTTAAAATTTTTTAATTTCGTGACAACTAATTGAGTTTTGATCGTAGGGCCTTAAAACTTTTTTGGAGTATCAACATAGGTATTCTACATTAAAGAAAATTTGGAAACGATTTACAACTTTCAATTTTCAAAATATTTTATAAATAAATTAAATTGTATATGAGTATGCTAAATTTTCAAACCGTATAATCCAAAATGCATGTAATATTAAACATTTTTGGAAAAAATTTCAAAGATCTATACTTAGTCAGAAAATCGACCAATCTATTTCAAAATTTTACCACGCGTGTAAATTACTTATTTGAATACTCAAAAAAATGTTCAATTCCCTATGATCAAAACTTAATTAGTGACCATGAAACAAAAAAATTTTAAATAACGGAAACTGTAATTTTCCGGATTTTACGCCATTTTTTAGTAGATTTTTTTCTCCTAAGAAAAAACATTTGAGAAATTCGAAAAATGAGCTAAATAAAGTACCAAATAGATGTAATTTGGTACGGAAAGCATACCCTATTTGTGGTAATTGGACTAATATTTCTATCTGAAATAATGTCAGTCAAATAAAAACAGATAAAATTCATTGTAAATCCAATAGGATCGCATTGCTCAGAATCTGAAAAAACATTTATAAAAAATTTCAAAACTAATAAAAACAGAAAACCAATTTTCTCACTTTTTCGTCATACTGATATGAGTAATATTGAAGTAACAAATATTCAGCTATAATTGTTATTATTTTATACATACATAATGAATAATATTTATAGAGAATTATAATTATAAAAAGTTATATTTTTAGAATATTACGACCCGCAGCGGATACGATGGCATAACATTTGCAATAAAACAATAATTCTCTATATAGATATATAGATTACAATATACACTATAGGTATAAATATAACATATAATTTATAGCTATCAATTATTATTGATATTTTCTTAAGCATCACTAAATATTACCGCTAGAGTCGCTAGCGCCTAGCCGTCTTTTTTTCTGAGTAAAAAGCTGTTTTGTCCTACTTAAAGTAAATATATTTTTACGAAATTAACATTATTTGATTCCTATTAACGTAATCTAGGTACGCTCTTTTTAGAAAATTCAAAATTGGTTGTCAATAAGCTATTATTTACATTTCAATTATTTGACTTTTATACAACAATTAAAAATTAATGGTACACGTTAATAAAAATTTAAAAAAGAGGGTACATAGAAGATATGTTTCTTTAAATTTTAATATAATTATTGCATAAATTGGATAAGTAGTTTCTTCACAAATAGCTTTTTCCCGGTGCAATTTTTGTGTACATTTTCGGTGGACTAAACATCCCCCATGAAAACATTTTATATTTTTTTATTTTATATTATTAACGTTTTTACCCTTGGTAGTGAATTTTCTTCGGGATTCGTATAAAAACATGTAAGATTTAGTATTCTAAATATAAAGTAAATTTTTTGTCTCCACAAAAATCATAAAAACTTATTTACATATCTGCTCCCCTTGCAAACTATATATATTTAAAATTGAGTACTACATATTAATAAATAATATATCATTGCTATTCCTTAATTTATCCATACAAGATATTAGTAATATAATATACTTATAATATTAGTATATTATAAGTATAGTATAGTATAGGTATAAAGTAATTTTATTGTATCCAACAAAATCACATACACGTCATAATCATAGCTAGTACTTACTACTCCCCTCGCAATTTTTTTTCAAAATTTGAAGGACCTAAATATTAAAATAAAATGTAGAGAACTGCGTCTTAAATTTACTAATTGCTCCTAAAATATATAATAATAAGTTAATAATTTTTTTTTTTTTTTAATAATTTCAAATTATAAACAAATTTTAAGATAAAACTTACGAAAACCCAAAAATAATAATCATTGCAATAACTAAATTTTAGTAAAAATTATAGAGAACGCGAAATGACAATATATTTAATTGTATTATATTATACAACTTTGAGACATAGAAACGACAAATTCCTTACAAAATTATGTGTCAGAGATTAACGAAAATATGGTTATAATTAATATTTAAAAAATAAAAATAATTAACTCACTTGAGTTGAGTATTGTCTTATCGGTGTAGAATAATTAGAAATAGATTTTCGACCTATGGTTGAACTTCGAGGTTTATTAAAGGCAAAATACTTTGAAATCGAACTGAACAAGTCACCTGCAATTTAAAGATATGATAAAATTGATATAATAGTAGGATACTACAAGGATACCAAAGGATAGTAATATATAGAGGTGGATAGGTAGTATTTTTGTTACAGGATAATATTTTAAAAGGGCCACCAAAATGAAAAAAAAAAATCTTGGTTTTACAAATTCAACATAATTATTAAGTATTTTAATAAAAAACTAAAACAAATATTACAAGGTTCATTATTATTCATTTTTATTTTAAAACAATAAAAGGTTTTTTAGTATTACTTTGCTTTTAGAAACCACTTTGTCAATGATTTCATCAGAGTCACCTCCATTCAACAATCCTTTCTCAATACTCATGATCATAAAACTTGTATAAAAATACGTATACGCAATATAAATAATAATTTTATAATTATACGGTAGATATAAGGGAATACAGGTCCTATATTATTGGATAGTAGTATATATCTAATTATATGGTTATACCAATAGGTGTACATAGTATACATACCTATTTTACCTATAGATAAATATGTTAAATAAAACATTTTTTAAGATTTAAAAATTAAATTATACCAGAATTTCTCGTTGAACTTAACGATTGGTCAGGCAAAGAAAAAAAGCTATTAAAGTCTAGTGTACTTCTATCTTAACTCACAGCAGGTGAAGTTACGTTAGGAACGTCTTGGTTATGAAAAAATGATCCCTAAAATAATTTTAAAAATAAATGTCAAAATCAAATTCATATATGCTTAAAAATATTCTGAATAATAAAAATAAATAAATCTTAGGTTTAGGAGAACACGTAGGTATATTAGTCCTATAGATATTAAAATAAAATATTTAGATAATTTAATTAACCTACTCTTCTAAAAGTAGACATGGTTGCAAACAAATTAATTACATTTTAATGGATAACAATGAAAATAAATTAATAAGACAAAATAAGTAATTATGAAAATAAAATAAAAATTTGCGACGAATTAATATTAAAACCACGGAAACATAAAAGCGATATTAAACATTTACAGACCAGTTGAAGTCTCGACGACAAACTGGGTACTAAGTGCAATTCTTCGTCGACTGAGGACTACTCGAACTCAGATTTTCTGCGCATTATTTCTGCTCATTTTCATTATCATCCATTTTGGTTGGTCAATGTAATTGCGTAAAAACCAATAAAATATCATTATAGAATAGAACAATCCCACCTAATTATTACATAATTTAATTTATGTTCATTTAATACTTTAATTGTCTAAAAAAATCGTACTATCAACTATAGTATTTTTCTATAATATTGGGTTTTCCTATTATAGTTATTTATAAATTTAATTATTGAATAATTATTTTACCTTGTACTACTGTTGTTTTAATAACTATACCAATATGCTTCAATGCATATATATACAAAATATAAATTACATAGATTTAAATACGAATAATACCTAATAATTATTAGTAGTTACATTAATATAGGCTATTAAAAAATAAAATATTAAAAACATAAAAAAAAACATGATAAAATATAAATAAATAGTTACGTACCAAATATAATATTATGCAGCGTCGCATGTATTTCGATTAGGTACCTATAATATTTTTAATAGATATAGACACCTACCCAACAGTGCCATGATGCGTATTTTGAGGGATGTCCGCCATGTGTGAACACATTAATATATATCTACAGCTAGGGTTCATGAGACCCGAATCCCCTCGAAATTTTTAACTGTCTGATAATTTTATTAACCGATATTATTTTTTAAAAAACATTAATTATAAAGTACGCATTAGTCGAAATATATTGTGTGACTACATGTTTCCTGAATGCCTGCATGTCTGGACATCCACCGAATTGAAAAAAATTGATATTTTTTAATCTATAATATTATTATTTAGATTCATTATTATTTTAGTTTAAGAGGAGTTTAAGAGGTTCTTTTCGGTTTATGAAGGTAGGTTAGCGTCGGTCATAAGCTTGGCTGCCCCTGCGAATGAAGTTTAGTCACCCTTATGTGCTATTATATTGTATTATTATAATAATTATTGATTTAGTTCACTTCTTTATACATACATAAATTCGATCAACGAAAGTTTAGATTTCGATATCAAAGAAATATATTATAATATTTTATATTATTGGGACTCCTAAGGATTTTCATTAATAATTAATCTAACCTTATCCAATAAACTACCATCAAAAAATTAACTCGTATAAGATTTATATTCATCCAATATATTTATTATTTTCATAATAAATATATGGGGTGATTGCCCCCACATTACATATACCTATATATATAATTCGTACTACACAAAATATTATAGTTCGCCCCCCCCCCCCGGGGGGGTGGGGGTTAATCCGAATCTGATTTAAAACAAGTTAATACTTGATAATAATAAATATTAATTATTTTCATTATTAATAATAAAATAAATATTAAGCAATTTTATAGTTTCAATAATATTTATTTAACCTATGATGTCATTATAAAGTACATATACCGCGATATATGTATACCTATATAATTTTATAATAATATTTAATGTTTAGTGTATACCTAATAGCACCAAAATAAAGTTTTTTATTTATGTACCTACATAGGTATATGTACTTAAAATCTAAAAAAAATTACTAATATTGGGTTTCTAACACATTCTCTTCTTTACCATAAGTTAATATAGTGTTTGAAATTCTGAAATATTACTAAAATACTTTTTTGTAATTATAGTTATAACAAATATGAAATACTTGAAGTTATTTACACGACATTTTTCATTCCTTTTTTACATAATAGAATTGATTATAGTAATAATTCATAAACATTAAAAAATAAATTATAAAGGAAAACATATATTTTATGTTTAGTCATGACTTATGTCATTTAGTTATTTAAGTACACCATTAAAAATTAATTATAAAATTGAATGAATATTTGAATTTTATTTTCGAAACAACGATATTTTTAAATTTTTATTTAAACTATTTTAGTACTTTATATAATTTATATTAATTTATTCTACCCGAAAAAGTTTAAACACACATAAAGAAACATCTTTGAAAAACCAATATATCCTCGATTCGCTCAGAAACTAATATAAATTATAATTATGTTATTTTTAATATGTTTATTAATATAACATGTCGTCAATTTAGTCTAATAATAAACTAGTTAGACTTTCAGACATTCTATGAAAAGTAACTCTGGTTTTGAATGTTATTACATCGTTCATTAATTTTCCGTGAGCTGTGTTATATAGTTTGAATCAAATATTCTTGTTATTATAAATATTATATGGATAGTAGATATCCATTTATAATGTATTATAAAAGTATATTAATGAGTTTAAATATTTTTATTATAATAGGCTACTCTAGTGCAGGTAACTTAACTATTATACACATTTATATAAGTATACCTGTATATATATAATTTATATGCATAATGCGAAATTTCGAACATTTAAATAACTATAAATTATAATTATCTAAAATCACAATGGTTTTTAATTTTAAATTCTATTCTAATTTTCTAATTTATTTTACAATAAAAACTTATATGTAACAGGCAAAACAAAGAGAAAATTATCAGAAAGTAATTACTTATAAATATGATAATTTATCAATATGTATAAAGTATTAACAATAATACCATTATTACCTACCTACTTTCTTAATGTATTATTTGCTTAGATGAACCATAAACTAGCAAAGAGCAATAGGTACTAACCTAAGGTACCAATAGGTATCAACAATACCTAGTATACCTAGTATTTATATCTATAAAATAATTAAATTTATATTTTTACGTAAAATATAAACTTTTTCATTTTTCTATGAAGTTATATTAGTATAATATTTCTAAACGTGTATATACAGGCGCGTAGCCAGGATTTTCTCATGGGGGAGGGAGTTTGCCAAATTTTGTTGGTAAACTTACCTATATTTATATAAATCCCTATAGGGTTAGCATAATTCCATGTAACAGATATATTTTTTACATGAATGTATAAATTGTAATAATTAGGTAACCTAATCGGTTTTTTTCTATATTTTTAATTATTTGTATTATAGGTATTAAGCTGGGCGTCCACTAGGTCGATCGGCGCGATGCGGCGCCGCTCTTCGTTGCTCCGGAGACTATTCGAGGTCGGCGCCGCGTCAAATCACCGACTCAGTGGACGATAAGGCGGTCGGATTTTTCTACATTCGTCTTCTGTCGGGTATTTTTGGAGTCATATGTGATACGTGTTTAGGTTTGATGTAATTGAGAACTTTATAATAAAATAGTTAAAAACATAAACATATGTACTCGTATCACGCAGCGTATCCCCGCGCCGCGCTGCGCTTATATGGACGAAAGTCACTCATATAGCACTTTCACACGTAGCCACTCGCAGCGCCACTTTTTGCAGCGTCACACTTCTCTAGCAGCGCGATTAACGAGCGTTAGAAGCGCGTCAGTGGCGCCGCTTATATTCACTACATTAGTCAAAAGTAAATAAGTATAACCTTCATGTCGAAGGTCCCATATAGCGGACCAATTTTTTATTTCACAGCTAAAATTTTCAATTTTATTAATATTTGCGAAATCGAACGCCATTATTTACAACACAGCACAAAACTAAACATCTGGTAGTAAATAAACTGAGAACGAATGATCAAAATCAAACACGTGCACTGCTATCACGATTTGTGCGCACTGCTAACGCGCTTCGTGCACGCCACTAAAATAGTCGCGCTGTTGTAGTCACTTGTGAAAGGTACAATTTAAAAATATGTATTATCGCTAGAAGCGACAATTTTTGATGCCGAGTTCTGCGGCAAATGCAACTGCAGTCACCGTCTGCAGCGCTGCTAAATCTGTGGTTGTGGTCGTGTGTGAAACCATCCTACATTTCACCGGCTTTTTCTGTCATACACCGAGTGGCGCTGCAAAAAGTGGCGCTGCTAGTAGCTACGTGTGAAAGGGCCCTTATTATATTTAAAATTATACTTTTATAATATTTCAGTCAATTTTTTTTTTAACTTCATGTAGTATAACTCAATAACTGTATATACAATTCGTTTTATTCATATTTTAATATTTAAACTTTTATGAATTAGTGGTAGGTATTAATAGTAAAATAATATTATTAAAAATGTAGAAATTATAAAAGTGTGTTATGATTTTAAAATAATTGCAACTTGCTTTAGTTTAAATAAAAAGTATACATAATTTTTGATTTTATTATCAACATGCAATTTAATTTTGTTTTATTTATACTTATTACTGATAAGTTTTATGACTTTTTATTATATTAAACGATTACATACGTGTATATAGTATATGATACTGCAGTGACGGCGCAAAGTTTTTTTTCAAATGAAGCACCTAAAAATATCGACACTCGCTCTACTATTCTAAAAACAAAAATTCCTCAAAATTTTTCAAATTTGTTAAAACATCGTTATTAATTTACTGGCTAATGTTATTTTTCTCATTAATCAAGAGATTAACTGCTTATATGATACTAAATACAAATCATAAGTAAAAAATATAACTATTTTTATTTTGTAGTTTTGCTAAATAATGATCAACCTACCCACTCCTTTTTAGTATGATTACACGAAGCAACTACTTCATAGTTCATGTAAACCTCCTTCGCATCACCACTGTACGATAGTAGAAACGTAATAACTCATAGTTAAAGTATACATAATATGATAGATTTAAATATAACATTTTAAGAATCTATAATTGCTACTAAGTCCGGATTACATGAAAATCTATCTGTAAATTAGTTACCGACTCTGTAGTTAACTAAACGATAAAATTATAATTTAAATTTTATTATAAACGTTTTCTATGGTTACCTAAACAGTAAACGTATAACAAGGTATACAGGTTGTACTTTAATTGTACTTTGGTTATTTTTATAATACAACGTGGATGATTCAAATTTAAAAGTTTCAAACAAAAATATATAAAATAGCTATAGCTAATAGGTTAGGTCACTATAATTTGAAAATGACAAACATTGACATTTTGGCAAATATACTGATAAATATTTATATCATTAAAATCTTATCTTATAACCGATCTGTAAAATTTACCGAACTAAAATCGCATCTGTAAGTTACAGGTTCGGTAACCGATTATTTACAGATCCGTTATCTTTATTGGGATTCAAGCAACACTCAATTTTAAAGTACCCAGTTAAAATATTACATTAGTTATCATGAAAAATCTAAAATCAATTTCGTCAAAATTATGATTTCTGTGAATTTTGCAAATTTTCCGTCATTTTTTGATAGTTTTTCTATTCTCAAGAAAAACTTTGAGAAATTCCAAATAAATCTCATTAAAGTATCAACTAGATGCAATGTGCTACCGAAAGCATACTTTTAAAAATACACAAATCAAATATCAATGTAAAATGTAAAATTTGAAGACCTATAAAAAAGAAATATTCAAACTTTAGAATCTTATATAAAAAATTATGAATAACGATTTTCAAAATATTTTTAGGTTAAGTGTAGTATATGAGTAGGTTTCTATAAAATTTTCAAACCGTTAAACCCAAAATTGCAGATAATATTAAATATTTTTGGAAAAAATTTCAAAGCTCTATGTAATCAGAAAATCAATCGTTCAGTTCCAAAATTTTCAAGTCTTCTAGATCTATTTACTAATTGTAATATCTCCGCATAAAATTAAAATTTTTGAATGAGGTTTTTTTAAAATTATTACATAGATAATGAGCTCTGATATTACATATATTATTTTTTTAGTTTAAAACATGTAGTAAAAAATATAAATAATGCTTTTTATATAATATGAAATTTGAAATAACTAGTCTAAAGAGTACTTATATTTTTATGAATATTTTGATTATTTATTTTTGTTTATATTTTGATTAAATTAGGAGGTCAATTTAATCAAGATATCGATTTTTAGAAATTGTTTTCATTTATTGGAAAAATTGTAATTTCTGACGTCATTTTTTGTAATTTCTATTAATCTTTTATATCGTGGAATCTAAAATTAATATTATTTATATTCATTATAATATGTACTTACAAGTTACAACATACAGCTATATATTACTATAAAAGTTATAACTATAGTTATAACTAACTATATCTTATAAGAGTTCTATAATAATTTTTCGAAAAATATTGATAATTATATAATATACATTATTATATTACATAATATATTATGTTAAGAAGTTTCAGAAATTGCAATTTAATATTTTAGCCACTTTCAAAGTTTGTGTTTCGGGGGGGGGGGGGGGAACTACCCTCATGTAGCTTTCCTAGATTGTCTGATCGACTCCGAATCTATTCCAATATTTTTAAACTTCTTTGCAACAGTTTGCATAGAAGGTTTCAGATCTCGCAATTAAATATTTTAGTCGTACTTAATCAAAATGTTTGTATTTGATGGGAAGGAGAGCTACATTACATAATCTCTATTCTTTATCTGATTAACTCTGAACTAATGCCAATATATTTTGCAAATTTGGTGGTTCTGAAAATATTATAACTGAAATGGTTAGTAAATTCTGTTTTAGTGTTATAAATCATCTTCCTTTAATTAAGATGTTAAATTAAATTGAACCAAATACGGCTATAAACGATTATCACTGTATATTATTTCTTTGAAATTTATTAATTTCGATTTCAATTTTGATTTCCTCAACAGGTAACATATTTATAAAATAATAAATTATTTTTTTTGTAAAACTGAAAATTTGTTATTTAAAAATATAACTTTTTTGTTTCACCAACAACATAGTTGATATTCGTTTTTTAATTTTTTATTTAAACTATAATAATCTTCGAATTGTCCTTATTACTATAATTAAATAGCAACTAATGAAAAAGAATAACAAACATATATTTTAGTTTTGCATGGAGTAAATGTAATATTATTGCACATTTAATTTAATATTATGTTTTAATAAGTCAAAATTAATAAAATTAATAATATATTAAATGAATAAAAGTAATATGCCAACAGTTATAATGTAAATTATAAAACCATAAATTCTTAATTATATTTCATCAAAAGCTCTATTTCATGTACATACAATAAAACGATAGAAGTAACGTAAAATAACATTTATTCAGAAAAATTTTTAAGTACAATGATACATAAATGATTAAATGATGTAGTGAAAAGTATAGGTACAGGAGTATAAATGACTTATAGCCATAACGTTGACATTTTAAATTGTGCGTAGGTGAGAAAATAAAACGAATATGCGAATATACGCCTGAAAATTTACAATAATTTGTATATAAAATACATTTAATATAATAATTTATGTACCGATAATTTGTTATTGTCTTAATATTAAAAAAATTAAACATTTTAAGTCTTAGGTCATTTACTTTTTTTAAAGATATGAATGCCCTCTAAATTAGGCACAATGAAATTAGTCTTGTAAGCCCTAATTTTGATTTTTAAAATTCATTCACATTATCACTCAATATATACATTGTAATTTTATGGCAATTAAAAAACTATAATGATAGAATTAGTAGCAGCGTGTACTTTTTTTTTGACGACGGAACACGTTTTTTCAACCTATTTTATTGGCAATTTTGTTCTCATATTCTATATTTAATAGTGTTATACAATATATTAAAATATTAAATAACTAATAATAATAATCATAATTCGTAACATATAATGTTTTAACCTGACCCACCCAATCCTATTTTGAATGACGCAACTACGTAATTATAACAATGATTACGTCGCCACTGGATATAATTGCACAAATTTGTAGGATTTTAATACTTAAAAATTGTAAATATCAAAATAAAAAGTTGGCAAATACAAATATAATATTTTATTGAAATGCTAGTGGTCTGTGGTATGCTGTACTAATCTATTTTATTAAATATGAAAATACGTAAAATATATGTATTTTTAGAATCAAGATATATAAGCTTTAAAGAGCTGCAACCAAATACAAGTAATTTTTACATATAATGTTATCTAAATGCTCAAAACTAATAAAAAAAGTTAACATTTATTTTAGCTATTCCCTAAATGATTTAATGGGTAAAATAATATCGAATTAACATGTCTATATAAAAATGCAAACATTTCATTATATTAACGTTATGTTAAATTTGGCTGAATAGTATTGGTTTTTTTATGCATGGTCAAATTAATTCGCTATGGTTGATTTTTGTTCATTTCTTTATATGTAGAGAATTTTTGACTAGGTAGGTACTTACAAATATATCGGTAACTAATTAATAAAACTCCAATATAAATAAAATATAATAATTATATCTGATTTTATTAAAATCGATTAACATAATATCTTTAACCAAGATGTGTATTATGATTCATTATGTATTATTATGATCACATATGATGCGTGTTATATATATTTCATTATGAACACCGTCGAACACTGTGCGATGAAGTCGTACACTAACGACGGAATACAATTGCCGCTATATAACCGATTTGAAGAATAATTAATTTAATCAATTTATCCCCGAAATGTAAAACCATTAATTAAAGAATAGATATTCTATTCTATAATCAATGGAAAAACTCAAGAATTCCAGAATTTCAAGCGTAATCGATTTACTGCCAAAAGGTATCACCACTAGATCGCGGACAACTCTAAATCCGTTGATGACCGATAAGACTCATCAAAATTCCTTTTGATAAATTATTAATTTAAAAATGTTATTCCATAAAAAGAGTTTCGTAAATGCCGAATGCGTACTCCTAAGACAAAATCTTTATGCCATATACTAGTAATAATTTATAATGTTAAATATACTTATCTATAGTCATAAATTTGCTATTTATTATAGTTATAGTACCTAGAGTCTAGACACTTGTTCTACATAGTCCCAATTGTATTACGCGATTTTCAAATATATTCAGTTTCGGGTAGGGAAGTAGTGTGCTTTATTGAGACTCTTCATTCTGTAAATCAAAAATTAACTCAGATTTGTTCTGCAAAATGGCTCTGATAAACAAATTTAAAAAAAAAAAAAAGAAAAAGAAAATTCATAGGAAACACGGACTAAATATAACAATATATTTGGCGCGAATTTTAAATGGACTAATCAGAACGGCGGAGTATTAAGGTTAATATGGGTTCGGTAATGCACATAGGTTTAGAACTTTACTTACTTAGGTTTAGGTATCTACTTATATATAGTATTATATTTTATATTAACCAATAGCTATGAAATATAAAGAACTGCCAACAAATGTATTTAAAAAAGTAATTAAAAAAATTTAGACTTAAATTTATAAAATATATTATTATATTTATTAAGTAAGGATAATTATAAATGGATTTATTATTATTATTATTATAAGTATATAATTTATACCTAATTCTTATTTTTTTTTAATTACTTGTGTATAGAATAATAATATTTATAATATAAATTATGAAACAAAAATTATTGGTTTACTTAAATGATTAATTATTTTTTATTTTTATTAAAATCTTTAAATATTTCTATGAAAAATAGTACCTTATTAAATTATGGAATTATACAAATATTATAAAAAAAAAAAAATAAATATAGATAGGGTATTAATTAATAAACAAAAAACATTTTTTTTTCTAGTTTTCCTGATAAACATCAAATATTGTACACCTAATGACAATACCTATAAATAATTTAAAAGTCATATGTGCAAACTATTTACTTTAAACTTTTATTAATATAATGGTATAAAAAATTATTATTAAAATTTTACTTTTCTAAAAATTCATTTAATTTTTAAAATGTTGATTGAAAAATTTGGTAATATAGTACCGAATGAGGATGATAAAATATTGTATTAAAATAACCTATAGGTATGTGTGTTACCTTAAATGCTAACAATGACTCTAAACGCTAATAGCATAATAACATATTATAAATATTATTTAATTCCAAAAAAACATTATACTAAAATGCCCATCATTAAAAAGTATCACCAAAAATGAAGAGTAATTTTATTTAAATTCTCTGAGAAAATTGTCACAATAAAGTTATATTAATTACTTACTGCAATTTGCGACCATATTTTTAACAAAAGTTTGATGTATGTTGTATTTTAGCGGAGTTAGCATTTAAGACTGTTTTGCATTACTTTATATACTCGTATTTTCAAAAACTTTGTATTTCTTAACATAAATTAAACAGTCATAAATGAATTACACTACAGAATATGAGAAGAACACGTACGTCCAAGAATATCCGAACTTGCGCTCTAACGTCCTAATCACATCGCACTGGTTTAATATTGATCAATACATCGCATATGATTATTCATAATTTCATAAACAACGTATTTTTACTATTTTTCATGTTATTATTCAAACTGCGTGTTTTTAATGCCACTGAATAGTGTCTTTAAATATGTTTACATATTATAAATTTATAATACTATTAATACTGATGTGAATGTGATATTTAATTTTACTTAATATATTTATTGGAGTACATGTAATTGCCATCAGAAATATAATGTTAAAAACTGTTCTGAATCATTCCTCAATATTCTGTATATTCTGGGAGATTAGAAATACGTGTTGAAAATAATAGAAATAACATTAAAAACTTATGTTATCCATAGAATTTTTGAAATATAAATTTTGATCACATTAAATAAGGTATATAACAAATTGACAAATTGTTTAATAGATGAACTAAATATTAGTATTTCTATTCGTAAGTACTGTGTTTAATTAATATACATTTTATGTAGCAATGTGTAAAAATGTAAAAAAAATTATACAAATGTAATTGGAACTTATATGAAAGAAGAATTTGTTTGTGTCTTTCCAAACATTTAATTTTTAGATTCTGAATGGAGTGAGGAATGTATTGTTTCTATGTTTCTACAAAGATGTATTTTATTTATTTATTTATTTTTTTTTATGTATGAAACATTTTTTCAGGTAGAAATAATAGTACGATAATCACAAATAAGGTATGCTTTCAGTAGAAAATCGTATCTTCTTAGTACTGTAAAAAGCTCATTTTTCGACTTTCTCAAAAATTTTTCCTTAGGAGAAGAAAAACTATTAGTTATAGTTCACATTTTGCTTCTGATTATGATGTTTCTCTTCCTTCATCAATCACTGTGATCATTTTTATTAATAGTTTCTCCTCTTCATTATTATTAACTTTTTCGGATATAAATGATATATTATTAAAACTTCTGGGAAGTATTTTAAAAGATACATTATGTATTTAAGGCATTATAAATTGTATATAAATTGTAATAAAAATAAAGCGGAAACATTAATTTAGAATGTTCCTCCTTCGTCCCTTCGATCCTCGGAAAAAATAGTAGTTTATTATAATTATTAAGATTTGAATGGAATGATATTGCATTAGAAAATACGATTCTGAGCAAATCTCAATATATTATACTGATAATCCATTCCAAAATTTTACCACGAGTCTAAATTACATATGCAATATTGTTACATATTCAAAATAAATTTCAAATCCCTACGATCAAAATTCAAGGAGTTATCATTTCATAAAAGTGTCAGTCACGATTTTCAAAATATTTTATAAATAGATTAAATAGTATATGAGTAGGTTTCTATAAAAATTTCAAACTGTTAAATCAAAAATTGCTGGTATAATATTAAACATTTTTGGAAAAAATTCATAACTCTATATTTAACTACTCTATATTTCTATAATCGTATAGACGTTTTTAGTTTTTCCATTACAGTACTTACTATCGTAACCATTAATAATTGTGAGGAGACTGTCGAATGGAATTAAATAAATAACACAATATTATACATTTGTATATAATATAAAAGTATACTTTATTGTTGCATCGCATTATTCGTCGCTTGTCGCATAACGTGATTTTATCTTAACTTATCGAACTGGGAATCCCAGTTCTCCGTCCAGATAAACTGTCGTGATCGACGGTGCCTAAAATAATCGTTCTATGTACAGTGCACCGATCTTTAATACTATATTATTTTTAAGCAACACGCACTTTCGTATTACAATTATCGCTCACACGAGACTTCATTTTTTTAATTTCAAAATTGACCTGTGTATTGCTTTATATATTTAAAACGTATTTAAAATCGTATTATTTAAAATAATGTCTTTTCGAAAACATGAATCTGGCGCTTCCAAACGAAGAGCCCAAAAAATTAGAAAAGAGAACGAAGCTAAAATTCCTAAATTATCTAATTATTTTCATCCATTTAAAAACGAAACACTTAACAAAAACACCGATAATGATGAAGTAAGTATAATTTTATTAAATTATTATTTGTATTTTAAATATTAATATTATATATTATATAGAAAATATTGACGAAGTTGGAAATAAATGATGATACTGCATTGTGCATTATTTCAAATCAAGCAAAAAACCCTGTTAAAATGTTAAAAATGATGTTTGAAGATAATTTACCGGACGTTTTTCCAAATATTTATGTAGCATTCCGAATTTTTTTAAAAATACCTGCTACCAACTGTGAAAGTGAACGATCCTTTTTTGCACTATCAATAATAAAAAATAAATATCGTTGTATGATGGGAGAATCAAGGCTGACATCTCTATCAATACTTTCCATCGAGTGTGACTTGACAAAAAATGTTTCGTTTGATGAAGTTATAAAAAAATTTGCGGAAGAAAAATCACGAAAAAAGTTTTTTAAATCTTAATTTATATTAAAAATAAAATGATATAATTTTTTAAAAATTATTAATTTATATATATTTTGACGAAGATTAATAAATCGGTTGTTTGAAAAAAAAACTTTTATACTTATAACTTACATAACTTGTAATACAAGTGACTAAATATAAATTGGAAAAAAAAATTATTTTGGGTATATGGGCTTCACTACGGGTATATAGCCCCCCTTAAATTATAACCGTAATCCGGCCCTGTCCAACGGAGCATACACGAGAATATGAGCTCGCACACAGTCTGTGATTGCTTAAGTAAAATAGCAGTGTTATTGTGTTAATATAACTGCTAATGTTATTTCTCACCATCACTACCACCGTCGATTTTTTCGGTGTTGTATAGAATATTAATAAATATATTTCGTGGTATTTTCGTGATAAGATAATTTGAAAAAATATTCGATTATGTATTTATTTTTCATTCTGCTCACGATTTAGAATTAAAACAATGGATGGATATTAAAGACAAAATTATGTTTTCATGGGATTTATTATCTTCATTTTCTGGTGATGATGATGATATGTATGAAGTATGAGGAAGTTTTTAAAGTTTGGTTTTAAGGATACGAAAATGGTATTTACGAGTACATTTTAATTTCACTAACATGCTCCACTTGATATTCTGTGATCACACGGTGTGTTACACTATTGTGGTGTTATATGGATTTATTCGCGTGTAGTGTACTAAATAGCAGGGAATCAAAATGGGTTAAATATTTTCGGGTTTCGAATTCCGGGTTCAAACTGTGTCTTAGGAATTTTGGGTTTCGGTTTTCGGGTTAATACCGGGTTTTATATTTATTTGGGTTTCGGTTTTCGGTTTTAAATTGGGTTTTATTATTATTTAAATTTTAATTCATTATAATTTCTATTTCTATTGCAAATTATCGACCAAACAGTCCAAATCATTTAAATATCCTTATAAATATACAAACTGTAAATTAAAGCAGTTCAATGATAAATTCTAATAGATATTAAATATTTCAATTATAAATATTGATGCTTGAAATTTAAATACAAAAATAACAAAACTCTTTCAGTTTTCGGGTTACAACGGGATTTTATTTTTATTTGAGTTTCAGTTTTCGGGTTATGACCCGATTCTAATTTTCTTCGGATTTCGTTTTACGAGTTGAAATCGGGTTTTCGAAACCAGGTTCAACCTCGTTTTGATTCCCTGCTAAATAGTGTGTAACGAGTGCAGGCAGACTGAAAATGCTATTAGATAATGCATAATGCATCAGATCATTGATTATATATACCATATACATATATATAAACTATATACTGCCTACTGGTATATATAATCAATGATAATATGCATACCTATATTTTTAGCCATAGTATTATCACAGAATAGACAATGGTATTATTATAAAATATTCTATTCTATTCTATTCTATTATCAATGATACAACTATATTATAATATCGATTAATCGATTAATCTATTATAAGCACTATCGATAATAATTAATCTCACCCGCCATTTTAATACTTGTCCAGTGTTTACTTATTCAGTAAACAATCACAGATCTAGATATATCTTATCTGTGTAAAGTCTGTAAGAAATATTACATTTAAATCACCTTAAAAAAATAACTTATAGCATATATTATATAAAAGATAATTATTTTAATATACTACACATGATGTTATAAGTCACTTTTTGTATTTTAATATAATTTTAAATAATTATTATAATTTTACAATAATATTATTTATATTAATATTTGTAAGAATCAAAATGGCGGTTGAGAATACCTGTATCTTAGTACTCTATTATCAGCTATAGTCATATCTATATATCGTTTATCAAAAGCTTTATTTAAAGCAAATAATTTATAAATCATTATTCATATTCGATGAAAGTAATAAATATTAACGATTATTTTTTTTCAATTTCTAATTTTAGTTTTAATCAATATCTAGCGAATTCTGAACAGTATTATTTATTCTGTGGATATTTCAATTTATTTACAGAATTACAAATTAGTAAATCTTCATACATATTGGCTTTGAAATCATTTATAACATTTGTATTTCTATATTCATAGAAATTAAAACGAAAAATGCGTGTAGAACGTAGTCAAAGTTCTACTGAACAGGTTAATTTTGGAATATACATACCTACATATTATTCATTTTAAATCAAATTATATTCTTTATCAACTTATCCATATTTCACTCTGTTGACTGTTCAGGTGACCAACATTTTAAATGAAGCTGCTGTGGCTCCTGATGAAAATACTAAACTTGATTTATTACTAAAGTGTAAAGAAATATTGGTGTATCAAGATCCAAAATTGCTTTCACAATTTATTAATGATGTAATTGCATACCAAAACGATCATAATTCTATAATAAGAAAATTTGTTGTAACATTTATTGAAGATTGCTGGTAATTTAATTTAATTATTCATACTCTAATAATATTAAATATTTTATATAATCTACTTTTGTTTAGCAAAAAGGAGAAGTCCTTTGTTTGTGTTACTTTACCAAATATATTGATGTTACTGGAAGATCGATCACTTATTGTACAAAAAAGAGTAGTTCAAGCCGCTAGCAATATTTACAGAGTTGGGTTACAGTGGATATCTATGATTGATTTACCTAGTTCTGATTTGTCTAATGTATGGCAAGATTTAGCTAATTTAAAATCGCATGTAATTAACATGATTGACAATGATAATGAAGGGTAAATTTTAAAATTAATGTTTCTCTATTCTTAGTTCTTAGATTATGAGTCCTATATTATACTTAATTTTAAATGTTTTTTTTTTTTAGTATCCGTACACAAGTAATTAAATTTATGGAAACTGTAATACTTGTACACACATATAAAGGTGAAGGTGGTATTGACCGTGATAATGATCTATCACTTGAAGACATACCCCTAACTCTCAAAGTAACACGCCGTAGAAAACTTGAGGATGAAGCGAGGTAATTTTTTTAAAATTTATAATATAATATGATGTAAGTAAATTATATACTTAACAACACATATTTTAAATTTTAGAGTGTTATTTGATCTTCTATCAAGGTTTTGTCATTCGGGTAATGTAAGTTGTGCAAATATGATGACATGTGTAGGGTCATTAACATTAATTGCCAAATTCCGTGTATCGTTCATTGAAAGAGTTTTAAACACATTAGAAGTATTAGCTAGTAAGATATATTGAATTAAAATAATTAATAAACAAAACTTCTTTTATTCCAAAAAATAATATATCATAAATATATGTTTAGAAAATTTGCCAAGTTCTTTCACTCTAAGTCAATCAAATTCTATTCAGAAAAATCTAAAATTACAATTATTAAGTTTGTTACGGCTTCCTGCTTCTACAGAACACCAACAAACTATTGGAAGATTATTATTAGACCTTGGTGCTTCTAATCAAGAAGTAATTTACATTAAAATAAATAAATTATTTTTACATTTAATTTTATTAATTAGATAACTATTATCATATTTATTTTATTTTTAGATTATGAAAGCACTTCAGGTATTATCAAAAAATGAAGATAGTAAAAAATTATTGCGTTCCTTAAAGCGTAAAAATGATGAGAAAGAAGATAAAAAATCAGATAAAGATGATATCCCGGAAAAAAAGAGATGTACAGATATACTGTCAGAGCAACGTATTAATTCAGTTAAAACATGGGTTCTTGAAAAGTTTTCTTCAGAATCCATTACAAATCTAATTATAGCATTTATGGTAAGTTTATGATAATAATTTTTATATTGTATTATCTTTTTTTTTTTTTAAATTATGTATACGTTAATTTTAGCCGAAATTGCCATCAAAAATGCCTTCATCTTTTGGAATAAATTATACCCCTATTACTGCAGCTGGAACTGATAGTCATATACAACATGTAGCAAAATTATTAGCTACTCAAATATGTTGTTCAGATGTTATTATCCCTGATTTAAAGTGTATAAAACAGAATGATGAACCAATGGAAGGTATAAAAGAAGAAACAATAAAAATGGAGGAAGATGACATGTTATTAGCTCAGGCAGCTGAATTAAACTTGAATAATTGTCATATTGATCCTATTGAAGCTGAAGAACTATCACTAGATGCTTTACTAAGAATCTTAGATACTAGTAGAATTGTTTTGTCAAAACAATTCAAAAAAATACACATCAAAGCTATAACCAAAATGGCTGTTATGTGTAGTAATGATTTTCGCAACAGTAAATAATATTAGCTAATTAACTTAATATTAATAATTTATATCTAAATGTATACTGATAATTTATTACATTTTTAGCTATACTAGACTACATAAGTTTGGATGTTACTAAAAATATGGATTTGTGTTTATCATGGTTATATGAGGAATACAGTGTGAGTCAAGGTTTTATTAAACTGCCAACAGCATTTAGAAATGTTCTATCTCCAGAACAAAGTTATAATGCAGTTTTATGTACATTAATCAGAAAAACCTTGTGTATTGGAGATCTTAAAGAAATAGAAAGGTAATTTGTATTTATAGTTAATTTAAATTAATTTAATCAAATTAATATGCTATTAATATGATGTTTATTTTAATACTAATTTTTTGTTAAAATTTTATAGTGCTCTAACCACTCTTTATTTTGAGAGTCCATATATAACGGATGATGCTGTTGATATTTTGAAAGAAATATGCTGTAATCATACATTTGGTCTTTTCATTCTTAATGAATTGGTTACTAAACGTCCACCAAGACAATTGGTATACTTAAATGCACTTCTTTTCTACACCTCGCATAAAAATAAACAAGTAATGTTAACATGTAGTTAGTATTTTATGAAACTAATTAGTTTTAAATAATTTATTTGAATATCAATATAGGATATAAAAATAATTCTATATTTATAATAGATAATTTATTTTAAACTTCATTATTATTTCAGTAGTAGATAACTAATATGTATTTGTCTTTTATTATATAATATATTTCAAAAAAATAGAAGCAACTATGTGAAAAAAAAGAATACTAAAATGCTTAATTATTTTTTGATGTTATGGATTTTGGATATAGAAGGGTTAACCGAAGTAACGATCTATTTATTACTTTCAGATTTTGTGTAATTTTTTTTTTATAGAATAATGTGCAACAAAGCAATCTTAATACATTTTTATAATCAGAAAATTCCCAAAATGTTTTTATTGTACATATATTATATTTATATTAAACATTGATAGTACATGATATGTGTAATCTAAATAATATTCAAGAGAAAACAATTTTTTTTCTTTTTTCATAGATACTGTAAAATTTACAAGTTGTTATGTAGCACATTATTCCGGCTATTCGTAATTGTTGTTTTACTAGTATATACCTTATACCTTACATTGTAGGAAAGCTTATAGCCTAATTTTTTATAACAAAAAATTTAAACTATTGTAAGTTAAAAAAGTGAAAATTTAGTCGTAAGAAAAAAGTAAGAAATTTGGTACTTTTACTAATAGAAAAAAAATGCATTACCCGTGCAAATAATTTGGAAATTTAAATTTATAAAATCACTATAAACCTAATAACTAGGGTACAATTTTTGTAAGGTTACCAAGGTTAAATATCTGCTGTCATTAGACATTTTGTTTAACAAGTATATGTTTGATTAATTTAATAAATAATATATATTACTGTGCAATCATTATAATAGAATATATTTTTAAGTCATATACATAAGGTATGACTATAAATTATTGTACAATTTATTGAATAATAAATAATTTATCAATAATTTAGTTTTATCTTAAACTTTAAAATGTATTTTGATTCGATTGATATTAATAACTATAATATAAAAAGTTGAACTAATTTTATTTTATTAAATACTTTCAGCTTCGTGAAATTGCATTGGGTTTTATCAATAAATTATATAAAAATAAAGATTTGAAAAATATTATTGAAGAGTATGCTACTTTTTACTTGGGATTCTTAAGATTACAACTACCACCTGATGTCCTTTTTGGTCATGAAACGGGCCGATTAATTAAATCTGAAATATGGGATGAAGATTCAACTACAGCTTGTTTATTTTTATATTTCATGTTGATGGCTGATAATTATGAACTAATTCATGAGTACATGTTCTTTAATATTTATTAAATTTAATTAAAATTTACAAAATGAATGCATTATATAATCTATTAGGCTGGTAGCTGTATTTATTCATGCTCAAGGAGAAGTTAAACGTTCAATTATTAAACTTTTACCACAGCCTATTCAAAATATGCCAGTAAATTCATCTGAAATTTTTCGACTTCTCGAAGATATACCAAAAGGGGCTGAAGCGATGATAATTCGAGTTTTGCATATTGTAACTGAAAAAGGTAAGAGCTAGTTTTATAAGGATTATCTGCTAAAGTGGTTTATGATGTATATTATCTAATTTTTTAAAAGATTAGTAGGGAGTAAAAAGAATGGTACATAAATTGATGTTGTATATATGTGTTTCTCATTTAAATTGATCTTGGTGATATTTTTTGTATTTTTGAAGCACAGTGCGTTTTGTTGTCAGTTGTAGAATCAACAAATTAAATTAAATTGTTATTAGATAGTGCTTCAATAAAATATTTAATTTATAAAAATAAAGATGACTTTCAAATTCAATTTATGTATTTATATTTATAAGTATTAGTATTAGTATTTGGTGAATTCTATCACTTTTACCCACAATTAAAAATGATGAAACTTTATTTCGTTCTAATAGGAGAATGACTACAGATACATTTGATTATATTTTAGAAATTAATTTAATCACTCTGTTCTCAGCTATTTCTTTTACTCCAAACACCTAACAGATTTGAATTTATAATGAAATCTTTTGTGTATCCTACTTTAGACATTTTTAATAACTCAGTAATTTTACTTAAAAAATTTAAATTTGAATAATAAAATATTATTCCATACATTTTTTTTATTTTGAATATAAAATGTAGGAAACAAAGATTATTTTGTAATAAATTAAAATCGGTTTACTAATTTGAAATCTGAGTATTTCTTTTATTTCCATCGTACTGAACTCGCAATAATAAAAATTAGATTTTGTGTACAAACGCGTCGTAATTTGACAATAATCAAATCTACATGGCAGACGCAAACTATAGATATTAGATAATAAAAATTATCTAAATTATCTATGGCGCAAACAGCGTCATTTATCGCCTATGATGGACATTGGATAATCGTTTCTATTTTTATAAGTTTGAATAGCAGATCACACCGCATTTGCTGCGCTCGCGTAGGATACAGCGTAATGGTCGTGTTATTCTCTACATTATGATGGCAGTATAAACTATAAAGAATAATATTTTTAATACTTTATACTTTAATAATACTTTGGTTAAATATTGCTTAAACAAAAGTTGATCTATAATATAACCCATGAAATATAATCTATAATAATAATATGATTAAGTACTAAGGTTATAAAATAGTATGATAGATGGCGTCAGAAAAGCTTCATATTCAATATTATCATAGTTATATTTGATTAGCACAAATAATAGGAACCTATCTAATTATTTATTACTTAAAAAATTAAAATATCTAATTACTTTGTTTTTATTGTGAGAACCGTGTTATATTACTTGTAGTTGTATTATATGGTACTTCCTACTGTTTATATTTACATTATAGTCTATACAACTATTTAGTTAATATTAGTTTAAATATAGTTATTATTTTGAAAACTTGAAAAGTTAATATGGTTATAAAAAGTGAAACGTTTTTTATTTAGATGTGTATCAATTTTTAATAATTATTTGCTATAATCACAGAACATGTTATTAACTATTAATCAATGTAAATTTGTATATTAAACTACTACAATTATGAGTTCATCAAGTGACGACAATTCTCCTTCAAGTCCTGAAGGAATGTTTGTAGCCCGGCAACCAATTGACTGGTTAACGAAAAAGAATATAAAACCTTCTCCGTCTGAAACAATCACTTTTAACTGTCCATACACTTTACGAAAAAGTGAACAATTTCGATTTAACAACCAACTTTGGACTATAGGCGATATTGTATCTTTGAATGGACCAAAATCAAAAAAAGTTATATATGCTCAAATTATAGAATTATTTCAAAATAATTTGTGTGAAAAACGAGCAAAAATTATATGGTTGGCACCTAAGTTAAACATTAATGTTACCGATGAAAATAAAAAAGTGCATTATGATAGCTTTAAACCTAATGATTTTGAACATATTTCTGTTGATAAAAGATTAGTACCAATTAATTGTTTGGTATTTGTTATGAATGTTCCAAATCAGTTTGAATATAAAAAGTATATTGGAACTGATTATTTAGTCAATACAGAATTTCTATCACACGCGGAAAGATATGCTGAATCCGATGAAGATGATGGACCCAAATCAAAAAGCAAAGTGAGGCGGTTACTAAATAAGTAAAGAAAATAACAAAATATTTTTACTATTAAATAGTTTAATTTATTTTTATTATATTGTGCTATTGTATGCTAAAAATTATTGTTATTTAATGTATTTAATGGTGTTATATATTATATATATATTTTTTTCATAGATATTTGTAAAATTTATTTTATAAGAATTAAGTATAAATGTAAAATCTTTCATATTTTTTAGTAATATTATTAATTTGTATTGAAATGTTGTATTTAAAATAGTATGCAATTGCATATAATGTATGAAAAATATTTATACTACCTATGTTACACATTTATACACTATTGTACTTATGTAACAATTACTATATTAAAATTTGTAATTTGTTAAAAAAAAACTTATATTATAAATAATTAGAAAATATAATTGTATAGTACTTTTATCTTTTAATTTGACAGAAATAGAATTAAAAAACATTACTGTAAAACTAGTTATTAAACTTATAATTAGATTACAATAATCAATAGTGTATAGTTATAATATTAATATGACATTCGAATTGAAAATTTAATATAAAATTATAAAATCTGTGGTATCACTAATTAGTATATTGTATATTATATATACAAGTATATTAAAAAGTTAATTTATAATTTATATTAAGATATCTTGATTTAGAATCTGTTGTATTGATACATTTAAAAATAGCCAATTCAACTTATCTTAATTTATACACTTCCAACTTATTTTTATCTAATGGCTAAAATAATTATAAATTACTTATTTACGTTAAGTTGAATTAAGATATAATAAAATGTGGCATTACCTATTTGTTACTTAATAATTATAAGTATGTAAAGTATCAGTAATAACTACTATTATTTATAGTTGAAAAATATTTGTTTCACAATAAAATTATATCCTATTTTAAGTGTATTATAATATTATGGTATATAATATATGTTATATATTGAAAATTAAATGAATTTTTCTTTTTTCAAACACTAAAGCAAGCTATTTTTTAATTAATTTAGAAATATTTTAAGGGAATATATTTAACTTCTTTTATTTCTTAGGTATTCCATCAGTAGATTTAATATCTAAAGTGAAGAAATTATTTGACAATCAAATAGTAGAAGTACGTTTCTTGGTACCCATATTATCAAGTTTGGATAAAAAGTATATTTTGAATGTTCTACCACAGCTAATTAAATTAAATCCAAATGTTGTAAAAGAGGTATCAAACAATTTTATTATAAAATATATATCTCCTTTTCTTTTACCTTCTTACTCTATATTTGGGGTTATAACTTATACCAATCAACTTTATGGTTTTCATACCACTCCACATCCAACCACCTTTTTTTATCTTACTCAACCCCAATAGTAATTTCTGCCTTTTGCATAAAAACATGCATACATTTTTCCATTATCAATTTAATCTTTACTCAGCCTCTAATATTAAATCATTAAATATAATAAACGTATTTATGTAATTTTAGGTTTTTAACAGAATATTAGGGATAAACTATTCATGTTCAAATTCAAATCCTCCTTTAAGTCCAGCTGAACTGTTGATTGCTTTACATACAATGGATTTGGATCCTCATGATCTCAAATTCATTATAAAAGGTAATTATAATTTTTAATATAATATATTTTATTTTGCAAAGTATATAATTAAATTCATCTTCCATAGCTACATCATTGTGTTTCGCGGAAAAATTGGTATTCACACAAGAGGTATTGGCAATTGTCATGCAAAATCTAATGGATATAAATCCATTGCCTACATTATTGATGCGTACTGTTATACAATCTCTGACAACTTATCCACGCTTGATTGCATTTATAATGAACATACTACAAAAACTTATACAAAAAAAAGTATGGCATCAAAAGAAACAATGGGAGGGTTTTATAAAGTGTTGTCAGAAAACAAAGCCCAATTGTTTTCAAGTATTACTACAATTGCCACCCGAACAACTAGAAGACGTTCTATATCAATGTCCAGAAATGAGAGCATCATTGCTGGATCATGTGCTTAGTTTTACAGAAGTACAAGTAAGATTGTATAATTATATAGGTTTATTTGATTTTGATTTTGTTTTTATTCCCAAAGCGTTCACATATCCGTCAAGCAATTATGGATGTTATATTCGGCAAAAAATTGGATGTACCTATGTATCAAAATCTAAAAGTAAAATCTGAACCTGTAAGCAAAACACAAAATCAATCTACTGTAATAACTGTAAGTTGTTAACCAGATAAAATATTATAATTTATAGTATTAATAATTATATTAATTGATTATGAATGTTAATATTATTTTAAATGTATAATTAACAAATATTTAATTTTAATTGAAGTATAAAATAACAAAATTGGGACTACTATATTTTATAGATAACTTTTATTCTAATACCTTGTTTTACACTCCTAACAAGATGGGTTTGGCCACCCTAACTATACTTTAACAGATCTCAACCAACAAGCTCTAAATCCGCTTACAATAACTATTTTCATATCAAACTCTATTTCATATATCAACCTTAGTTTGAAACAAATTTATATAAAATTTAAAAACTTAATTTAATCCCCTATAATTATAGTTAACCCGTCACAAATATGATGGAACAGGGTAAATAATTACTCCAGACGTATTAATAATGTGTATAAAATATTTAATATAACATTTAGATATTTGACCACATCAATAGCCTCAAGTAAAACAACTAAAATTAGATTGTTTCTAGTTTCATGTTGTTTTTGTACTTTGAATGTTATCTACAGCGTTCTTAAGTCCCAGATGCCTATATCTGGAAATTATTTGCCCCGTACTGATTAGCATATTAGTTTTATTATTATTGTCATATTCGTGCAGACTAAACTTGTTTTGTTTGGTGCTGTGTCATTTTATTTTTCTAATATGGACAAATTATATAGGCAGCATATTGGAATTTTGCTTGAAGAGTATGGAAATGACCCTTAGGGCAGTTATTCTAACGATAATTTGGATTCTAATTAAAACTAATGACGAAAATGAAGATTCACATAATAAGTTTTTTCAATCGCTTTGTGTACTATAGGCTCTCTTTGTATATCAATGAAATGTTATGTACATGGTTAGAAAGATACAATAATATTTTATCATAATATATTGTACTGATTATATAATCATAATGAGAATGATAACTATTTCTGTGAGGTAAATATTTACCCCATGTGCGTATATAAGACACCCAAAAACCATGCATCATACGACATGTTAAAGAAATAGTTTGTATATTATTAAATGTTCATACATATTATATACTAATTGTCAATAAAAATCATTTTAGAACATTTTATTTTTATTGTACAGAAAATGAAATGTTTTAAATATAAATTTATATAGTTTATATTACAAATTATTTGTAAAAAATTTCACAACTACTAATACATTTAAAAAATAATCTGTTAAGTACTTTATAAATTTAAATTCAAATGTCATCATCAGAAAAAATTATATGCAATTTAATTTATATTTTTAGTAAGAACAGTGTTCACAATCAAATTAATAAACATAACATTTAAATTCTTTACATACTTTCACATGAACTAAATGTAATGTATGTGATATTCATGTCCTATTCAAATAAATGTTATTGTTAAGACATTGACACACCAATATTTATTACTCTAAAGTATTTCAGAAATCACCTATAAGTTTACATGGGGATCCATTTTCATAGTCTAAAATACTTTTAATAACTACTTTTTATTTTACACATTAACAAATAAACATTTTTTTTTTTTAATTTATCTATATGTTATGTATTTATGGAACAAGTTTTCTTAAAAAAATGTTATAAGATATTTCAATTCTGAAACTTATTAATATGATTTTATCAAAAATTAAATTTTTTAATTTTAATGAATTTCTTAATATTTGGAGTTAGTTAATATGTAGAATTATATAATGTTGTATAAGTAATAATTAATTTATGACCAAGGTTTGTAAATAATGTGCCAATTGGTGACCACTAGGTAGTAGCGACAGAGAAACAGCAGATCCCTGATCTATTGATCCCTTATAAATTATTTTAGGGGGAAAAATTATACTTTTCTATATTTTAATAACATTATAGTAGTTACTAGTTATAATTACAGAGGGTTTTTTATTAATATATTTTTGTTATTTTTGGTTAGTAATTTAGGTATCTATATCATTTGCATTATATTTATAATATTACAGTTTATATGAAAGTAATATCGTCGAGTATAAATACAAATAGTAATAACAATTTCTGTAAAATACAAATAAATTAATATTGGTTTTATTGAATATCGGTAAAAAGTAGTACCGACTCACCCTTAATTATTATAAAATGATATAAGTATAATAATTACACACATGTCAAAAAAACTTAAAACAATATATATAATTATAATTGAAATAATAGAGTATACAACTTGTTTAATTTTCGTATTAATAAAACTTAATACTTAAACTAATACTTAATAATTTTTAATTGTATACAAAAATATAATATTATAGTATAGCTAAGCATAAAATATTATGATAAAAAACAATTAGAATTTAAAATAAATAATAATAATGTTTTATGTTTAGTCAGCTGCATTGACTTTAGTTAAAATATAAAATTATGTTTATGAAACATATTACAATACAGTTAATATATTTCATAATTAGTTTATTTTTATAATATTTTGTGGTTATAATTTATTTTATATTTATCAGAAAGAAGAAAAATTATCACCGGAAAAAATTTCTAGTATGATTGACGATGAACTTAGGCCTCCTGGTGATTGTGATGAAGATTCATCAAGTGGAAAATAAATGTCTTACTACACCATACTATTAAGTTCAATTTATTTGTGTTTACATCATCTTAATTATGATTAATTACGAATGTTATATTGAAAATGTACTTTAATAAAATATAAATTTGATATATTATACAATATGCTTTATGGTTTATCTGTATATAATTTGTAATATACAATTATATATATTTATTTTTAAATTAAATATATTATATTCTTATATTTTGTAGTAAATCAATATTCCTTGTTTGTGTTTTGAATCACCATAAGCACCTTGGTAACAAATTTCGACAACAAATAAAACATATGGTCAAGTGAGTGTGATCATTCGCGTGGTAGTATTGAATGCCTGTAGTTCATTCAACCTACAATTAAAATAATTGCTAACTTTAGTGGTAATAGTTAAGTTTGTATATCATAAAAGTTTCTAGAATGTCTAACAGAGTACAAGTAGCTAAACTACCAAAATCCAGTTCAGAGATTATCAGTGAAGCAAAAGCAGCTTTGAATCCACCACTTTACATTAAACCATTAACAACTAATAGGCCGTTCACCCCTCGTGAAAGGGTTTTCTTCTGTCATCGGCGAACAAATCGGCCACCAAGTGCTTTTAAGTATATATTAAAATAGCTTTAAAATATTATTGCACACATAATGATGTATGTGTGTAATGCAATGTATTAATATGTACAATAGGTTACAACATATACATTTGCAAGAGAAGATAAAAACTAGTTGTACAAAACTTCCAGCTCTTGATAATCAAAAATATACAACCAATAATTGTAAGCTAATACAATGCATTTTAGTGGAGTTTCCTATAATAAATGCATTGTTTCGTTAATTTTTTCTACTGAATTAGATAATAAAAAAGAAGTTAAACGACAATCCCAAAGCAGCCCACCTGGAACAACACGTAGAAGATCTAATTCTGATGTGGTCAACAATGCAAATATATCGAGAAAAAAAATATCTTCGCTATCATTTCCACTCTCAATTGACGCATTACTTAAGGTATCATTGAAGATTTGTTGTCTTGTTGATAATATTCACATAGTAAGATGTAGTGGTGTATTTATAGGGGGAGGATAGATCCTCTCCAATGATCATTTTTCCAATAATATTTTTTTTGGAAACTGATATAAAATAGTTTTATTTTATTTATCTATTACAGAATAAAAATATTGAATTTGAACCCTTTAATCTTAAATGTTGCATATCCCCTTTAATAAAATCCTAAATAGCCACTGGTATCATAAATATTAATTATACAAATGTATACTTGTATAATTATATAAATATATAAGTATTTGACAATAAGTCCAACTGAGTTTTATAACATCTCGCTATAAATTAGGTACCTTACACATTAGTCATTAAAATTAAAAGTAAAATGATGTTTTTGAAAAAATAATTTTGGAAAATTTATTTAGCATTTGGTTTCTACAAAAAAGTATTGGTACCTATTAAGACATTAATTTGGTATTAATATGTATTTGGTGCTCAAAAATTCTATTCTAAATTTATATAAAAATAAATTACTCTAGGAACATTACTCTTATAATGTTACAACCTCCCCAAACAGCAGTGCTGTTACAGCAATATAATACAAAAGGCAAAAATATATTGAATAATATTTATATTTAAAATAAGAAAATCATAATATCAAAGACGATATTTTACAAAAAACACCCAAGAGACATAATGAGATAATGTTCTTCTATTTATTATTGTATAACAATTATGTAAATTCTAAGTTCAACCGAAACGTTACAATATTTATGTTTTATATGGTTGTAATTGATTTGTGTTTGACGTTTTCTTAATGTACTTATCATGCGATTTTCATATTTATTTATTAAGCATTTAGATAGATAGGTACTCTGTTTATATGTTTAAAATTATTTCTTATTGAAATTCGATTTTAAAAAAATAATAATTTTTAGGTACGTAGGTACCTATTATTTGTAACTCATAAGTACCTGTCAGTATGTAGGTATTTATTTTTTAGAGGACATATACATATTTTAGTATTAGCTATAATTCAAAAATAGGTAGCTATAAGTAGTATAAATAAAAAATCATTAAACAATTTTAGTATAATTGATTTTGTGATTTCGTTGTACCTTATTCAGATAATTGTAAATACTATAATTATTAGAAACTAGACAATATTAAATAGATAAAGTTGATTAAGATTTAAGGTAAAGAAGCTACTATGACCTTGTGATAATCTTTAAATTATTCTTATCTAATGAGCCAGAACTGAACTAGTAGAAGTGTGATTTGCCTTTATTCTTTTTATACATAATATGTATATTTTTAAGTTTATCTTATAAGCATCATATCTAACCTCCGGGATTCGACCTCTACTAGTCCAATCGAAACATCATTTTGTTATACATAGGTATGTAAGTACTACACTAAATAAAATACAACATATTACTAGTATTATTCAATTTTAATTTTGTAAAATAAATATGATAAGTGTTATTTTAGCTCATTAAAAAGCAAAAATGTATAAATTACAATAAACATTTTATCTACATCATTTCTCCTAAGAGTTTATCAAGTATTTTCAAGCACTGAATTATTTTTAAATCGATTAAACATATATTTTGTGCCCAACAATGAACATTTTGACCAAAGTCTATTTTATACTTTTCGATTTCCCGGACTATATTTTCAATTTTCAATTCTCGCATTCCTTTATTGAGCTTGTAACGCAAATGAATGCTCTTAACGTTTGGATAATTCGACTTTAAAGCGTCTAATAACAAGTCCATTGTAGTTGATTTATTGGCCCTGATAGTTTCCAAAATAATTTGCTTTACTGTATTTAAGTCGATTTTTAATGATGAATTCATCATAAATAGTAAATACTATAATATAGTAGATAAATAGATGTATAAATGAATACTATCATTACGACTATGTATAAATTATAACCATAGCTACCAATAAACCTTCTATTAGATTCTGAGCGGAGCAAGGAATATATTGTTTCTATAAAGATGTTTTTTTTTTTTTGTGATGTATGAAAACATTTTTTCGGGTAGAAATAATGGTCCGATTACCACAAATAGGGTATGATTTCCGGTAGCAAATTGCATCTAGTTGGTACTTTATTCAGCTCATTTTTCGAATTTATCTGAAGTTTTTCCCTAGGAGAAGAAAAACTATTAAAAAATACGATTTCCGTAATTTTTAATTCTTTATTTCGTGATAACTAATTAAGTTTTGATCGTAGGGACTTGAAAATGTTTTGATTATTAACATTGGTATTATACAAGTGTGGTAAAATGTTGAAACGGATTAGTTGATTATTTGGCTTTTGAATTTTTTAAAAATATTACCTGCAAAAATATTAAAATATTACCTGCAATTTTTGGTTTAATAGTTTGAAATTTTTATAGAAACATACTCATATACTATTTAAACTATTTACAAAATATTTTGAAATTTTGTGGTTGACAATTTTTATAATGAAGTGATAACTCCTTGAATTTTGATCGTAGGGATTTGAAATTTATTTTGCATATTTACATATGTAATTTATACTCGTGGTAAATGTTGGAATGAATTATCAGTATAATATATTGTAATATATTGAGATTCTTGAACTATAAAGGGTTTCAATGCAAAACGTACTTTTTCAACTTTTCTAAATTTTCAATAGAGCTATTTTTCTGTTTTGGTAATTTTTAATTGGCGATTTAGTAGTATAATAGTATACATTAAATTGTATATATTTTTAATATGTAACTTAAAATTATACAGTCTATAATTTGATAATAATTAATTTTACTCTTTATTAATTTAAATGTATAATAATTATTGATAGTTATACTTAATATTATGTTACATAAGGAATATTAAATATGATGTTATGCTATAAAATTATTACAATAATATTCTCTATTTATGCATCATGAATAAATAAACTAAATTTTTTTTTATAGTGTTGTCATACTGTCATCATTTGAATTATTTTTACTTTAATATGTAAAAGAATCGAATTTGGAGGGGGAGCTAATTTCAATGTTGAAGGGGCTAATTCTCCTCAAATCCCCCAATTTGCGTCTATGATCATGATTTTCAAAATATTTTGTAAAAAAGTTAAGTAGTATAATCAAAAATTGCAGGAAATATTAAACATTTTTGGAAAAAAGTTCAAAGTTCTATACTTGGCCAAAAAATCAACCAATCAGTTCCAAAATTTTACCACACTTGTATACCATTTATCTTAATACTTAAAAAATTTTCAATTCCCTACGAAAAAAACTCAATTATTAGTTATCACGAAATTAAAAAAATTTAAAATAACAAAAACTGTAATTTTGCCGATTTTCCGTTTCTCAAGGAAAAACTTTTGGGAAATTTGAAAAATGAGCTAAATAAAGTATCAACTAGATGTAATTTTCCACTAAAAGCATACCCTATTCGAAGTAATTAGACTATTTTTTTTACCAGAAAAAGTGTCTTTATACATAAAAAAAAATCTTTGTAAAACCAATATATTCCTCGCTTCGCTCAAAATCTAAAATTATAATCGTTATACAATTTCTAATTTTTAAATATGAAAATTTAATTTTTTTATTTTCCAATATTCAATAGTTATACTTACTTTTTACCTGACAGTTCAAATCCACTTAATACAAACGTAGTCAATATAAACTATTATAATAGTAGGTACTTTCTTATAATTCAGTTACAAAATTTTTAATAAAATAATAACTAATGAGTAGATAGTTTGCAATTAATTAGAATTAAAAAATAAAACTGTTTTAGAATCACTACTCACAAAATTTCTACGATCACGAATATATGAGCCATGAAAATGAAATCAATGAAGCAAGAGCATTGTGTTTTGATGTTCACACTGACTGTTTATGGATCGTATCGCTAATCGAGACTAAAATGAAAAAAAGTATTGTGGTGTTACTTTATTTTATAATTTATATAATAATATACCTTATCAAATAAATATTTATTATATTTCAAAAAATTTAATAAAGTCATAATGATGAATTAAAGTTAGATTTACATATAATTTACATTCTGCATGATATATATATATATATATATATATATATATATATATGTAATAGGTATCTATAATAATTGCAGTTTTCTTATGTTATGATGTATTTTTACAAGTTACATTATATTTTTAGATTACGAAATTAGTGAGATGTGCTCGCTTTTAAATAAATTAGCATTGGCAATAAAGCGTGAAAATCTCTCGGTTATCCGAGACGAAAATAAAAAGGAAGCAATATTTAAAACTGTATTTAAACTTGTTAATAGTTCAACCGACGATGAACTTACAGTCCATATATTATTAGTATTGCTTCAGGTGAATTTTATATCATATAAAAATATCATCTAGCAATAAAATAATACAATTACGTCTTGGTTTTAGATACAAGTGACTGGAAAATATTTGGCAACTGTTTGCAAATTAATATTCAAAATATCTCGCTTAGACAAAAACGATAATTTATTTCTCAAAACAAACGTTCTAACACTATTTGTTGATATACTCGGCTTGGCCACACCGCACGAAGACGCAGAATCATTGATCTACGGCTATGGTGCTTTGAAATTTCTTACTATGAATCCAGACTTAATGGAACGTGCAATGAGCAATGGTTGCCTATCACTTATGTTGTTACATTTAAAAATGATAAATTTAGAGAGAACGGAACGTCAAATTTTTCCGGAGACTATAAACCATGTACTTTATCAGTTGACCGGTACTCTCAGAAATGTAGTGAACGATAAAAAGTTCTATGCTGAACTTTTGTCTTCTGGTGGTTTAATAACCATTTACCGAACTTTAGAATTATTTTCTGGAGATATCGACGTGGTTACAAATATTTCAAGAATATTAAGGTAGTCTAATAAAATATTATAACGATTTAATAGTAAATTTTACATTTTGTTTTCATACATACGTACGGTATTATGTATAATAGTAGTATTAATATTTTATTATCAATATTTATCTGTTATATTGCCTATATAAGTATTCTGTCCACCGATGAAAAATGTTGCGAAGCACTTGTAAAATGCTGGTCAAATATATCTGTATTAATGTCAATACTAGAAAAGTATCTAGGACAGGAAGAAATTGTTGTTCGGGTTACCTATGCATTGGGAAACATATTAACCAATAATGAAAACGCTAGACATCAAGTAATATAACCAGAGCAGTAATTTATATTTATTAAATTAATAATTATATAAAATATTTATTTGTTTATTAGCTATATGACACTTATTGTTTTATGACAATTTTTTTGAATTTAATGCATTTGTATTTGGAAAAAGATTTAATGAATATATCACGTGACGTTAAGTTCAATGTTGTCGAGGACGTGCTTGTTAAAGTAAAATATATAGTACCTATCTTATTAATTTTTTTTAAAATTTATATTTTAAAACGAATTCCATCCATGTATCATAGGTAATACGAGTCGTGGTAAATATAAGCATACAGCCAGAAATCGGCACAAAACTAGTAATGGCAGAAAACGATAATCATTCATTACATAAAGTAAAAGAATGTGAACAGTTCTTGGATTCGTTGTTGACTATACTTCGACGTAAGTCGATCGATGAAAACGAAGAACTTGTATTAGCAGCGTTGGCAGCTTTAAATAATTTATCATTTTACGTGGATATGTCGGACATGGATCGTGGTCCATTTAGTGCTCGTCAATTAGACATAACACAAGGTATTCAAATACACACTAATTAATTATATAATATACAATAATATAGAATGATCAGAATTTTAACTAAAAAACATTCGTATATTTCCAACTTAAACGATCACTTTTGTAACATGTATTTCTGATCACCCTATACTAATATAAATTATAATATAGCATATATATAATATTACAACAGAACGCAATATGCATTGTTTTAGCATTGAGTTTATTGCTTACAACTAGAAATCATTTTTGTAAAGTGGAAGTAGCCAGAGTATTTGGAAATCTAACTAGATCAGCTACAGTTCGAAATTACTTATTGGAAACTAGCGGTAATAAAAATGCTAACTTATTAATAATTAGTAAATAGACAATAATGACTTACCATCATATATTATAATTGAATTAGTGAATAATGAAAATGTAATTGAACTAATTGAAGTAAATAACTTAAAAATTTCAAAATTTAGTGACTATATGTACAGTACACCGAACCTAATCTATATAAATATATAATATATGCAAATTAACGTCATCGCCGTATCGCCATATGACCAATTCGTCGTCAATTTTTCAAATTCTAATTAAATTTCATGCACAAAAAAATATTTTTAAATATTACATATATATAGTTATAAACTAATGATTACGAACCAATTGAACGTAATATAATATACCTAGTGGATAATAATATAAGCCTGTTTTATTATACATTAATTCCATTATTGTAATAACCAATATTATTAATTGTATCACATTATAAACCAAAAAAAAAAAAATTAAGTTGACGACGATTTATTCTAGATCGTAATATGTATGGGTATGTTATAACTTATTAAGGATTATGGAGGAAGAGTTTTTAAATATTCATCATTAAATAGTCAAAATGTCGATTCACTACTCAAAATTTTGATCGCTTATTTGTATGAATAAATGTCCATCGTGTCATATATTAATATTGAACCTGAATAGGCATAATTGTTATATACAATTATATTATAATGATTTTTATTTTATTAAGTATTAATTAAGTATTTATCTGCCTACACGTAAAAAGAGTTAGGTAATTTCGGTAGAAAATATAGCAAAAAAATAATAGTTAGCGTCTTTGCTTTGCTTAGAATATAATAAAATAATAGAATCAATGAAATATTATTTAAACACTTTTTTTCTTATACTTTATACTCATATTATATAAGTATTGCAGTATAGTAACTATAAGAAGTACTCAATCTTTAAAAATTATAATTAATATTTAGAATACGCTTGTTCCAAAGAATAAATATAGATTCAAAACTAATTTTCTGAACGAATATATATATATATATATACATGAAGAGGATTAGCAATTATTATAAAAATTTAAACAAATTACTTTCAATAGTATTGAACAAAATGGAGTAGGGGTTCTGAATAAAAAATAATTTAAAAATGTTTCATCTTTTATGGCTAAGGACATATATCAATACTAATAAGTAATACAACTATTACCAAATATAAGTAAAAGTAACATTCGAAATTTATTTGTAACAAGAACAATAATTCGGTAAATTTTTGTTTCCCATGCAAGCACAAAATTTAAAACTTTTAAAATAAAAATATGTTGGGTTCTGGGCTGTTGCCTGTTGCGTTATCACAGGAAACAGAACAATATGCGTCAAAATTATGCACACGTGTGTACAATTATACAGGCAACAAACCAAGGAGACATTTAAGTACGGTTTTTTGTTTATTTGTATATGTTTGTTACGACATGTCTCAAGGGATTATGAATAAGGGGAGACGTTCACTTCGTCAGTCTAGACCTCCTGAGAATAAAACAAAGTCTGAAAACAAAAATGGGGTAGCATCTTACATACAGCGAGACAATTAATGATATGCATATAAAAAATGTGTTATCGATAATAAAATGATAAAATACGAGGACAAAATATTATTATTTTTTATATATGTTATAAATATATAGCATGAAAACATACTATAATTTATATTTATACTTATAAGTTATAACTTATCTAATATCTATGTGATTATATATTTAAACAATTTGAATGTTTTTTGCATATTTATAGTTATGACGGGGTTGAAATTGTTTCCATTGTAATAGTATACAGTCGATAGTCTATAATCTATATTATTTAATCAACGATATATTTGTATATTATTTATGTGGGCTGTGACCCTGAACTTTTAGTAAAGGCCGTATACGTCTGGTTTTGAACACAAGCATATTAATTATACCTATGTAATATTACGTAATACGTTCAAACGAATAGGGAAAATTCTAGTTATTATTATTAGAGATTTTATCATAATAATAATATTAATTATTAATGGATTACTATCAGTTATCTCTACTATCAGTGGCGTAGAAGGTAAATGGCTAAGTGTACTTAAGTATATGGGTAGAAAAAAGTTATTATGCGTTTATGTATAACCTCTCCTATAAAATATATTAGTTCGACTTTAAAAGTTTAAATCAAATATTTGTTTTATTTAGAAAAAAAAAAATTCATATAGTTACCATTAGGTCTTTCCAAATAAGATGAACGATGTTCCTTATACGATATACGAGTATAATGTTGATGTGCCTAAAATTTAACTGACTACTATAATTATTATTAAATTACTTATATAATTGTACGGTGCTCGAGTAAAAGAGATTAATTCCATTTTTAAATGTTGTATTTCTTTAAATTAATAATAATTTTCTATTGGTATATATTATAACACAAATATTATTTTGACATGTGTATATTAATATAGAATTTTTTTTTGTGTTTTTATTTTTGTTTTTTTAATTTTAATTATTTTTATAAAATATTATACATTATAAATTGTAGGTTTATTGACAGTGACCAATTGTTTGGATAGTGGCGACAAGGAATTATTAGTCGTATGTTGCGGTATATTAGTTAACATGACGTCCGACGAGGATAACCGAGAAGCGTTCAAAAATTACAATGGCGTTGGGAAAATGATAAACATTCTTGAAACCCTAGGTGAACATGATTGGACTCTGTCAGCATTAATCTGCCAGACCTTGTGGAACGTATGTTCGGGTAGTAACAGTTTTCCGGGTGATCACATGACAGTAATTGACACGTTGGTCAGACTCACAGGTGGGTAATATATTATATAAGTACAACCAGAGGCGTATTTATGGGGGGAATGAACAGATTTAAACTCCCCTCCATCACCAAAAAAAAAAAAAAAATTGCTATTAATATTATTTTGCCACCTGTTTTAGATCTTGAATGTTAATATATACAGATACAGAATATATTTATTTTCATTTTTTTGCAATTCATTTTTTTATATTATCAAACGGTGAGGGGGGGGGGGGGTTCGGCTTTATGAAAGCTTTTAAAAAAAAATGTGAACCTCCCTTTAAAATTTGCTAAATACGCTTATGGGTATAGCTATAGCAAAACGGTAATCAATTTAGAATTGTAGAAGATTATGGAACATAAAATTAGCACAGTTTTTATTTAGTTTGTATTGTTTTTTAAACAAATAAAATTAAGATTTTAACTTCTAAGATTTTGAGAACTTTTTTGTTAAGCTAATTCCACTTTTCTGTTATTTATGCTTATGACCCAGCAGAGTATAATAATAATACCATATAAGTCTAAGGTTCAAAACTTATAGTTTAATGCATAATATATTAAAATGATTTTAGTATAGAAGTGTGAAAAATAAAAAGACATCTTATTTTATTTATTATATACCTAGTTTAGGAATTTTAAATTCTGAGCGATGAGAAGAATGTATTGATTTTACAAAGATTTTTTTTTGATGTCTGAAAACATTCTTTTGGATAAAATGGTCCAATTATCGCAAATAAAGTATGCCTTCGATAGAAAATTGCATCTACTTGGTACTTTATTTAGCGAATTTTTCGAATTTCTCAAAAGTGTCCCATTTCCCAATGAAGATAAATGATCAAACAATAACGGGAAAATGGCAAAATTTCGTTTGTCGTGAATTTTTTTTAAAAATATTTTGGAACAACTAATGCAGTATTTAACGCAGGGACTTGTAAATATTTTTGAGCTTTCTTATAAGTAGCTTACATACGTAGTGAAATTTCGGAATGGATTATCAGTACCTATAATATATTGTATACCTGACTGAGTTTCGCTCAAAATCGTATTTTCGAATGCAATATCATTACTTTCATATCTTAATTATAATGAACCATTAACACTAATTTCTCCGTGGACCGAAGGGATGAAGGAGGAATGTCCGGATCGACCTTCCCACTTTTTAAAATTTATATTTAATTACTTTCTGTTTAAAATTCCTTTGTTATTTATAGATTCTGAAACCAATTCTAAATTTAGTAGTGTTTAGTAATAACTAAAATCTAAAAATTATAGGTGAATATATATATTGTGATAGTTGTCGAAAATAACATGTCAAATCTATTTAATTATCATATTGCTTTAATTAATATTTAGTAATAACTAATAAAGTAATAAGTTCCTAGGTATAACATAATAAAATCAATGCTTCAATAAAATACGTTACGCGTACCTAATATAAGTACGGATAACATACATAAAAACGTATATTTTTAGTATTTTAAATCCCTTATACTTGTAACACAGAAATTGTATGACAATATAATTTATTAATATTATTTGTATGAAATTATTATTTTTTATTTATTCTTGTATATAGACGAAGACCAATTATTCGGTGATCTATTGTCATCAAACGAGGAGAAAGTGGCAGAGTATAAACAGTGGGAAGATTTCGCTTCAGTGGCTACAAATCTTTTAGAATGGTTAGATGAACTACTAGAAGGACGATTCGATGACGTATCGTAAATCCTATAGGTATACATAAAGGTAGACGCAACTACCCGACTATAATATTTATCTAGTATTAAGAGATGTTCCAATAAGTATTTTATTACTACCATAATATTATAAGTTATTAATTTATGAATTTTAAACCCTAACTAAAGAACATTTAATCTTAATATTACTAAAATAATAATTATACATTCTGAAGAAGCACTCTTTTCAAAAATCTCAATTATTATTCTTAATAGTTAACATAATTATAAATAATTAATTTACATTTTACACGTTCCGAATGAAAACAATGAACAAAGTATGAAACAGTGAAACCTATTATTTGTTATATTCTATATTATTGAATGTTTAAAAAAATATATTATAAGAGGACGTCTGTACACTATGTCGCTATACCCAATTTGTCTCCGTCTATTCAACAGGAAATATAGCAAAATCGAAGTCATTTAGAACTGTCTTAAATTGTGGTATTTGAGTTAATCTTGTATTGATTGTATTTTATAAATTATAGTTTAATTTATTGTTAATTTAATGTTTATATTATGTATCTATACAATAATACTTAATATATAGTTATGATATTATAAAACATTTTTTTTTCTCCAATGTTTAGTCCGAATAGTAATCGTAATATACTAATATACGAAATATAAATAATACGATCACATTCATTCGTCATACTTGTATACGGTATATTATAGATATGTTCAAAATCACAAAAGAACCACAATTTCGGAGTATGGCTGTTAAAGCCTGTCTTTTACAGTTATATAAGTACATCTTTTTCTATATGCACCTGCTCCTTTTAAGGGTCATATTGTGTTTATTATACTGATGTACAGTAGGTATACCGTATTCTCATAGTATTCTATAGTATACTATGTATGTTTTGTACAGCAAAGATACAACCATAAAAAAAAAAAAAAAATTATATATTGCACAGTGTGTATGCGCGCGCGCGCGTGTGTGTATTTTATGTTTTTACCACGTAAAATGTGATCTTACAATATACAGAATGTTAAAAAGCATGAAAAATTGCGGTTTTCTCTTTTCCTAATGAAACATTTTTTAAAATTATGACATTAGAAATCTTAAGTATAGGTACGCTATAGCTGAAAAATATTCAACGTCCTATAATTTTTAAACATCGTGAAGATTTATATAAATATTATAAATTTACAGTTTACACAAATTTATAATGATATAAAATATACTTACCCTACGATTAAAACTCAATAAGTTATCACGAAATAAAAAATAAAATATTACGAAATCGTAATTTTGCCATTTTTTGGTAGTTTTTCTTCTCCTAGGGAAAAACTTTTAAGAAATTCGAAAAATGAGCTTAATAAAATACAAAATGATACGATTTGCTACCGAAAGCATACCCTATTTGTAGTAATCGGACAATTATTTCTACCCGAAAAAATGTTTTCATACATAATAAAAAAAACCTTTGTAGAAACAATACATTCTTCGCTGCGCTCAGAATCTAAAATAAAATAAATGCAATTAATAAATAAATTAATTAATTTTGTGCTAAGAAAGCATAAAGCATCAAAACTTGGACAGAATAAAAAAAAAATCAACTTACATAAAGTATATAGGTGTAATATTTTAACGTACATTATTAATTTAACAACATACATAATTATATTACCGGCCAATTTGTAATTTAATTTATTACCAAATTGTATTTTTTACTTCCTTCATCACTTGCCCCATCAGCGAACTTCACAGCCAGGATGAAAATTGGTATTCTACTCCATATTTATTGTGCTCATCATGATTTAAAACAAATATTAAACGTTTGAACACCCACTGACTAACTCAATACTTTTCCTTGGTCGAGTACCTAATTACATAGATTTGATATTAATCAATATAGTCGTTATCGCGATGCAACGGATGACCAGCGACCCTTAATTAAGAGTTATCCATTCCGTATACCCGATCAATGATTAAATGCAATATGTATAGATGATAATATATATATAAGTAATAACAATACTAAAATAATAACAATATAATATAAATAACAACATATATAAGTATTAAGTAAATAAAATGTTACGTTCATTGTAAAACAAATAATATATTCCTCACATCGCTGAGAACTTAAAATGTTTTATTTTTAGTGAAGCGAAGAATATATTAGTTTTACAATGATGTTTTTTTTTATATCTAAAAGCATGATTTTGGGTGGAAATAATTGTCCGATTTCTACAAATACGGTACTCTTTCGGTACCAAATTGCATCTAGTTGGTACTTTATTTAACTCATTTTTCGAATTTCTCAAAAAAATTTTCTTGGGAGAAGAAAAACTATCAAAAAATAACGAAAAAACGGCAAAATTACGATTTTTGTTATATTTAAGTATTTATTTTGTGATAACTAATTGAGTTTTGATCGTAAGGACATGAAATTTTTTTTGAGTATTCAAGTAGGTAGTTTACATATGTAGTAAACTTTTGGAACAGCTTATCAGTATAATATATTGATTTTCTCTCAAAATCATATTTTCTAATGTAATATCATTACATTCGAATCTTAATTATAATAAACCACTAATTTTTCCGAATACCGAAGGGACAAAGAAGGAACATCCAAAATCGATCTTCTCGCTTTTTCATATTCAAATAGATATGATCGGTGCCTATACTAATTGTTCGATTACAATTAATTAAAAGTTTCAAACAGTTTAATCAATAGTTTAATGAAAGATGGGAAATAGTAAATTACTAAATTACTAAATTTACTAATTGAACTCAGTTGAGTTAATTAAGCTTAATGCATTTTTCTATTTCAGTTAAAACTTGAATATTATAATTGTTAAAAATAAATAAATTAAACTAGTTATGTTTATAAAGATAACAATTTTTAATTTAACTTTCTTAATAAAGTAAATTTATCTTTTTATCTTTTTATAAAAGTTATACAAGTTTATTACGTGAATTTTAATAAAAAAATTTAAATAAATATCGAAATATTTGAGTAATTTATACAATTATTTAATATGTAAATACCGTAGACCACAAAACTAACGATTTTCAATTATTTTGTTAGTACCCACACAACTATTAATTATAGTATTAAATTTAAAATTGATATAAGATAATAACTAATAAGTATTCGTTTTCCGTATTATGATGATTTTGTAGGAAATTAAAAATATCAAAGACTTGATGGTTATAAAAACTAATTGTGAAACGTACTATTTATTGAACCAAAATTTTAATTAGATATGTTACTGAGTAGATTATATAAATAGTAAAACTAATTAAAAAGTTTTAAAGTTGAAAAAACATTTACATTGTACATAATTATAATAAAATTATTATAATTAATAAAGTTTAATAAAAAATAATATACCTATAAAAAAAACACTTACTATTGAATTACCGAACCATTAAATATAAATGTTAATTAATATTTTTATAAAATTTTCAAATAATATTATTTTTACATTAATTTTTATGTAACTATATTCCTGGAATCAATAAGATCATTAATGAATATAGTTAAATACTTCATATTTTCTTATCAAATAATTTTATTTGACAGTAGATATATTTTATTATATACGGCTTACTTGTCTTATGAGTTATGAATTTATGATCATATTATAGTCTATGCCCAATAGGTAGGTAATTAGCTGGGTAATTATAATTATATAAATTTGCCTATTTCAGGCCTATGCAAATTGCAATAACTTTCCAACGTCAGTTATCAGAATATCAGATAAGAAATAATTAGAAATAATTAAAATCATTAAAATTACTATAATTTACAATACATTTGATCTATACTAATATTTAATAGTAACTCTAATGTCTAATACAATAAAAATCAACAAAATATGTTTTAATAATTTAATAATATTTTTATAAGTACATACCTATTATTTTTTCTAAGTAAAATTTCTGTTTTGCGTATATTTTTAAAATATTATTTTACAAGTCTGCTACTGCAACATATAATATACCTACCTATATAAATCATAATGAAATTTTTGAAAAATTGTAAGCGGTAATAGCTATGCATAAAATATTAAAACCATTTGTTTGAAAAAACGTTAAGCCTAATTATACGTTTTGAAAATTTGTTGTTATATGTATATTGTATACGTTTAAATAACATTTTTTCCTCATGTAATATAGCATTGATTTTTATTACATATTTGCTGTATTATGATATATCTAAACGATTGCTATTCGTATATAGGATATAATCTCGTGAAATGTCCACTTTTTGAACCACTTTAAACAATTTTACCTGTAACATCCGCAGGTGATATGTAGGTACCTATATTATAATATTATATATTATTACGTTGTATTAAATATTGCTGACGGGTACCACCTTCTCTTTTTAACGAGGGTTACCCACGAAATACGTATTGTACAATGTTGTCGTATATACGATTTCCCAATCTTGTGCAACGTTTAATTCTTCCTCTAATTCGCCCAAAATAATAATAATATTATTATTACATATTATAATAACAAATCAAATACAAAATCATGTATAAATATATAGAAGCTCCACTTCTGCGACCGTAAAATGTAAATGTATAAAACATATTTCTATAAACGTATCAATGATAAATGAGAATAATATTGTAATATTAAATTATAAACGATAATATTATAATCATATTATTTCTTAAAGTTAAGTGCGTAAATTTGTTGTTTCAGTCACTTATGACTTTCCTAAGGACTTAAATTTAGTTGAACTTTTTTTTTATTAGCAGGAAAAGAAAAAAAGTTCTATAATTTCATTGGAAAATGATTATAGAACTACGAAATTTCTACATGAAATTTCAGCCCCGGGGACCAATAGATCCTTATTCATTAATCCTTGAGTATAGTACTATAGCTGATGTATTTATAATTTATCATAATGTCAAAAAGCATAACGTGTTGAACCAACAAAATAATATTATATTAACATGCCTCACTGCTTCTCGCAAACGACGACAATCTTATCCGCCGAATTACGTAGTTTTTTTACGAGGTTAGTGATAGTTATTACTTATTAGTTATTACTAAGGATAATCTACAGAATGAGTAATGTGTTTATTCGATATTCGATAAAAGTAAAGGATAAAAAATATGAAAGTGCTTAAAAAAGAAATGTATAATTAAATGTGACATTTATCATTAAATCCGCTAAAAAAAATGTGTTGTATATACACGTGTGTGTCGTATGTGTAAAATAAGCATTTTACCTTAACGTTGTATAACGATGAGCAGGGTATTTTACAATGTATAATATAATATCATCATCTTATCTCTGCCAGAAAATGAATGTACTACGATGAGGACGGACGACGATGTAATAAAAAAATACTTAGTAAATAATTCAAATTTGTAATTTTGTATAGTTTAATTACGAAATAATAATAATATATAAATACCAGTTCGCAAAACGAAATTAATGAATTGTATAGTTATTATTAATTATAATCGTCGGAGTGACAAATAAATTATTAATATATTAATATGTAAGAGTAAGATATAATTAGTAGAATAATAATTTTTACAAAAAGAAACTAATAAAGTATATAAAGACATTATTAATTTTTCCTTTTCTACAATTTCATTAAAAAAATTGGTAAACAATGATGTAATAAGGTAAGTGAGAATTAATATCTAAGCAAAAATATAAACCTAATACTATATTTAAATTAACTATGCAGTTTTATAGTAATATGAAGTATTAATAAATAGTCAGTGGTAGTATAAGTTATTAGGTACATGCTATTTATTATTTAAACTGAATTTATTGTATATAAACTTAATTATACAAAACCAATTTTATACTTGTTTAATTATTTCATACCGATGACTGTTAAAAACTAGTGTCTAAATCTTATTTATAAATTATAATTATAATTTAAATATTTGCATTAATAATAATTGTTTGTACAAATTTAATACTCAATAAGTCTTCGTATTAAATAAAGCGTACATAATGAACGAACCTTGATTATAAAACGGGAAAATTCAAGTTGTAAGTATTCGTTGACATAAAGTAAAAATAATAAATTGAAATAAAAATTCAAAATTCAATGTCTTATAAATTAATGTTTAAAATATTTATTATAATTATTTGTATTATAAATTATAATATATATATTTCTATGTGTATACTCTTTGAATATTGAATTTAATTAAGTGACTCTACGTGTAAATTAAAATAGTTCGACGTAATCTACTCGTGTTCAATAACTAGCTATAATTTCAAATTTGTATTTCTTTTACGTATATTTATGTCATCGAAATGTTGCAATTTGAAATTTATATAGAGAGAAGCCTTATTAATCATATAATAATAGATAATCAGCATGGAATAGTTTTTACCACTTTTATAACAGATAAATTTGAGTAACCAAGTTGATATCATATTCACTAACTTTTGTGAAACGTTCAATACTGTCTACCATGATGTTCTTTTACGCGAATCTTCTAGTTTAGGCTAGTAAGTGCCTGTGTGAGGTGAAAAGTAAGATGGATTAGTGTTTTGGTGAGCCATCTGTTGATGTGCGGAAAAGTACGGTGGATCCATCTTCCTTTTTCGGAGCGGTCCCATCTACACTGCTAAGTCGCTATCGAAATTTCCCTTTCTTCCTTACGAATAGTGAGAACTTGGGCCATTCCGATAGCTTCATCCATATAGACTATGGACTCGTTTGAGGACAAGGAGATCAGCAGAGAGGGTTGAGACCAACACCTGTGCTCCGTCAGACGAGACCGTTCGATAGACGCGAATGGTTCGTAAAACGACAATCTTTTGTGCTCTTTCCGAAGCTCCTCGGTTTTTTGCCATTTTGGTATCAGGTTTTGTTTGTATTGACGCTGGGTATAGCATTATACTGTTTACAACGGTATCTAGAAGTGCCCGTTTAGCTTGCGAAAGACCACCAATGTTGGGCATGAGCTTTTGTCGCCTTTTCGGATACAAACACCACGTGAGAAGTAAATGATAACCGAGTATCCAACTCGACGCCGAAATACCGGATTGTAATTTTTATGACTTGGCTGAAGAATGACTCAACCCGTTTCATCGCATCCAAGTTGCGATGTTTGCAAGCCACGGGTTGACGATTTGTTCGATTTATGACCAATAGAAACGTTATCAATATAGATAGCCCATGCATGCGATGCCCACGACAGTGACGTCGTCCGCGAAGTTTAATCTTTCCAGGATAAGCCGTTTTGACAGTTTTTCGGCTGAGTCTAGCACAGCATGAACAGCAAATATCATTACCACGTGCCTTAATGTCCGGACTAGAACCTCCGTACCGCCTCATTACTACGCGGCAAGAAAGATCACACTACTACCTATATCTATTTTACTATCTATCTATTCTATATTATGCATTGGCACGTCTAATTTTGGAATACGGTATTATTATTTGGCATATATCCTTAGCCAAAGATCAATTAATAGTCGAGAGAGTGTAGAATCACTTTTTGTCCCACAAAATCTTTAAAATAAACCATCCGTGCCATGATTATACTTTGATACGAAACTTTTCAACTATTATCAACCTTTTCACCTGCTTGCTTTATCATATCCATTCTTAATAGCTCCATTGACACGTCGGTTATTCTTACCATCATCATATTTATCGTTCCGTCTTATCCTTCTTGCTAGAAGTATACAATTTCTTTCATAACTCTGCTCATTCCACTTTTTATAGTAAGAATATAGTAGTAGAATTATAGTAATACTATTCTTATAGTAATCCCCTACATTTAAAATGCTCTGATTAATTAATATATCTAATATTTTATTTTTAGACTAGTACTTTGGCTTTAATATTACATTATGTTTCTTTTTCAAGTTTTGAATAGTGTAATATTGTAATCTGTTTTATCATTATAACTAAATGTATATGTTTATTAATCGTGAAGTCTGGTGATAATACCATAAATAAAAAAAAGATTAGAAATAAAGACTTTTTCAAGTAAAAGAAACATCCGATCGGTTTTAATAATCAGTAGAGAATTTTTTATATTTTTTTGCAGTTGGTACTAAAGCTATCATTTTGGATTCCGAGCGAAGCCAAGAATTTATTGGTTTATAATGATTTATTTTTATGTCTGGAAACACAATTTCAGGTAGAAATAATGATCCGATTACCACAAATAGGGTATGGTTTCGGTAGAAAATTGCATCTAGTTGGTACTTTATTTAGCTCATTTGTGGAATCCCTCAAAAGTTTTTCCTTGAAAGAAGAAAATCTACCAAAAAATGGCGGAAAATCGGCAAAATTACGGTTTTTGTTATTTTAATTTTTTTTATTTCTTGATAACTAATTAAGTTTAGATCGTAGGAACTTGAAATTTATTTTAAATATTTACATTTGTAATTTACACACGGAGTAAAATTTTGCAATTAAAAAAAAAAAATTATAAAATTTTTTTAATTATCAGTATAGTCCATTGTAATATATTGAGTTTCGCTCAGAATCGTATTTTCTAATGCAATATCATTGCATTCAAGTCTTAAGTATAATAAACCACTAATTTCTCCGAGGACCGAAGGGACGAAGGAGGAACGTCTACAATCAACCTTCCCACTTTTTTAAAATTTACTATAGTAGGTATAAATCATATATAATGAACCAGAACCACCATATTCAAAATAGTTTAATTTTGACTGAATGATCCAAATATTAAACACGTAATACATTATCAAATAAATAGTTATAAATAATTTATATTTTATGTAGGCTAAGTATAACAATTGTATAAAAAAAAAATATCGAAACCCAAGGTTGAGATAATACATGACACATTCAAAGATTTCATCAACAAACAAATTTCATATAAAGATCGTGTTACGAAGTGCATTGTCATATAATAATTATAATACGGCTTCTAATTTTGCAGTCAGTTATTACATTGTAGATATATTATACAAAATAAAAATGTGTTTAAATGCGCAGCATACATCTTGTAACTAATAATAAATAAATAATTATTATTTAATATTGATAATTGTAAAGTAAAAATCCACGTGTTTGTTTTATGATTTTTATGAATTATTATAATATAATCCATGATGACCTGTATGTCATTCAAAACAAAATCTGAATGATATATTATAATTAATCATTTAGGTTTAGATAAAATATATTTCCCAATTGATTATTCGATGAAAAAGATCAGCTTTATTATAATGTCTAACCTCGAGGTTAGAAAAAGTATAATACAGAAGACTCTCAAAGGTGCAAGTTTAATTATACGTATAAATGTATAATTATTACTTAACAATATTTATACAAATAAACATATAAAGCATAAAGCAATTATTTATCAAAAATAAATTAATTATATATATAAATATAATTAATATAATTCATTATTACAAGTTATCTGTATGTAAATTATAACTATGCTATAAATATTTATTTCAGTGCACATAGAATTATTGAAAAAATAAAATATATACTGTATTTTACAAAACATTTTGTATAAATAAAATACTGAACATTATATATATATATTTTTAACTTGTGTGTACAAAAATGTTGTTCATATTCATATAGTAATATATTATATTACAATATTATATTATATTATATACTATACACCATTCAATATTGCATATATGGTCCCGACAATGAACTGCAGACACTTCCGTGATGTAAATCGAATGATGGCGATTGGCGATGCGTTTCTAAAAACGAGTTGGCCTCAACTCCAGCACACACTTAAGCATATTAAATCAAGGAGAACGCCTTAATAATCTATTCAGTAGAATAAATTGTGCATACAATTTAGTTAAATATTTTACATGTTTAATGTAATACACAATATAACTACGTTTATACGAAGTGTATACTGTTATATATATTACATATACACAAATATATGAATGATCGAGAGTCCTTAAAACGGTCTAAACGTATTTGTAACGAGGAAAATAACTTGGCAATCAATCGTTAAATATAAAATTTCAAATAATATCCAAAATAATGTAAACCAGGGGCGTATCTAGCTCAAAGTAACGTGAGAGGGGGGGGGAGTGACCCAAGATAATGGGAAGGAGACGAACTATAATTTTGTGTGTAGTATGTATTATACATAGGTATTATATTATGTATTATATTCAGTAAAATGTCCATATGTGAAATTCAATTTTTCTGATAGATCGCCTCCCTCCTAGATCCGCCACTGCAGATATAAACATTATAATTGTATTGTTTTTTACTTCGTATAATAAAGCAAAAAATTTAATAGTTAGGTAAATAAAAAATTCTTCATCTAGCCACTATAAGCGATATTATTACTATTTAACTTAATATGATCATAAATTAATACATTTATTCGTAAATAATTAAAAGTCATATTTATATATAATTATTATATAACAATAAATGGGGCCCTTTTGACGGGGCTTATTCTCTGCTGAACCCTCCCCTCCACACTGTTATCACTGCGCTGCTAAAAATATTGATAATTGATTTAATTGTATTAAAATAATAATAAACCTACAAAAAAAAAAAAAATATTTAGTTCTAATTAGGTAGGAATATACAAATCTGTACCTTATTTTGTAACTGGTAAACGTTTAGAATAACATTAGCTAGAACTATTACAGTGATGCATATTCATTGGAATATTTGATTAAATTATCGATAATGTAGGTATAATGATAATGACAATTTAATTAAACAATTTATTAATTTTTTCTAAATATAAGATAGGATGAGATAATTCACAGTTTTTGTTTATAATAAATTCTAGTATTTATCTGGTTTTAAAAAAAGTAAAAAATATTATATATTATATAGGTACATAAGTATATACGTATACGTATAGATATACAAATACAATTAAACACTAATTGCTATAGTAACATATCAAATGAGTGAAGTTACTTATATGGTATATTGATTTAATGTTGTACATATAACAATTATTAGTAATTATCTACAGTAATATAGGTATTCTTTAGTTCTTAACACTATAGGTATACACATCAAATGTATTTAACTGGTTTAAAATATTTTACAGGAAAGATATTATGATGCCCTTTAAAATCGAAATGTTAAACAAATTGCTGTGTTTACAATATGTGATCTAATAAACAAAATTAATCGATTACGTAAATACACAATAGTTCAATAATGTACATGCATATTTTTATGGTATAAATTTGGTAGGTATTATCTACGTATATGGTACATTTTTCATTCAATATTTAAATTGTTCACATTTTTAATTTGATTTAACTACCTAATAACCTAACCGATGTGGTTGAAAATAATTAAATTGAGTAAACTATATAATCATAAAATACTATGTTGATATTTTATACTCTTATAATAATATATTGTACATTTATATCTATCATCTATATGAAATGAGTCTCGTTGCGTAACCCCTGTAGATCATTATCATGGACATATCTGCTTAAGGGTTACATTTTCCGTCTGGCTGTCCAAATACTATTTAATAATATACATTATACATAGTAATCTAACATAATATAAAGTTATGTAAAGTAATTTAAATTGAATACAAAAAAAGAAAAGAAAGGTACAAAATATTACTTTTTTCATGAAATGTTAACGAATCTATATTATTTTTATCTTAATCAATTATACTGAATACTTATGGTTATATAATCATTATAGTCAGGATAAAATACCATCAGCAATAATTTGTATATTTTATTATTATTATCGTAGTTAAGGAGTTTGTTATTATTATACATTATATAGTCGGAGATGATGATATTATAAATAAATCATTTAGTTTTATTGCAAAATATGAGTAATTCTACAAATACGGCTATATATGTCTATATAATGCAACATCTATAAGCAGTATACATTATAATTTATAACAGTGCTGTGATTTTATCTATATTTCAATAGCATTTCAATTTTAATTTTTGTTGATGAATGTTTAATATGTCATATATAAAGTAATAATTATTATTTGTTTTTAAATACAATCAGCATATTAAATATCATAAAAAAGCAATAGTCGATCTTATTTTATTACAATTAATAAGAAAATCGAATAATACAATTATTCAACTAACACGCCTATATACATTGTTTTAAGTTCTGAGCGTATTCTTGTCTAATGTATAAACTTACCGACGTTTATTCAATTATATTTTATTAAAATAATGTTAGCGGGATAAATAATAAGTTTTATAAAATATTTTACACAGGTTTTAACATATTTATTAAAGTAACCATTAAATATTGGAAAATATATGCTAAACCTAAAATTAATCAAAACTATCAAGTGTCAATGTGTAATTTATATTATTTTATCTATATTATTATGTAGGATAATAATTACGAATAAAATAATTCGTAATAATTTTTAATCGGAGTTTTTCCCATTAACCAATTTAAATATGTTATACATTAAAATTTAAATAAGGTAGGTAGATTCCATAGTCCATACTTCATAAATAATAATTTTACCTATACAATATTATAAAGCTTATTAATGATCATGTGTCGTGAAATTTAAATTCGGTTTCATTTATTTCATACTTATTTATTAATTTTTTATTTTTTTATTAATATACATACATAATAGCTGTGAAAGTCTACATTTACAACTCAAAATTCAATTGAAACTCCATTTATTAACCGTTTATATAATTTATTAATTATTATAGAATAGTATAATAAATGATGATTAATAACTTTCCTTATAAAAATATAATAATACAATATCATGATAGATATCTAAATTTTAACAAACCACACAAGTGGTCTGTTTAATTTACAGAAAGGTAAATCAACGATAATAATAATAATTACAAAAAAAAAAAAAATTGCTCAGATTTTTTTTAAGTAGATTCAGATTATTATTCTCACATATGTGACTATATCGAAAAATGTGATGATTGCTAATATGTTTGCATTTCTCTAATAGAATCCTATAATAAAATTACTATAAATTTGACTGATATCTATCTATGAATAATGAATACATATATAGACTATACATATAGTAATTTGCAGGTTAAGTATCTGTATATAATATAATTATACTTTATATTTTTATACGATTATTATGTAAATAAATTGTACGTGAATTCAAAAATTAGGTAATATTTAAAAATTGGTATTATTAAATTTGTTTACAGTATAGGTACACAAATATTTAATCAAAATATATTATGTTAAAATATGTATCCAATAGTGACAAATTATTTTGTTTTCACTGCATCAGTCATTCTCAAGCGCAGGGGAATTTAAAATTGTATATATCAACTACCTAAAACTTCTGTAATAATCTATTCAATCATTGTTCTATAACTATTATTGTATGAAAAAAACGTTAATTTAACATTAAAATAAATAAAATCATATTATTGTTATACTTTATAGTTTCTACCATTTAAGAATTATTTAATACGGAAAAATACACAAAGCTTAAATATATTACACACAAGACATAATATATAATAAATACGTAAACAAAGATAAACCAGAAATTTTTAAAAATAATTTGTATTTGTTTGCTTAATTTTGTTAAGAACTTATATTTATAATTTTTATTTATAAGTTTTTTTTTATCACTTTATAATCTATGTATTTGTTTGGTAACCTGACCTTTAAGTTAATAATATATATTTAAATCTAGTAGTTATAAATTATAATATAGTATATTGTATTATTGTATATATTGCTACTATTTATATGGAATAAAAACTAAGTAGGTAGGTATCTATAATATAACAAAATATATGATTAACGCATGTTTTAATTGCGCCAATAATATTAATTTATTTATTGATACTTTACACGTATCAATAATTTTATATATTATTAATTAATAATTATTATAAATTGTATAGGTTATTTATAAAATAATAATTCAATTTTTTATCGAATTATTTTAAACTATATTTGTCTTGTTACAGACAGTAAATATTATATTTATAATTAATATATTCATTATATAATATATTGATATATTGTATATTTTATAATGATATTTATTATTAAACTAATTTTTTATAATATGCCAGCAAGGAAATATGCGATAAGAGTTTTAATATGTTATACAATACAGTGTTTTAAAATATTGTACTTATTTTTAAATAAAATATATTTTCGTTAATTATAGATACGTATAATATGTACACCTATACAGTATATATATTATATATAAGTGGCATTATATTTATTTTAAATTTGTTTTGTAACTATAATATTTAAGTTTTTAAGCTATAATTTAATTATTAATTCAATATAAATTTATTTCAAAAAGTTTATTTCTCATTATATAATACTATTTATTAATTAAAATAATAATATAATACTTACATCTTATATTAATTAACCTTTTTTTCTTTTTTAGAGATCTAAAAAATGAAAAACCGAGTTAAAACAAGTATCCTTCCTCTATATAACCCTTATATTATAAATTCAACGATTAACTTAAAACCGGTTCTTTCCTTAAACCAAAAATTATTTTTTTAAAAATGTAACTATTACAATACCCTTATAAATTATTATATATACGTTTAGTATGTTTTATTCATCATTTATTTATATTCATCACTAAAATACTAATGCTGATAAAATATTACTTCAGTATGATAATTGGAATCAAATCAATGGAAAATATAATTAAAATCGATTAAGCTAATGGATATATACCTGTATCTAAGTATTTTTAATTTACAAGTAAGGTACTTCGTCTCAAATGTATATATCAGGCCATCAGGGATTACCAACGTACGACCTGTAGTCTATCTTTTTATGGCTCCGATCATATTATTTCAATTTGTCTTTATACTAATAAAAAAAATTATTTTTCTTAAAATACTTTGCTTATTTATAAAACCTATATAAGCCACAGAAAAATATCAACTAAACATTTCGTTGGATATACCTAACCTTTATTTTATCTTCTTTTATAATAATTTACTCGTGCAACTAGCGAAATTCTAAATTTTGGACATCCCTGATATGTCTTTTTATTTTAATAACATAAAATATACTACAGGCCGCTTGGGTAGGTAATAATACTAAAATGCTAAATAAAGTAATGACTAATGACTATACGTATTATATATATTGAAATATGTATATTGTTTATTGTATAATATATATAATATACTTAAAAACCTTGTTTTTTAACTGTCAACCGTAATAAGTAGTTAATACTTAAAACGCGTAAAACATATATGTTTATATTCTTTATAGCGTTAATAGAATAATGATTGCTGCTTTGATGATGTTATACGTGAATTGTAGATATTCGATAGACACAATTAAATAAAGCAACTAATAACTATTAAGTATATATACCTATATAATATATTATAATCTCTTATATAGTTAACAAAATGTTTTTTTAATATGTAAACTCATAAGGACGTAAAGCCGTCCAGAAACTTTCGTTATCTAATGATGCTATATTTTATATTTATTAAATATATCGATTAACATAAAATATAATTATGTCTTGTTTAATAAATTGGAATATACGTATTATTATATATAAAAAAATGGCAGTTTCACATTTTCTTTTTTTCTTTTAACGGCATTCTACCGTTATTCTATAATTTAATATTATATATTCACATAATAAATTTACCCTGCTGTAAAGTAAGTTATTATTATTTGAATTATTTAATTATATTTATCGTCGAATATTACTTATAGGTACTCATTAAATGCAAATGTATTATTGTTTTTACCTGCATTTTTTTTCAAAAAACCACAAAATATATGGGGTGGCATCTGTATAGTTGATTCAACCCCAAGTGACAATGCTTTTGTCATACTCATACATCATAAAAATGGTAAGCTGAAATATAATAACATGTATAACACTCTCACACATGTGTGTTAAATTAGGTGTGTGTTTAATTATAAATTGAGTTATTCATGTTTAAATTTTAAATTCGACCAATTGTTAAATTGTAGGTATACGGCATACCTATATAATATACCTTTGTATAGTAAAACATTAATACAAACAGTTTAACAGCTGATTTTTTCAAACGTAAATGTTCTTAACGAATAACATTCTGTGTCAATATAATATTATGTATGGCTGTGTATGTAAAATATAATTATATATATATATATATATATATAAAAATTCAAACTCTACCTCACCTTACAACTTACTATATATACTTATATGTCAACAATTATAAATATAAAAAAAGAAACACAATTTAAAAAATACTTTATTGTTTTTAATATTTTATCATTTTAACTTTTTTTTACAATTTATAATTATATATTTATTTAAAAATAAATTGAGATAAATACATTAGATCAGCGACGTCTGTCCATTTTTTTACGATCAATATTGTACAACTGTGCAAGCTGTCGTATTTTATTATTACCTATATCTAGTAATTTAAAAAAAAATATTCATTCTTCATTATTTTATAAAAACCGTATTATATTGTTTAATAATATAGCTTTAAAAAGTATATTTATTTAATTATTTATTCAGATAATCTGATAATAATTTGATATTAAAAAAAATCATATTTTTATTTTAGGCATATTAACTGCTTGTTGGAAGCATTGTAAACCATCCATAATAGTCTAACTAAACTTAAAGGACGTAAAGAATCCCTTGTATTTTTAAGTAGTAGGTTAGGTTAGGTCAGGATTCGATTTAAAATGTTCCTTAAGACCCAAATATATCATAATAAACGTTCGTGAAATAATACTACCTATAGTTAAATGGACGTAGTTATAGTTACACGAATAATATTGAAAAAGTGGGAATGTCGATTTTAGGCGTTTCTCCTTCGTCCCTTCGGTCCTCGGAGAAATTAGTGGTTTATTATAATTAAGATTTGAATGCAATAATATTGCATTTGAAAATACGATTCTGAGCGAAACTCAATATATTACAATACACTATACTAATAATTTATTTCAAAATTTTACCTTACTTGTATATTACCTATGTTAATACTCAAAACAAATTTCAAGTCCCTACGATCAAAAGTCAATTAGCTATCACGAAATTAAAAAATTTAAAATAACAGAAACGGTAATTTTGCCGATTTTCCGCCATTTTTTGGTAGTTTTTCCCCTCCCAAGGAAAAACTTTTGAGAAATTCGAAAAATGAGCTAAACAAAGTACCAACTAGACACGATTTTCTACCGAAAGCATACCCTAACTTGTGGTAATCGGACCATTATTTCTACCCGAGAAAGTGTTTTCGTACATCATAAAAAAAAAAAAACATTTTTGTAAAACCAATACATTCTTCGCTTCGCTCAGAATCTAATATTTGGTTACAGTATAGTATAAAAAAAAGTCTCGACTCGTTTCAATAGTAGGCAGAGCAATCAACTTTTCCTATTACACAGGTTACAATTATAAATTTATAATATTCAAAACAAAAAAAAAATAACAATATTGTTAAAATATTATTCACTGAATAATAAATACAATTTGTTAGTAACAAGTTTATATGTAAGTACGCTAAATTCAATCTAACATATTACCTGTACTAAATAGTACTTCTTAATAGCGCTAAACTGTACAAAATAGAATAGTACGCAATATCAAAACAATTATTTATAATAATATTGTAGCATAATTATTGTGGTACAATCGAGTTATAATAATATTTGGCATTGCCAAACAACGATTATTGTTGTTGACATTGATTTTATTCCAATGTGTGTTTGAAAGCTTGAACGTATAAAATTAAATATTTCAATCGTAGAATACGATAAACATACAAGTACCTAGGTATTGTTTGAATGTCAACTACTGAACCTTTAAGTTACCACAAGAGGCAATTTGTTTCAGTCCTTGTCCGAAATCGTTAGAATCGTCAAAAACATTTCGCTATTAAAATACACAAAAAGAAGGGAAAAAACCACGGATAACGAGAGCTGTCGATGAGCGTTTATCGTATGGCTGTTTTAAACGTTGGAGGGTTGGTAGAAGTGTATGGCGAACGGGGTGAAAAAAAAACATAAAACTTGCGCGTTGCAGTCGGACGAAAATAGATCGGGTTTATTATTTTAGAGAAATTATTACAAAGTCCGTCGCACGGTGACCGGCGTTTGTTGATCCGGGTGGGTGAAAAGACCTTTTCCTATCTGCGGTGACGGAACGGCGACGATAGCGGCGTAGCCCAACCGCCGAACCACGTGACGACGAACGCGGTAAAGTACGGGACGGCAAAATAATAATAATAATTTTAATATTATTATCGTTATCGTCGTCGTCATTAAACATTAATTTACAGCGGTGTGATGACCTTGAACAGGTTGGCGCTGAGGGAGAGAGGTTTTGCCATAATAATAATAATAATAATAATATTATAGAAAACGCGTACGCACTCACGCACTACACCGCGTGTGACGACGGGTGGGAAACGTTATCGTGGGGGGGGGGGACAAACTAGTCCGTCTGCCGAGCGTGCGGGCGCAGAAACACGCCGCCGCCGCCGCCGATGATCTCGACCGTTCCTCCGCGTTGTACGCTCGTCAGTCCGAAAAACGCGATCGGTACGTACGCTTGACACGCTCTCGATACACACGTTTTTATATGTTCAAAAGCACGGGATCATTTTTTTCCAAGATTATATTTCAGCGACTTGTGTGCATAGCTGGCGAGAGAAAATTGTATTTATAATAATATTTATTTTAAATTTCTGACCGCCGCCGCTGCCGTCGATTGGAAATAGTCGTTGTTCGTCACGGGAAATTTTGTCCAGTGTGAAATAATATACTACAAGTGATTTTTTTTTCTTTCGATTTTATTTATTTTCCGATTTGATTTGATTTGATTTTTTTCACCGACAAAAAAGTTATAATTAGCTAACGGGAAAATTAGTAAATTAAAAAAAAAAAAAAAAAACGTAATAATACAAATAAAAAGAGTGCGTCGATATTTCGCATTTGACATAGTTTGACTATTTACGTAGTGAAAATGACCAATTCTTTGTTCAACAGTGGAGAAACAGTAGCAAAGGTAAATATTAAAAATTCTAAATAGAATTTAAATAATTTTTTAATGATAAACTGGTGTACTGGTAAAACGAGTAAGACGAGTAGGATGTACATGTCGCTTTATTGTCGTTGCTTTGACTTTGAATATTATACCACGTGGGCCACGGGCGATACGAGCCTACTCTCAACGAAATTTAATTTTTATAATTATTATTGCTTTACAATATTCCAATAATAATGGAATATTAAAATTCATAATTTTTTTTCAATTATTATTTGATCATATTTTGAGTCTCAAATCGCATTTCCCGTTGGCCGTTCTGTTGGTAAGCCTAATTCCCTATATTGTCTATTCTCCGGGCCATCGAGTTATAAAGTATAATATTATAGTCACCCTTGACGCGAGTCTCGACTCTCGAGTGATCTCGTAGTTCATCGTCAATCTATTTTTAATACGAAAATCGCAATCCCGTGCATATGTAAGATATTGAATAATATTTAATTATCATTTCATTATATTTTGTGTAGCACGCGAAAATGTTTCGTTGACTTCAACTATTAATCACGTGACTCTTTTTCGATAACGTGTTTTAATTGACCAATAGATTACCGACAGAATTAACAGTAAGAAAAAACAAATTCAATTAATAAGACACAATAAAAAAAATATATATATATATATATATAAAAAATCGTGTACATTTAGTATTGTAGTGTGTTATCGGACTGGTTATTTTACACGCTGTGCCATAATATAACAATTATTTTTATACCCGAAAGGGTCGTCGATACGGTCTGTGACCTATTGATAATTTCGGTGCATCTTTGTGACTTTGTCCATTTTCCTGCTGCGCAAACACAATAACGTAAATATTATCTATACGTATATATTATTAGTATTTACTATACACGTATATAAATAATAAATTTATTTCTCTTTAGTTCTTTTTCTTTATTTTTCCCCTCTTGTTCTCCTGTCTCCGTACTCCACTGTATCTCGTTCCCCTCGGGTCGACCCGATAATATCGGGTGGTATACGACTGATCTTTTACAACAACCACCTGTTCTCTATCCCTTGTGCTCTCGGCAAGGGTCCAATCCACCCGTCCTCCCACAGTTTTTTCTTCTCTCGTCCTTTTTTTCTTTCACACACACACAGACAAAAGCAAAAGATGACAAAAACACGAGGACCGCATGTGCATGCAGAGTGCAGACATTTTATGTTCAAACTGGTTTTTTTCCCTGGTTATACACACACACGTGGGTACTGGATACATCATAAAGTATTACTCGATGTTATAAGTCATATGCGTACGCACGTGATAATATTATCATTTTTAATAATTAACGATAATAATTTGTTATTAAACATAATTCCACGTGTTATGTTACGGATGTCGATAACGTTTTATTTCGTATATTTTGGGATCGCGAAGGACACCGCTTTATTGTTTTTGATTGTTGTGTCAATTTCGAATTTTACTCATATTATATTCGGTTTATTATCTGTTTTATTACTTCTAAATACTATGTCTTAATAATATTATATAATGGTTATCGTCGCACGAGAATTTCACTATTACCTTGAGGTTTTTACTATTATTACATTTTATCCCATATACCATAATATGTTGTGGTCGCTTTATTGTAGCATAATATTTTATAGAATTTTAATATAATATTACTTTCAAAAAAATTCTATATTAAATGATTAGGAAAAATCAACTTTTGTCATGGTTTGCATAATATTAAGTTGTATACATAACATGAACAGAATTTTATGTTACAAAAAATGTGGAAATTAAGTACCTTTTCAATGTTATCTCCATTATTTTCGTAACATAATACTCGGATCACCCTGTTTTGTATAATTATATACAACACGAAAACTTCTAAGAGCAGGTATACGACAATAGTCAATAATGAGAGATAAGTATAAGGTCACTGTAATACCAAACGTATTTTTATCAACTTAGATAGTCCATATACGTATTTACATCTCCGTTGTTTACATTGTTTTAAGTACTATTATATCAAAATCCCCCAATCCCAATTCGATAACCTTAATAATAATAACGTAAATGTTATTAAATGTTAGTATTTTAGAACGTGTAAATTAATTGTCATTCGTATGATTTCATAAAAATCGAAAGTGGTCATGGTTCAAGGCCTTCCTCCGTTACACACGAGTCTTCCGGTTTTCTCTGCTTTTCGGGAAACCGTTAAAACAATGTTTCACTGAATACAAACAACCACAATTTTCTCATAAATCTTATTGTCTGATTTTAAACGTCACAATCATTAACCAAACACGAATCTTTTAACACTTAAGAGTATAAAAAACCATACCTAATCTTCAATGATTTGAAAATTGTAAAATACAAATATTTCCAAAAGAGCATCATAATGTTATCGACTTGCAAGTAATATGTATATATTTTATGATATGAACCTAATATCAATAATATAAAATCTAATCAAATATGAACAATGATAAATTAACGTTTATTTGAACTACTATACAGAGTAATATGATTTGGTTATAGGAAAAGTGTAATTATTGTAATTCAATTACGTGTTTTTTATTTTTCTGCAGCACAATATGTTTTATCGATATAACGTCATATAAACCACAGCGACTGTGCGTCTTGGACTCTGGGTCTACGTAATTATAAAAATTTCGTGTATAATTATTAATCATACATTTTTAAAAGGCTACCAAATGACTATAAACCTGTATCGAAATAATAAAATAACCAACAAATTATATGATGGTCGAGGTATTGCCATATTAGTGTTAAACTAAACAAACGATGGACGGATGTTATTATCGAAATTGTCCTTGCTCCCGGGGGTCATGAGAGAGAGAACACCACACGGCTATATACGAGAGAAAGGAAATTCGCCACACACGACCAGGAAGTCAGTTGACACACGCACACTTGTTGGTTATAATTTAGAGTACGACTTGTTGATATTCCCTATACGTATATACAGCCTTTTATAGCGAATTAACACATGTATGGTATGTGAGAATCCGATAATAACTAACAATACATTTCACAAAAATAACGTTTTATATAGTGCATTGAAAAGAATTAAAATTATAATTGTAAACTCGAGGGCGGAAATACCTTTAGGGCCCTTACCCTAAATAAAAACAAGTTTTACAACACAATATTAAGATGTTATATATAATATTATGATCGTCTGGGTAGTATATTAATATGTACTTTTATAATATTGCACACATCACGATCACGTGACCTTGTCACCTAAAATCGTATACACAAGACATCCGTTCTATATAACGTGCAACCACGTGCACGTGTATATACAGAATAACTAACAATGGATCATTAATTCAATAACGTAAGCTACTAGAGTAGGCAATGCTGCTTATCACCGACATTAATTACGCATCTGTTAAATTCGATTATTTATTTTTTCTTAACTTTATTTGTGATATTCGTATATAAATTGGGCGAAAAGTTTAACTTTATTTGGATAGTGACAAAAGTGATACATGTATGCATGTGCGTGTTTAAGATGTTTGCGATTTTGTTGCGTCGTCGGTAACAATAAACTGACGGCGAAAGGAACAAAATATCAATCAAACAGATTGAAAAAGGAGAGAAAACAACACTGATGTAATACGAAAAAAAAAAAACGACATAGTAATTTTTGCTCGGGACTTATCGGTGTGGGACAAATTAAGTGGCGATAATAATTTTTCGTTTTTCGTTTTATTTTTATTTTTATTGTGTTACACGTGAAAATTTTGTGCGTGTGCGTGATAAAGTATCGCAATAGTCTTATGCAATAAGCGTTCAAGACCGCACCGGTTTATATTTTCACTTTCTAAATACTGACCGTGTCCGTTTGTTGTAATACCTGTGTCTGCGCATATTTTTGTTATTAGACAAAAAACTCATATAATAGATAATAGTAAAAAATGTAGTCACGGCGTATAAAAAAAAAACAGTTGCCTTTGTTTTGTTGATTTAAAAAAAAAAAATGTTCGCTAAAATAGGAAGTAAAATATAATAAACACACTAAGTACACACGTTTAACGTTTATGACGTTTATGAATAATCTCAACAATGTTTACAAAAAAAATTTTTTCTATTAAATTACTAAAAACAATATAATATTATTCTCATTAAATTAGTAATCTATAAATGATAATTGTTTAATCAATATTGTTCTTATTTCTCATATTTTCAATAAAATCACTGATAATTGATAAACGCACAAGGCACAATGATTCATCGTTTTATATATATATATTCCTAATCTGTTGACCAATACACTAATAACAATAATTAAGTAGTCATTAAATACATTAGACATTACACATGATAATAGTAACTATAAGATAATTAGTATGACATAATGACAAATATAGTAAATTGTCGAATAATAAATTAATAAACCGAGGTTAGGTGTATAATCGATGGCCACTTTGTAAATATTACATTTTAAATTTCCATTTTGTTTTCAATTGAAAACCTAAATTACACATTTGGTAATTCTAAACGCTAATAAATCGAGCAATCAATAATAATAATAACAATGCTATTAAAAAATGATGTATAATTATAATTATAACTATATTATATAGTTTAATAATTTGCGTTTACAAAATATTTTATTACCAAAGGATAAAAAGAGATAATAATAATAGTTACAATATGATTAGGTATTGTGTTATCCTCACAAGTTTAATATTTGAATTTTTTATATTATTGCTTAGAATTAGCAGTATTGTGATCATGTACAATGTTTTTGTTCGTCTAGACGGCCTTATGCCCTCATGTATTATAAAACATGTTTTTAGATAACGACTGAATGTGTGTATGGCTAAAAACCCTAGTCTTGTGTACCAAAAATGTCATGTAAAAAATGTTTAAAAATGTTCTTGTGTTTTTATACCAGTATTAGGTAATTATCGATAATTTTATACATCAGTGATATCACTATATATTATCAAATATTTTTGCGTAATAATGTGATAATGACAATTCAATTTTTAAATTTCATAAACGATTTTCTCACGTAAAAAAATGCAAAATAATCATTCATGTTATAAATTACTACTTACGCTCTATAATACTTATCAGAAGCATTAAATGTACAGATAAAATGTTATCATCAGTTATTTAAAACAAATGCTGATGTAGTGATGTACGATAAAAATTTACATTCCACTTTAAAATATTTTTATTTAGCTTTTATAATAGAAAAAAAATTATCTCTTTAACTAAGATCTTGTAATTTTTAAACCTAAGCTTGTTTACATATTTCTGATATGATCAATATGTTTCACACTCCACCTGTGAATTGATTGTGTAATTCGTAATCGATACCGTAAAAATGGTATATAGTATATATAATAGATATACAATAATATTACCGTTAGTATTTTTTGCATTATTTAATCCATTATGTAATATTAGTGTCTATTGTATTGATACGTCGTAACATGTTTAAGAACAAACATGAGATTTGCTTATATTTTATGTTGTAAGAAAATGTGTATAATATGGATGCGTTATTCTGGATTTAAGGATAAAATTCCAGGTGACAATCTTTGAAAATAATTAAATTATGATCAATATTCACCAACCAATTTTTGTGAACATCAAATAAGGTTAATTACAGGTAAATACAGATAAATGGAATTGATGGATCGTTTAACAATAATAGGTAATGATAAATAAATTATTTCGTTTTATTATAATTTATTTCTATTTTACTGCTTTGGACTTAACGAAAGCGGGATAACTAAAGTAAATTAAATACCTAACGAACGAGGTAATTACCAATTAGATATATTTTCATTTTATACAATTTCGTAGTTCATACAATTTTTATGAAAAACTATCACTTATTACTCACAGTACAGGTATAAGCAGGTAGTAGTAGTAGTGCGTGTGCGAATGTTGTGTAAATTGTAATACGATGATTGCGTTATGTAAAAAATACAATTATAAAACCGCTTATTATATTATATTATTTTCGCTAGGTTTCTCTTTGTCCGCATCGAATAGACTCGGTTCCCCACGTTGGCAATACCTATTACTAATAAGTAATAGAATATTATTTTAATATAATACAAAACATGATATTTGCGCGAGGGTAATTCGTAACTGAAATGTTATACTTAGTACTTAGTAGGTACTTACACCAAGCGTCGACGATCCTATAATTATGTTTTAGTTGGAACGTCGAGTACAGTTTTTACGTACCTGAAAAATACCGTGTTAATTTCGATATAATGTAATAATAATAGCCCATTAACAATATCAATTAAACGATATTAATATTTAAAATATTATAATAGTATTTAGATTTACAAATTGCGGTTAGGCAAAAAGCGTTTGTTGTCGTAGGCGGTGGTCAATTTAATTGTTTGCACTCTGAGCTGATTATAAAAGAGTAAAACTACGTACGAGTGTGTTATTTAAATAAATAATAATATTTCTTTTTGTGTTCCGTATTATAGACACAGAATAGACCTCACACAGTGGCTACAGACGTGGAAAACTGGTGGCAAGAAATGGTATCGTCGACGGGCAGCAGCAATGGCGGCAGCAGCAATCAAGGTTCCGTGTCGTCAGAACCGAGACGTCGTCAGGGACAGGGTCGTCGTGGAGGAAGCGGCAACGGTTCCGGTAAACAACAGCAACAACAACTACAACTGCAACTACAACTACAACAGCAACAAGACCCACAACAGTCGTCAGCCGCTGCATTGCCACCACAAGCGCCATTGGGCTCGCGGTACAAGACGGAAATGTGCCGTCAGTACATCGAGAAAATCAAGTGCGCGTACGGCGACAAATGTCAGTTCGCGCACGGCGAACAAGACTTAAGGGCTGTTTTCCGACACCCCAAGTACAAGACGGAACCGTGCCGCTCGTTTAACTCTGCCGGTTACTGCCCGTACGGACAACGTTGTCACTTTGTTCACAAGGGCGACGGGTACATCCAGCCTGCGTCACCCGCGTCACCGTCATTGTCTACGTCGTCATCCGGCATCGGCAGCGACGGTTCCCTGGCCGACCTCGGACTCGGCATGCTCGACATGTTCACGCCACCGCAGTCGCCCGAGGGCCGTTTACCCGTTTTCAACAGACTGTCCGGCTCACCACCAGCCACAGACGTGTTCGCGTTCCACACAGCAGCCTCAACGATCGCCCCGCCACGTCGCCTCAGCGAACCAGAACCCGACTTCGGTTTCTACGGGTTCTGATCACCACATTGCCGCCTTTGTATGATGTCCACTTCATTCTATTATTATTATTATTATTATTATTTTTGATACCAAAACGTGATAACAGTCTTGTAAATAGTTTAAATTATATATCTCGTTAATTATTTTTTTATTTTTTTTTTTTTATATACAAACTTAATTGTGTTTGTTTTACAGACAATTCATATACCTAATACTATTCTAATATTCCGAATTATTTTTTTTTTTTACTTCATTATTTAAGAATTAAAAATTTGTCGTACGACCCATTTATGTACTACTAATCATTCCTAAATCTCTCTGGCTCTCACTATTATATTATTTGTCTCGCTCACGCGTGATTTAAATATGACAAATGGAAATTAATCCGCGTATAACAAACATACCCCATAGTTACATACTTGTGAAACGTGAATTTACTCGATTTAATTTTATTAATTATTACTTATTATACTCGTATATTATATTTTATATTTAGGATTAATTTGGTCCGTGTTAACCGGAGCACCCCACTTACTCAGGACGTCTCGTGTGGGGTGCCGTTATTATTATTATTATTATTTTGGCCGTGCACGTACGATCCCAATTCGGACGTGTCCGACAGCGGACGAAGCATCGCTTCTATTAGGAAGATTTCTGTTGTAATTATTGGAAACCCGACGAGTGCCGAATGCCGCGTCTGGTCAAGACTGTAAACTGGCCAGAAGTCGCGTTTTCTGGATCTGTACCAGTCATTTAGTTGACCCGACCGCGTTTGGCACCGGTTTTCCAATCAGAATTGTCCCTTAAAAACGTATACCTCATCCGTCGTGTCTGTTCGTCAGGCCCGAGACAATTCCCAATCGCGTTCGTACGTTCACCGCTTTAATTATTATTTTTTTCTACTATTTTCAACAAATTCAAACTTCAATGTTATTAATTATTACTCCTTTATTTAATACTTATATTATATAACCTAACTAAAATAATTACTTTTTATTTGTTTATTATTATTATTATTATTTTTATTATTATTATTATTATTATTATTATTATTATTATTATTATTATTATTATTATTATTATTATTATAATCATACGCACGCTGACCGACTTATACCCACATTGATAATTTTATATTAATTTTAATATTATAAACATGCTACGTGGCAATACATGTACACGCAACCCATTCTTTATTGTAATGAAACGTGTGTAAAAAGTAAAAAACTTTCGCCGTGCGGTTTACATATTTTTCTTTGGGTGTATTTATTTCAAACAAAAAACGACAATTATATATAACTTTGTTGCTCGAAATACAAATTAAATCCCAATTAAATATCTCCCGTCCGTTTTATAGATAGAAAACAAATTCTTAATTCTCTTGTTTTTCAAAATAATAATTATTCTCTACCCGGCCACTGCGTGATGTTAAAACTAACTTGATTAGACTTACAACTTCCGCATATCATGCTTGTATCTAGGAGGTATTCGTCGTTTGTGACTTATTTATCGATTTATTTTTATTTATGTGTTAAGGTCGTGTTTACTGTAGAAATCGTAATTTATTAATTTATTATTTTGGTGGAACACACGTCCCCAGTCGTTCTTTTTATACTTTTAATATTTAAAAAAAAAAAGTAAATTATATTGAGTTTTTTTTTACATAAATATATTTAAATAACCAACCCTCGTGAGTTATACCTCTTACACAGTTCTGTTTGACATGGAATAAAATAACAATTCACTCGGTCTTTAGTATTTGTAATATTGTTTAAAAATATTAACTAGTATTTGTATACTTCTGTGAATAAATGTATATTATATTAAAATATATATTATGCGTGTTCTACCGTTTATTTTTTTTTATCGAAATTGTACTTAATTATTATCCAGTGTCATTTGATGAATATGTTTTGTATTACTCTTATTATGTTTATTATTATATTATAAATATTATTAATATTGTAACGTGTGTTTGGTTAAAAGTGAAAAACTAAAAAAAAAATAATAAAAATATCAATTAAAAGAATTACATTTTTTTTTTTTCATTTCCAGTTTACCTTGATGTCAATCAATCAGATGAAAACGGTTTCCGTTTTTTATACACTATACTATGTATGTTATAATTATAATGTTCAAGTATGATGATTAGAAATATATGTCGTTTAAATAATTATATTTCTACTACCCACGAGATTTGGATGAATGATTCGTGTTGGACGATTATCCGTTTAGCACAGCAAATCTAACCTCGTGTGTTAAAAAATAAGCAAAACAACAAGTCCATAATACACGTATAATTACACGAAACGGTGGTAATATAGCTGAACAGAATCGGTTCTTTCCTACAATACATACGTTATACAGATACTATACTTTCGGATTATATTCGAATCATTATAAATATATGTACCTATATATATATATATATATAATATCTAATGAAATAAAAGAGGAAGTGATTTGGACGGAGAAATATATTAAATAATATGATTTATACTGTATTGCGTATACCGGTCGGACTTGGGCTGTTGAGGTCCTACGTTATATATCTGTATAATATAATAGTGATGGTGAACGTGTTGTGTAACGCGGTTACGTATCGTATACTGGGGAAAGTGGTTTTTTAAACATTTTTTTTTTTTTATCCACTTCTCTCCTTACCTCTCTATTACTTTTTAATCGTACCGCGCTCGAGGCTTTTTCCGCATTCGATTATGGTATAACACTAGCACGATATTATCATATTATAATATTAGTATACACAATGTACATACTATGTTTGTATATTCAATATCGCGGGCATGACGGACGATTAAATTTATAACAATTTAATAGT
>CM023357.1:33020262-33080091 GCA_013282895.1 Eriosoma lanigerum | reverse complement strand
GTTTAATATTTGATATTTTTGCAATACGTCCTACAAGATGAAAAAAATTAATTCTAGAATTTCATATAGTTAAACCTAAGTAAAGGGTCTTTACTTAAAATTTAGTTTAGTTGAAAAACAAATTAACTCGTGTTTTATTTTCTTCGTAAATTAGAATTGTAGTAAATTTAAAACTATAAAAGCTCATTTTTTGGTATTATAGATAAATAAAATTTTTAAAAGAGTATTAACATATTATATAAATGTAATCTAACTACTATTGGACTAATTTATTTATTAATGCTTATAAACATATTATTTTAAACATAATTGTTAAAAACGTATGTTTTTATACCAATAATGTATACACAGAACCATTTTGTTATAATAGTATTATTAAATAATAATAATAAGATTAATTGGACTTTAAAGACACTATATTGGCATATTGCAATCATTCATTTTTCTATATTATATATTGAACGCTAATAGGATGATTATGAAAATTAACTTTAAAAGTTCAGTTAACAGTTTAAAATAATGAACAATATTTTGCATTTAAACTAGTTAAGTTAATATTTTTATATACTGGTTACTGGTATAATAAATTATTAAATCATTTAACCTTGGCCCCTCGATAGGTTTGTAGTTATATCGTATTACGTTACGATTTTGTTTTTTTTGTTTTGAAGGGAAGGAAGAGATTAGTCGAATAAAAACGGAAGAACAAAATATTATAATATATGAGTTAATAATAATCTTATGTAGTGTTTCGACAATCGACAATGATAAATAAAAGAAAGGACAAAATGTCGTTTGAAATTATTACTTCGTGGCTACATATAAGTACATACCAACTATGCTACATCATATCATATTATGTTATTGCTGTGCTCTGCTCGTTGAACCGGCTGGTCCTGATTGCGATATTCTAAAGAAAAATAAAGGAAAATCGCAAAGTAATAGTATAGAAGAAGAAGAGCTGCGTGTGTGCGAACCGTTGCTACTATCGACCATAAATTATTATATGATATCACTAGATTTTAGTATATGGTTATTAATTATTAATTATTATACGTCTCTTCTCTACACTAATTAGTTATTTATTACATTTTACTATAGCGATTACGACGGTCGAGTGTTATCCCACGTGGCCAAGTGTGCAATACACGGCTGAAAGCAATGAAATGTTAATGATTTTTTTCCTCGTTTTCTCGTATCATAAATATTAGTATACAGCATAAAACATTATTATATATTATATTTATATTTATATAGATTTAGTAGTCTGCGATTAGTAAAAAAATTTACCAAGCGAGATAACACTATACCATAACAGTATTTTTCACATTTGAGGCATTAAAGGTTATCAAATATTATCAGTTATCATAATCGTGTCGTACTCTCGCGATCTGTGACCTGCGGGGGACATAAATTATATCACACACTGTATTATACTTTATACTATAAACTTACAAACAATATTACGCATTAAGTGTATATCATATTTACATAGATAAATAATACGAACAAATCAAAATTCTATGTAAGTACGATAGTATAAAAGTAGACATTTATGTTGAGAGATATTGCCATTTTTCATTAGGAATAAATTTAATATTAAATAATATAATATTATAATGCACCATGTATTTTTGCACTCCACGTGTGTGTTCATTTTGATGCGATAATGTATGAATATTAATTGTTTTTATTAGTTCAGTTGCACACGTACAGATAATAAATATGTTATATAACATTATTATTGTTGTTTATTGTGACGACCTTATAATATATTATTATGCTCTAACGCATATGTTATCAAATCTCAGAAAAGTTTTGTCAAAGTATTAAAATGCATCATTTCTACGCTGCAGCTGGTTGCATTTTCGATTTCGTATATACAATATAGGATATAACATTAACATGTCCGTATGATCTACACGTGATATCTACAATCGTATTATACATCGATCTCCGCGATAAGTCGAAATATCATTGATTTCATTTATATAATTATCCACACGTTCTCATATAAGTTCGACACTTACTTCAAAAGTTCGAAAATCTATACATATAATTTATATTAGGTATGACGTTTGTAACTTTTATTGAATAGTTTATACTTTTACAGTAGATGGATACAGAAAAAAAAAATTGAAATTATTCGTCTCCCTGAAGTGCTTAAATGCATTGAAGTTTTTTTTATTTAAAAGGAGTACATTAAAATATTTTTAATAAAGAAGAAGTACTCTGTCCCATGTGCCCTTTAAATAAAATACTGAATATTATATACAAAGACTATATTGTATTCTTTGCATCGCAGTATCATCGTAATCTCGTTTTAGACGTAAAATAATTGGCACGATATGTGATTATGTGAACATTATACCTAAATATAAATTTATATAAATATGCGTGTTTTCGTTTGTAAGAAATATAGCGTGTTATTTTAAATAAGCCATATCTTATAAGAGTAAAATGTATACAAATCATCATTATTATCATTTTATCGCGTAGTACGAGTTACTGCTCAAGGCACCTACGTGATTTTAGTATAATACTATAATTGTGCGAAATATATCGCATGGACAGTCGTTGTTTATATTTTGTACTATTGCTGTGTATGAAATTATTGTATTTATTTTTATCTTGAAACCTTTGTAACCATTCTGATTTCTGAGTTAAAATCTATTGTTACAACATCTCTGCCACCTCCTGTCCTCATCGGCTTATTTTTCGTATATTTGATATAGTAGATGTTGGGACATATACAGACATAATACAAATTATTTTTGGAGACGATAATATAATTTTCTATTCGTATATATGCATTACGGAAAACAGCTGTCGAATAATTTTATTCAATCTGCTTATTTTACAATTTAATTATATAATGTATTATAATAAAAATATAAAACTATTATTATTTTAAATACTCATCAAGTACCTATATATTGTATATCTATACAATATATTATATATAACTTGTTTTTGATTAGATTGCTTAAAAAAATATAAATACAGTAAGTTGTTAATTGATCATAAGTCGAGGTCATAAAATAAATGTCTACGTTTAACAATTTAAACACAATATCGATAAGATGATGATGGAATGGCGAATATTTATTGTAAGTTGTATAATAATAATATACATCATTTTTTTTAGATTCTGAGCGAAGAGAGGCATGTATTGGTTTTACAAAGATTTTTTTTTGTGTATGAAAATACTTTTTCGGCTAGAAATAATGGTCCGATTATCATAAATAGGGCATGCTTTCAGTAGCAAATTGCGTCTAGTTGATACTTTATTTAGCTCATTTTTCAAATTTCTTAAAAGATTTTCTTTAGAAGAAGAAAATTTACCGAAACGTTTTTCATGATAACTAATGCAATTTTAAGCGTAGGTACTATAAGTTTTTTTTTTAGTTTTCTCATGGGTAGTTTACACACGTGGTAAACTTATGTAACGACCCTATCAGTATAATATATTGTATTATATTGAGTTTCACTCAGAATCGTATTTTCTAATGCAATATAATTGCATTCAAATCTTAATTATAAACCACTAATTTCTTCGAGGACCGAAGGGACAAAGGAGGAGCATTCAAAATCGACATTCTTATTTTTTAAAAATAATTTAAATTAAAAGTTTGTTTTAGATAATATTTCTATATTTTGCATAGAAAAAAATACATTTTACTTGTAGCATACGAGAATATACGAATATATCAGTAAATAAAATAACATAAATATATACGAGTATATAATTGACATTTGAAACTAGTAGACGGTCAACAGACAATTTAAGTTTTGAGGTGATGTGTATACACCTATATTATATTATACTTTATTATATTATAGATAATTAGTTATTAGATAACATGCCAATCTAAATTATGTTAATTTTTTATATTTGAATAATTCATAAATCATAATTTATATTACGTATCCAATAATATATCTCTTTTTGAACAAATATTTTTTAATACATTTACTTTAACTAAATAATTATTAAATCTATACTGATTTAACATAAATAATATAAATAATATACGGTATATATACAAAACTATAAAAACAATTAATAGAAAATGAAGAAATAAATATTACATTTCTTTCATATATGACGTGCTCATCATATGGACGCCGTATGCACGTATTATATATTATCTAAGTTCAAAAGTTGACTATTATTTTTTATATGTATAGGCATTATAAACTAGCTATTAATTGTATTTTATGCTAATGATTAAGTCTTTTGACGAAATGTACAATTATTATTTGGGATAACTGATAAACAATTATAGTTTTTATACGAATTATCTTTAAAAAAAATATGCCGTTTGTACTATTATACTTATGTATTAATATATAAAAAATAAATCTAATAAGGTAATTATAGTATATAGTTTACGATTATGTATTTACTATTTACACTGTAAAAATACTTAATAGTTAAGTCAGCTCAATGAAAATAGATTTATATAAAACAATTAGGTCCCTATTTACTATAAGTTTATAAATACCTATTGGTATAACCATTATTTGTACGTTTATTAGTTTGTTTTATATTTTGTATATGCGTTTTAATAATTCTCATTTTCTGTAATATGATATAAAATTAATTACGACACTATTTTAAATTGGGTAACGATGGCGTACGCAGGATTTCTAAAAGGGGGCCTATAAATTTAGTGAGCATAAAGCGATGATTTTAAAGAAACAAAAACTAATAGATCAACAGTTATTATGGAAAACTCAAAATTAACCAACTCAAATATTCATAAACTTTTTTATCTAACTACGCCATAATATACAAGATAATCAATATTAAACAAATAAGGATTTATTTCTGTTAAGCATTGCAATTAGTTGGTACTTGATTTAAGTAATTTTTCGAATTTCAACCGAAAAATGGTTAAAAAACCACAGAATTCATGGAAAATATAATTTTGACGAAATTTATTTAATTATTTTATGATAACTAATTTGTTTGTGCCACATTATTTGATAAATTAAGTAAATTTATAAATAGAAATGTTTTTAGTATATTATTGTATATCTGACTGAGTTTCGTTCAGAAAGTCAGAATCGCTTTTTTTGAAATCTTAATTATAATATAACATAATAACGCAAATATTCCACTACTTACCTCTCCGAGGTTAAAGAAAGAACGCACGCAGTCAACTATCTGGCTTTTAGATTATTAAAATAATAATAAGCTTAACACCGACAATACGACATATTTTATAAGTTGTTTTAAAAATTGTCTCTTTTGGTATTTTATAGAATCGAATTACGTACCACAAGTTCACAATAGACAGTAAATATAAAATATGTTTTAATTTGATAGGTTTTTGCATAATATTATATTTAATTTTTTAAATTTCTAGAAAAATAATATTATAGTGAACAATAAATAGCTACAGTTTGTGTATTATGTATATTATTAAATGTGCACTTGAAGACAAATCTAGATTATAACGATTATAATTATTTACGCATTTGTAATAAAGTTTAAAAGTTCATTTAAATATTAATAAATTAATATTTTTATGCGTATTTTTTAAAACATTTTCAATTTTTCATGTGGTCACATTTTGTAATTAATTTTGTTGCGTATTCTGAAAACTGTTTTTAAACAAAATTGTCTTATCTCAAAACTCTTTCTGAACTTCTGTATCAGTTGTTAATTATTAATAAAATAATAACTCATACCTATAGAATTTTCTATAATTAATGTTAGTAACTATATCATGTAGAATATACAGCCTACGGACTACGGTTTTGTGAAGAAAATATTAACTGAATTACGTATTCAAGGTACCTCCTAACGATAATAACGACCCACACTAATAACCTAATATTATTCATTGACCTCTATTTTATTGAATATCGTAAACAAAAATTTTACCAGCCGTACGAAAAAATTGTTTAATTAGAAAATAAAATAACAAATATAAATATTATATTTTAATAAAGATACCTATCTATAGGTAGTGCACCTAATATTTAGGAATTCCTATTATCTTTTGTAGTACTTTGCAGTTTACAAACTACTTTATAATATATAAATTATCAATATTGTGAGATAAATTATAGTATTGTATAATTTTGTAAATGCACGTTTCAGTGTTAAAAAAACTAAATTATACTGATTTATTGATAATCGTTACGCAAATTTAATTTACATATATCGTATGGAGCCATAGGTATAGGATATATATATATTATATACGTGCAGAAGCACGTTTGATAAACGTTTTTGTTAAATGATGAAAGAGCTAAATGTCAAAGAACTCTTGTTTATTTTATGAAAGTAAACCTTTATTTGAATTTATTTCATTGTATATGGAATTTAGTATTTACTATGGAATATTAAAATGTATTAACAGTTAAAAACTATGTAAAATAGATTAAAATAATTTTACCCTAGTACTACCTGTCTGGCTGTATGTTGTTATTACGTTACTATGTTATGTATAAATATGTAGAATCTAAGTAAACTTAAAATTATATTATTTATTTATTTATACAATGTGGATAAGCCTCGATAAAAACAATTAATAATTTTAATAAGTGGTAAAAATAGATAATTTATATTAATAAAGTGAAATAAATTAAAATTGATAACATAATACACAAGTTACAATTATTACAACACTACACAAATTAATAAAAACTTGAATCATTATAATTATATCTTGCATATAGTATATTATAGTCAATGGCCATTACCTAATATACTTTATAAAAAAAAAAAAATTATTATTATTATTTATTACATTTACATATTATTATATTATAGTAATAAGAATAATAAATATTATTTAACATTTATCAATTATTCAGTTAAACCTTAAATGTTACATTAAAAGTTCCTATAGTAATGGTAAACTAAATACCAAATAACTAATAAAATATTATATCATAAATGCGTACTATCAAAATCATTACGTCATTACTAGAATTATCAATAATAATTATTAGGTAGTTATATTAAATAGGTAATGTTAATCGGATTATTTTGATTATCTGCTATGATTTGGCATAGCAGTTAATTTACATATTATTATGACCTGTATTTTCATTAAAATCATTATAATTGATAAATATTTAAATATTATAAGCTTTACACTACTATTGGCATTGTTTTGAAAACAAACACAAAAACCAAATTAAATAAGTTTAGTACCTAATTATTGAATTCAGCCGAATTATTTAATATATTTATTGATCCGATTGAAATAAATATATGATATTTATTCACAAAACGTGATATGACTGTATGTTGTATATTATAATTTATAGTCAGATAAAATATATTTGTATGTAATAAATTGTCATTAATTTTGGTTGTAATAGTATAATATACAATAATGATATTTTTTTCTAGTATATGCAAGTAGGTACATAACTGAATCAATACTTAAACAAAGAGACAAGATAATATTTATTATTATTATTTTTAAATTAAAATATTTATTTCTATCTATATTTTATTTAATATAGTTAAACTGTAAAATATATTATATTTTAAATAATAAATATTGGATATGATTAAATTAAACATAACTAACCATAAAACAAAACTATTTTGAACTATTTTGAATTTTAATAATGCAGTTAATGTAATATTGTCTATTTATTTAGGATAATAAATTATTTAATAAATATTCAATTAGTTATTTATAATAATTTTTAAACATTTTATATGAAAGTATTGAAAGTATACTCAATATGACTATATATACACATAGAACATATTAGTGTAACATTTACCGGCACCCTCACTCATAATCGGCTCTATATCTATTATTCTATATTCGAGAACAGGGGACGGAACAAACAATTTAAACATTTTATTTATTAATATAATGTTTTATTTTGATCGACTTTCGTAAAATCGACAAATTAACATTAGGTTATCGATACAATGTTGTCATTATAAAAAATTACACATTTTTTGTATTATATAAAGGACATTCCTTTGCGTACAAATATATCGCACGTGCACTCGTGTCGCCAACGGATTTGAATACACGCCAAATTACATTATTTTATTATTTTGATCCTAAAATGAAATATGTTTTATGAATCTTATTTGAATAAACACAGATTTCGATAGAGATTGGTTGTTTGATGTAAATGTAATATTCCAAAGTTAACGTGTTAAAAGTTTGTCAATATTGTTGTCAACTCGCATATCTTAATGTTAATTTAATATTATTTATGTTATTATACAATTGTAATTTATTAACAATTATAAAAACAAATAATTACAATCATATCATCTTCAAAAGTAAAAAAAAAAATGTATAAAACATATTTTCTATCGATCAATTTTGTGTGCTTTTATCTTCTAATAATATTCTCGAATATATTTTAATAATACATTTAAAAAGAATGGTCATCTAATAAATAGGTTTTGTACCTAGACCAGCGAGTATATACTGTTATACATTAAAATATGAATTAATTTCGAATGATTTAAATTTAAATTTATTTGTATTGTTTTAAACTATATGAATCATATTACCCTCGGGGCATATAATTATGATTGTATTTATATTGACATCGATGCACCGTCATTAAATATTTGTAATTTCGAACATACCTATAAGGCTGTATAAACTTTAAATGAAGTTAAAATTCTGAATAAAAATGGACTAATAATAATGAAAAATAAAAAATACTAGATAAATCTATACTTTAAGACCATATATTTTATTTATTATTATTTTATCTAATTTCTTTGCCGAATAGCAACATAACAAATTTATAATTAAACCCAAACTGTTTTATTTTCTACTTTTAAAAGATGAACCGGTTTAAATTTTTAATTAATATGAAATTGTCTCCACTCTCCATTTGAATCGCGTTTTTTATATAATAATGCATAAAAACAAAATGTTATTGTTAATTATTTTTATTCGCCAACATATTATTATGTTAAGTTGTTAATATGATGTAAATAATTAATTATGATCGGTTTTATTAAAAATCAAATGTATAATGTATTATATAAAATTGTTTATATAATGATAACTTAAAAATTAAGAAAAAAAAACCGATAAACACCTGAAAATGATTTGCAGATTATCGAGTTTTCCAAATTATGTAAGTATAAGTGTGAGTATTATTTATTTTTATACTTATGCTTATATAATATGTAATTTATATTTTAATAATTATACTTATACATCTATTACAATATTTTATAAAAAGTTTAAATCATAATAATAATTAACCTTATATATACGTTAACGTATTATGTAGGTTGTTTCAAATAAATTCGATTTTTCACAATATTGTGAGTAGGAAGAAAAATTGTTTACATAATTTTCATCTTATTATTTTTTTAACTATAATAATATAGAAGCTAATATTTTTTTATTTATTTTGATAAACACAAGTGAGACACACGCCAACACACGGCCGACTTTCTATGAAACTCGTTATGGAGACATTCCTTCCAATATTTTGTTTATTCGACCATGAGCGCAGTTTCGCCGTCAGACTTTCGGTCATAATAGGCGCGATTTCTGCATAAAAACGTACTATATATATATATTATATTATTATTTTACCTGTTACTCACATAATAACTATCACAAATCATTTACCAGTAAAACCCGTTTTATAATATTGTTTATAAATTTATAATATTTATATTAAACTATAAATATAACGGAAAAAAATCATTATCATAGATTTATAAGCTTTTTTAAGCTACAAACAAAGCTCACAAAATTTTTTTTGTTTTTTTTATTACATAGTAGTCAGTATTAAACGGTAGTTATCTGCGAATTGAATATTTTTTATTTTTTTATTGAGAAAAAAAGTCTGTGTGGTTAATAATTGTAATAATAGCAGTTAAATAGTTTTTCGACAAATTTTGGGAACTTATAAACATCAAATAGTGAGAAGGTCAATTTTGAACGTTCTTCCTTCATCCCTTCGGTCCTTGGAGAAATTATACTTAATTTAATTATACTTAAAATTTGAATGCAATGATATTGCATTAGAAAATATGATTCTGAGCGAAACTCAATATATTATGATATACTATACTGATAATCCATTTCAAAATTTTACTACGTGTGTAAATTACGAATGTAAATATTAAAAAAAAATTACAAGTTCTACGATCTAAACTTAATTAGTTATCAAGAAATAAAATAATGAAATCGTAATTTCGCCAATTTTCAAGAACTTTTACTTTAAAAGCTTTTAAAAAAATTGTCAGTCACGATTCTCAAAATATTTTTAAAAAAATTAAGTAGTATATGTCTAGACTTCGATAAAATTTTCAAACCAATAAACCAAAAATTGCAGAAAATATTAAAAATTTTTGGAAAAAACCCCAAAACTCTATACTAAGTCAGAAAATCAACCATTCGTTTCTAAATTTTTTCATGTAATGAAATTCACTTAAGTTAATACTCAAAAAAATTTTCAAGTCCCTACGATCAAAACTCAATTATTTAACATGAAATTAAAAAATTTAAAATAACAGAAACCGTAATTTTGCCGATTTTCCGTCATTTTTTTGTAGTTTTTCTCCTTCTAAGGAAAAACTTTTAAGAAATTCGAAAAATGAGCTAAATAAAGTACCAACTAGACGCGATTTGTTACCGATAGCATTTCCTACTTGTGAAATCAGACCATTCTACCCGTAAAAGTGTTTTAAAAAAGTAAAAAAAAAAAATACATGTTTGTAAAACCAATACATTCCTTGCTTTGCTCAGAATCTAAAATATTTACACTAAATCGTTTGCGAATCAAGTGTTAGAATGTTTTAATATTTAATATTTATTAGTCTTTGTTTTAATAATTTTTTTGTTAAACAGTATCTATCCAAATTAGCTTTATACTATGTTTCCCATAACAATTTTGGTACTGAAGCGTGCAGAAGCAGTATGTATAGTGATATTTCTGCGAATCATAAAAATTATCTTGCTTCTATATAGAACCGATTTTGAAGTAACATATTATTATATTATCTTCATACTAATTATATATTAGGATTTACATAATAATATAATTTGTTATTTGTATAGCAAATAGTACTGGCAAGTATACTCCTTGATCCCATTTGAAAAATCATGAATATTTCGACGTAATAACGAATTTTTTTATATCAATAAAAACTGTTGAAATTATTATATTACATAAGTACATCAATAATTTTACACACAAACATTATATATTAGAGAATAGAGAGTAGTTAATTTACATGCCATTTCATAGATAACAATAAATTTTAAATCTGGGTCTTGCACCCGAATTTATCCGAACCCATAACACCCTTAAAACCCTTAAAAATTAAAACCCAAACACGCGAAACTCAGGTTTATTAACTCGAATATTATGTATATAAAAAAATCCTCGAATTTACTTATAACCCGAATACAAAATTCGGATTTACCCAAAACATGAATATATTTTCAAAATTTAAAATTATTCTAATACCTACGTTATTAAGTTGCGTATTAACCAATATTAACCCGAATAGTAATATTGGTTATAAGTACCTATACTTGAATGTTTCGTAACATTTTTTATTTTAATATGGTTTAATGTGTTTTTGAGTTATTTGTATATAATTGATATAATTGCTATAGTTGTATTTAATAGATAAATAAGACGCGGATGATTAAATCGAACGATACTAGTGAATGTGAAAATCTATAAGACGATCAACCCCAAAAATAATTATTGGATAGAAAAGACAAAGGAGAATACCTACTTAGCTGGAAGAGCACCAAAGTTTTCGATGCCTTTAACAAAATATTATTTTATCGATCATTTAACTATACAATAATTTGATGCGCAGATATATGCAGTGGCGTTGTCAGTGAAATTACGATTTTAATTTTAGTATAAACTTTTTATAAGAGGCCTTGTCAAATGCGTGAGGACCTGGACAAATGTCTCGCTTCCCCAAACCTAGCACTGTCCTTCTATTTAATAAAATTAAAAAATATATATTATATGTGCAGTGTATAAGAATAGATTTGTTGGTATTGATTTGATTTTATGTTCGTTATTCAATATTTGTTTTCGCGTGGAAATAATAGAAAGTGAACCATTACTAATACAAAATAAAAAACCGGTACTTAAATTAATTTAAAGTTTCAATTTACTTTATGCAAGTATATTAATATATATTTTTTACGAATAGTACATTAATACTTAACGAAAAACAAGTAGATACCTACGGACTAGTTAGGGCAGTGGAAACGCTATTCATTTTGTTCATCTCGACCCTAGCTATATAATGATAATAAATACATCTATCTTATCTAGGTGAATATATCCGTATTCTATATACCCTAAGTATTATAATGCTTATATCATTCACTCTCTTAAGTAAAAGAAAATAATTTAATTGTGATAGGCTAAATTGCATAAAACTGGTAGGTTTACATTGAGAAATATAAATAATCTACATTTTTGCTTACTATAATATTTAGTTTAAAACGATTGTTTCTAATTTAATTTAATGAAAGATACAAACTCAAAAATGTAATTTATTTTATGTGAAAATGACAAGAATATCACTATTTACCTTAAGTTTTAATTAATTAATGACAATCACTACAATAATGGTAAATATACATTTTAATTAGGTGTTATATCTAGTTTAATATTAATTAATAAAAAAACGGGAAGGTCGTTTCCAGACGTTCCTCCTTCGTTTCTTCAGTCCTCGGAGAAATTAGTGGTTTATTATAATTAAGATCATTAAGTATCTCAGTCAGATATACAATATATTATACTGATATGATCCAAAGTTTTACCACTTGTGTAAACTACTTATGAGAATACTCAAAATAATTTACAAGTTTCTACGTTAAAAACTGCATTATAGTTATCCCAAAATATTTAAATTAAAAATTCACGACAACCGCAATTTTGTCGTTTTCTCGTCATTTTTTGATAGTTTTTTTTCCCAAGGGGATATTTTTGAAATATTCGAAAAATAAGCTAAATTAAATTCCAAGAAAATGCAATTTTCTACCGTATGCCATACCCTACTTGTGGTATTTAGACCATTATTTCTTCACCAAAAAAATATTTTCAGACATAAAAAAACAACTTTGTAAAACCAATATATATTCCTCGTTTCGCTCAGAATCTTAAATGTACTTAACTATAGTTTACGATAAAAAATAAATTAAATTATAAATTATACTGCAATGTTAACAAACTAGGTACAAGTGTAAAATCATACTATGAAATAAGTAAATATTACAGATAAATTACATATTATATAATATTCATAAAAAAATTGTTAAATGTTGGCAAATATGTTTATTAATCATTTATATAATATTATAATTCAATTTATTATTTTTATTTTAATATTAAAAGTTTGCAAATATATAATTGGTTAGAATATAATATTATATTATATTGGTGATAAATTAAATTATTAAATTTTTTTTTTAATATATATAATAAATATAAATTAAATAATTATTGTTATTTGAAAATTTTCTTCAAATTCTATCCAATATTCCATTTAAATATTTTAAATAAACTTAAATAGTAGATTATTAGTTATTAGTTTATTACTATATGTATACATTTAATGCAAAATATAATGCATTTATAAAATAATATTTATAATATTTGTCTGCGAATGAATTAAATTTTCAATAAATATTGCACCAATAACGATCATTCAATGTAAACTAACAAATCGTGTTTTTTTCAATTCGACCGAAACAGTAAACGGTTTATCGAATTCGTTACGACACACAATACATTTTTAACCGAATTCGATATACAAAGAATTCAATGCAAGGTTAAAATCGCTCTCAAACGGTCAACACATAAATGGTGTAAATAATTTTAAAAAAAATGTACCTTATAGGTACCTTACACATATTTTTTTACAAAATACTTAAAATAATTCAGTTGTGAAATAGTTTAGGTAATTTTCGACGGAGCATGACAGTCTAGCTATCTATTGTATGTCTTAATAAAATTTAAAAAATGTATAATTATTAAACAATAAAATATCTAATTAAAGTTTCTCAGACTAACAAATAATAATATTATTAAAATTATTATAATATCTAATAATTTGTTAATTAATTATTAAATTTAATCCATTTATCTTTGACCAAATACCTGTATTTAAAAACAAATTATATTTGAATAAAATTAAAATCATATTGTTATTATGTATCATTTGTGCCAAATGAAATTTGTAGTATGAAATTATTGAAATTATTATACCAAGGAAACTCGAACTATCATACATGATGCATTTATAGTTGACACATTAGAATTTAGAGATTACAATGATCAATGACCAATGTTTTATACTATTTTTTGATGTCACGATAAAAGAGAAAACTGATAAAATAATATTATAATATGTAACCATCGAAATCGAATAAAAAATACAATTGAATAGTAATTAAAACATTTATATTCTATACTATTATAGAGTAATACTAACTAAATAAGTACTAAGAAAGTTAGTTTTTAGATTATAAGATTTGACACGAGTCAAATTTGATACATAAAAACATGACATAATTCTTTTTCTGAGAGGTTTTAAGTTTGAACCTCTTACAAAACATCTTTATAGTATATCTTTAAGTATTTACTATATAGGCTTAGTTATGAGTAAATTGTGTATCCAGGACATGATAACGGTAGGGGAAAGGAAACTACAGGGACGATGCAGAATGTACCTACATAATATAATAAAATATATATAAAATTCAATTTTTATTTTAGAACGGGCGGTCGTCCCCGTATAAATTATATAGATATTTTAAAATTTAATACATTTTCATAGATATTACCATTGATTTTATAATACCCTGCGATATTAAACAAAATCGATGTTATTTGGTATAAATTAAAATTATGTAGTTAGGCCGTTAGGAATGTACATTGCTGCACCTTTTATGAAATATTACATTATTGCTATCAAACAAGTTAAAACTTTAGATGATTGTCAATAAATAATAATCCCAAATTAGTAGCTAGAAGTTATTTATAATGGGCAATTTCCTAATAATTTATACATTATTGTTTAGCCCCTTTCATAAATAATTATTTGAAGCAGACAAAAATTATTATTTTTTACAATTTTTCTCCTAATCTAACTTCCTAACTTTAGATATATCGTATGTATTAATTTAATATTTATTAATGAATATTAAAACAATAACAACGTATATTATTATTTTATATTTTATGACAATTGATAAATTGGATCAATTTGATTAATAGTTGTTATTGACTAGACAGTATACAATATTTATATAATATAAAAATATGAGTACCTGCTTGTAGTTGATTAATAAATATGTCATTAACAACTAACAAGTAAACATAAAATATTTCATTACTATTTCTTTCGATATTTGCATATCGGTAATATATACTACTTTCTTTATTTTTTCAAACATTAGTTATAAATACGCCACTATTATTTTTTAGTGTTATATAAATATATTATATATTATGTAAAATAATGATTTAATCAATACAGCATTTACCGATAATTGTATGTAAAAATTATTATGTTTTTCGTTGATAATAGTAGTAGTATACTATAATATTATTGTTTGGTTATACACACTCGACCGTTATTTTTCATTTCATAAATTAACAATATATTATAAATAATAAATATAATAAATTACGTTATGTTTAAAAATGTTTGAATGATTAAACAATTATAATATAATTATCCGTGCCCTGTGTATTTGTTAATAATTATTCTATTTACCAAAATGTAGTTAGAATATTAGTTAATATGGTATTGTATATTTTTATACATCAACTTTCAATCTATAAATTAATTTAAAACATAACGAAATATGAATATTTGATTATTATTATTATTTATTATGATATAACGAGTTGAAGTTATAATTATTAAAATATTATCTATAGAGTATAATTATATTGTATCATATTATAGAATATGATCCAAATTCCTAATATATTTTTGACCATTTCGAGTTAATTAATATGCCTACTTTATTATAATATTTATTTAATTGTATTCAAAATTAAGTAGACATCAAGTATCAACACAATTAAGTATATAATGATATAACGATTTACCTTTAATCGAGGGTATCACTAATGAGTGGCAATGGCTTCATTTATCATAACAAAACAATATGCCTATGTCCTTTATTATTTTACCATAGATATACTATAATTATATTTATATAAGTGCCGTTCTATATAGATATTTTTAATTATTAAGAGGCCGCTATACCCATATATTTTGTTCTATTCCTTCTATTTAATTGGGAATATAACAAAATCACAGTAATGTAGAACATAAATTATGACGTTTAAGTTAAACTCGGAATATGAACCTTAGCAAATTTAAAAATAAGCATATTTTGGAGGAAATGCCTCAATGTCATATCCGTTTTATGAAATATCGTCAGGAAAAGAAGTTACAGCGTGTTGAAAAAACAAAAAAAAAACATTACACTATAACTTTTTTGTCTTATGATATTTTACAAAACAGATATGACATTACCTCCAAAATATGTTTCTTTAAATTTGCTAATAGAGGTTTATATTCCAAGTTCAACTTAAGCATCTAAATTCAAGTTCTACGTTACTGTGATTTTGCTATATTCCACGTTGGATAGACAGAAACAACATTATATACCATAATTATTGATAAAACATAATTAATATTTATTAAAATAATTAGGAATATTTTATTGAAAATGTTATACGTTTCATATTATTTTATTACTTTTTTTACGTAATTACGTATCAACTATAATTTATAAGACATAATCAATACGAAAATAAATGATCGTTTTATTCAGGTTTGAAACATTATCGCTGGTTATTATTTAAAATTATAAACGCGATATTAAAAAATACGAATATACGTTTGAACACATTAATTTTTGACAAAAACATTTTTTTAATATATTTTCATTTAAAACTAATGTTTACGGTATTGGAATTACCAGATAATATGATTATTAATTATCAATATTATCAGTACATTTTTATTTTCAGATTGCATATTATAATATTACTTTTCTTTCCTATAAGTAGGCATTGTGAAACGATTTCATCACAATAGTAAAGTCGTCGGATGGGCTGTACAGTGTAGACCTTCTAATCGACTGATCCATAAAACTATAATAGTTAAAATTATAGTTATTACTATTTATTTACCGGATTATACCAAAACTAGGTCCTAATGACCTTATTCCAACAACCTTTATATATATATATATATATATATATATATATATATATAGTCTATCACAATTATTATTATCATCCAATAACTATTGTTTGGTAATTATTATAAAACAATGTCATTCAATGTCGTTCAATTAAGCAACCAAAAATTGTAATTTTACTTCTTACCAATCGTTTCTTAGTTATATTACAAAATTAATATAAATTAGATTCTTATTATAATAGGACATAGGTTATTATTATTTTTATCTGATTTAGCCGATTTAGGATATATTCATTAGTAGGTACGAGCATTTTTGTATTACATTAGGTACTATAGGACGTAGATGCTTCTCTTAATATTATTTAATTAAAAAAACATTATTTTATTTAAGTGTGCAGATAGCAGTATAGAAAATAAATAAATACTAATAAATAGTATTATTACTAATTATACTAATGAAATAATAGATATATTCAAGTATATAAGTTTAATTGCAATTCGAAAATAAAATAAAACAACCATAATAAAATTGAATTAACAATGTTGTGACTTGTGTAGTAATTTATTATAATATTATAAATATAATTTAATTTTATGATATTTTTAAGAATACATTGCCAGTGATGTATCCAACGAGAGGTCCATGGGGTCCGATAATTAATCAATTATACTATTGGAAAAAAAAACAGTGAGATTAATCAAATATTTTTATTGATTAAACCCCCCCCCCACCTTCCCTCCGAAATAAAATCCTTGCTATGTGACTGCACAGACTGCAGCGTTGTTAGAATAGGTAAATCATAAAATCGTATTCGTGTATTATTTACTATAATCTTTGTTATTCTGCACTTATTTAGATTACGTAAATATTAAAATAAGTTCTAAGATAATGTAGTACTGGTGGGAGATAATCCGGAAGAAGTGAATGAGAGGCTTGAACAGTAGAGAACAGTGTTTGAGGAAAGAAGACTAAGGATCAGCACTTAGTAGGAGTAAAATTGAGGTAATAGTATATGATTTTAAATGAAGTGATTAAGAAATTGATAGAGCAAGGTATATAATAAAGATCAATGATGATGTTGTATGTGAGACTGATATAGGTTCAAGTACTTAAGATTGGTAGTGCAAAATAATGATAATTCTGAGGAGGACATGCAAAAAAGGATAAAGCGTGAATGGATGAAGTAGAGGGAAGCGTCGGGTGTTTTGTGTGACAAGAGGATGCGAATAAGATTGATAGTTAGATATTATAAAGCAATAGTGAAGTTAAAAATTTTGTATGGATCGTAGTGTTGAGTAATGAACGAAAAAATGGAATAGAAGATGAGTGTAACGGATTAAGAAAACTTAGATAGATGTGTGAAGTTACTAGAGTGGATAGATAAATAAATTATTGGATTAATATATAAAATAAAGTATATAGGAGCCACGTTAATTGTGGGAAAAATGAGAGAGAATAGACTGAGATGGTTTGGAGAACTCGTATAAGGAGAAATGATTTAGAGACAGTGAGAGATGTTATGGAAATTAATTTGGAAGGTATGAAGGGGAATGAAGACCAATGAAGAGTTGGATAGATGGAATTTAAAGTGATATGAAGATAGTTGGTGTGAATGGACGAGGTATGACTGATCGAAATCTACGGGTATGTAGAACTACTAGGATGTTCGACCCTAGAGGTAACGCGAAGAAGAAAAAGAAGAAACTATTAGGTAGTGATCAGTGCTCAGTGGTTTCCAACTAGTGGATTCATGGATCACTGGTGATTTATGGACTTGTCTTAAGTGGTCTGCGTTTCCAAAGATTTTATTTTGATTTTTATCAATAGTTTAATTTATACAAAACATTTAACTTTACCTTTATTATTCTAAGAATCTTATAACTGGTTAAAGAAGTACATTATAATAAATCACATTATTTTGTATTTTTATCTTATAATTAGGCTGATATTAATACATTAATAATTTATTAATTTAATATTAAATTTAGTGTATTGCTTATGTTATTACCTATTTCCTATATCTAATATTCAGTTTATTAAAAGCAGGGATTAGGCGTTAGGGCCTTGGAGGGTAAGTTTAAGTAATGGGCCGCAGTGATTAAAAATGTACAAACGTGGTCCGTGACTGATTGAATTAGGAACCACTGCTATAAGACATATTATAGTTGTACCCATGGTTGAAATATACTTATATACTAATATATTTTAACCATGGTAGTTATTAGTTTACGTCGTAATTATTGACTACTACTTTGACCTATCAGTGTCAAAGATAAGATTGGCTTCAAGGCGAAAAATCATAATAAATTAATCACAGAATTACGTTACATTTGGACCGTTTTACAGCTAAATTATTATAGTATTGTAATTAATATAAAATATATGTAATTCGATTTTGGTAATTAACCATTATAACTATGTTTGTTGTATTGATGTCCATGAGTAAAGAAGTAGGTAACATTCTGTATTTAAATTAGTTAAAAATTTAAATATAGAGTAAAGGAGTAAAGAAGTATAAAATGTACTTAATTTTATCGATGCAGTAGCTAATATAATATAATATAGTTATTAATTAATTATTATTAATAATAATTTTATTTCGCACGTGTATCATTAAAATCAAATTATCATTTAAATAATGTAATTGTACACATTATAATTTCTTGTTTAATTTGCTATTTTTCAATTTCAACTAATTTTAGTGAAAAATTACACATACCATTTATAATTTACCTGAATTTAGACTAATTAACGAATTGGCCATCCATTATATTACCTATAATAATATAATAATATAATATCATATGAAAAATGAAAAATGAAAATACAATATTATTATTTTGTTGTTGTTTCTTGGTATAAACGTATAGTTAAGAATTAAGATCTTATGGCTTATGGAATTAAAAATTTAAATGATATTACGATCATATTTTATTACTTTAATAAGATAAGCTTATAATGCAGGATTGATTTTTTGAGTTATTGCAGGAGCAGAATGATATTACGAACGATTTATAATATAATTGATTGATGAATTATAATATAAGTTTTATAATTATACTGATAATAACTAGGTATATATAGGTATAATGAGAATCAACGACACAAATGTTGGTCTATTAAATTATTTAAATTTAGTTTATTTACCCCTTGTGAAATAATAATAATTGTAAATTATTATTTGTATTTTATTTACCTAATATTTTATATTCACTGTGCACAGGCCATTCGATTATTTATGTTTTAAATACATTAAAATGTTTACATTACAATACATTAAATCATATAGATATAACTAGGGTATTTTAGTAAGACGAGCTTTGGCCTAATACACATATAATTTTTAATAATCACACATATAAAAACTAAAAACAGCAAAATATTTTAGTAAGGGCTAAAAATAGTTTAGGTAGGGCTAAGCTCTCTTAAGCTCCTCCCTAGTTACATCTATGCATTGAATATTATTAAAAATGTTTATTGAATAATATTCAATATTTTCCCAGTTAATTTAATTTGATTTTTTTTGAGTTAGAAGGAAGTAGGAACACATAAAATAAAAACGCAATATATAAAACGTATATTATAATATATTACAATATTCGATAATACAGCGGGTAGTTATTTCATTATTTGTTTTTAGACAGTAGGTACATATCAATTTATAAAGTTACCAAATTTTTATATGATTCATCATATAAAAGTATATCATTTGACTGAAAAATGTACATTATATTGACATTAGACTTCTAAAACCTATATTAAATAATACTTATATTTATTATATTATTAAACATGTCTCAATTATACATTATAAACCATATCGATTCAGTGTACCTATATATTTTACACAAATATAGGTATTATTACATAGGTAATATAATAAAAATGTATTTTAAAATCATTGTAAACCAAACATATCAAAATATGGCTCATAACAGAGAACAACAAAAACATTTATAATTGTCAATCGAATTGCTTAACCTACTGCACTACAACAGTAGTGACTAATAACTGATAATACTATAATTACTAGTCATACTACAGTACATATTGGTGCGGATGAGTGATTGATGAAATACCCCTGTATAAAACTGCAAGTAACTATCTAATTGTGTTATTATTATTTTTAGATTATGAGCGAAACGAGGAATGTATTGATTTTATAGAAAGATAATTTTTTTTTTACTGATGTCAGAAAAAAATTTTCTGGTATTAATAGTGGTCCGATTACCACAAATATGGTATGCTTACAACTTAGTAAGGAACTTGAAATTTTTTTTAATAATCTCATACGTGAGACACACGTGGTTTACACGTTCCAAATTTTGGAGCGGATTATCATAGTATAATATATTGTATATCTAACTGAGTTTTTCTCAAAATCTTATTTATATCATAATTATAATAAACCACTTATTTCTCCGACGACCGAAGGAACAGTTAGATTAAAGGAAGAAGGAATGTCCAGAATCAACCTTTGTAATTTAACTTAATTTTGTACCTTGTTTGAAATATTGATTGTTATCATACATTTTTTTTTGTGCATTAAATCGGAAGTAATAACGACTAAAGTGGGTATAAATATAGATGGTTTGCATTTATTAATTTTCCCCATATTCACATTTCCTATCCTTTTTTATTCCCAATTTATATATATAATTAAATAAGTACCAATATGATGTTACCCGATCATCAATGATATTATTGTTTAAGTAAAAACGTTAAACTTGCCAATCTTGTAACTCTAATCTTGTAACTTCCGCGGGGGGAACGTTGAATTCATGATCTAATCTTAATCCAATGGATAAAAAATCATTTTTTAAACCAAATAGTCAAGATTTATTACAAAGGATACATCCAAACTCGAAAAAAAAATTTTAGTACTGAAAATAATGATTACACTTTTATATTTTCTACTATAAACTTTATATTTAAATTAAAAATATTAGAGTGTCATGGATATTGCGCGAGTTTCGATATAATTTGACGACAATTTCACCGCTAATTAAATGCCGTGTAATCATTTTAAATAGTATAAGTAATACTTTCGCCGAAAAGCTCGTCTATGCGAGTATACCGTGGTATATAATAGCAATTATAGGTGGGCGGCGTAGACATTAGTTGTAATATTATAATATTGTTACGGTAAATATGTGCATTGGTGAAACGGAAAGAGGAATCGTACGGCGGCGGCGAGGGACGACGAACGTGCCGTCGAGAATGGAAAGCCGACGGAACCGGTGGGCAAACGAGAGAGCGGTATAATAATTCAACCGACCGACCGACGGTTCGTCAACACATTCACGCTGTTGTTGTTGTTGTTGTGTCGTCGACGTCGTAATGGCGCCACGTATATTATACGTGTTTAATATAATAAATAAAATTATAAATAATCTACAAAAATCATAATTAGTGTAACACAATTACTTATAAACTACTGTATTTTTTGTATTATAATATTATTGTAACTGTCATATAAAACTGTATACTTTTATAACATCATCTTCTTCTCCACAGAAGTTCTATACTTACGTATGTATTGCAGGTCGGCCAGGTCGTAAAATTTTACAAAAATGTTTAACCCGAAATTTCATATATAACTTATAAATATACAATATAGCGGTCAGAATTTCGTTACAAAAATGGTGGGGATTACATGTACTCGTACGTACGTTTTCAATGTTATTTCCGTTAATTTAGTAACACCATGATATTTAAAATAATTTGAAATAAACTAAATTGTGTATTATAGTGGTAAAAAGTATATACGCAATATTCTATTGTATTTTAGAAAATATTAAAAAAACCGAGAAGGTCGATTCTGGACGTTCCTCCGAATTATATTGCATTCGAAAATTCGATTTTGAGAGAAACTCATGTTAGATATACGATATATTATACTGATAATCCGTTCAAAAATCTTACAACGTGTGTAAACTACCTATGAGATTACTTAAAGAAATGTTCGTAGTCTCTACGATTAAAACAGAATTATTTATCACAAATCAAATGAACAGAAATCGTAATTTTGCCGATTTTCCGTAACTTTTTGGTAGTTATTCTTCTCAGAGAAAAAATTTTTGAGAAATTTGAAAAATGAGCTAAATAAAGTAACAACTAGATGCAATTTTCTATCGAAATAAAACCCTATTTGTGATAATCGAATCATTTTATATACCCAAAAAATTTTTTTAGATATAAAAAAAAATAATCTCTGTAAAACCAACACATTCCTCGCTTCGCTCAGAATCTGAAATTGTATTTGCAGACATCATATAAAATTGATACTTGTGACTATCATATGAATAAGCGCGACTAGGGTGGGCACTGAAGGGGCTCAGCCCCCTATAAATAACTCATAGCTCCTTAAAATAAATAACGGAATTTATATTGAAATCAACGTCATTAAACATTTATTAATGACAAAATATTAAATATTATTTGTACAAAAAATGTCTTTTTAAAAAGTGTTATAAAGGGGTATTATAAGGTAGGGGCTATTAGCCAACTTCTCAAGATTTTAGCTTCAGTCGTGCCACTGACCATACGCTGCATAACTTTTGAACCTCAAATATATATATAAAAAAGGAAAAAAAAAACGTAATTTTAAATTAATATCAATAATAATGACGTAAAATTGATAATAATTTTATATTTAATTTTAAAGAATTTTTGGCGACACTCTATTTACATAAACGAGCATCGTAAACGGTCGAAACCACATAATATTATATTGTACCTATATGTGTAAATCTAAATAAACGCGTTCGCTTTCACCGCCGACGCCACGCGTGTGTGCAAAGAACGGTATTATAAACTAAGTTGTAACACACGAGCTAACGCGATCGTCGTATTTAATAATAATAATAATAATATATTATAATAGAAAGCAATTATGACGACACGGCGGCGGTGGTCATCGCCAACGAGATCGGCCTTGAATCCTTTCGCCCGTTACGTCAATCGCAAGTCGCCGCACGACATGCGTACACCGCTGTATAATAATAACACGATAATATGTAATAATATTATTATCAAAATAATCGGTCGTTTCGTCTCGGTGGAAAGTGCCAAAGGTTATGTACTCGGAACTGACCCTATCGCCTATTTTTATCCTTCCACACGTTATTCAGTCATCACTAGAATTACGCGCTCGTTAGTAACAATACAATCAATATTATTCGTTTATAATTACGTAAATTACGTCATATATTGGCCAGAAGGGTTAAACGAGAAATTACCTCGTGAAATTAAATGTATACGTATTATTTAAAAAAAAAATACAAAACCAGAAGTTTTACATCTTCTCACCGTTCGTATATTGACGTAATATTATTTGCAGGCTTCGCTATAAATGCACAATCACATATTATATTAAATGTCAAGAGGTCGAATATGCGGCTCACGCTTGTTGACTTGTTAACTTTGAGAAGTTTTACAAATATTATCCTATATGCGTCATTGCGTCATAATAATGTTACAAATTTTTTTTAATATAATATATTATTATATTATGGCATACGTTAAAATACATACTATTATACATTTTCGTATACTTTATCCTGAACTGTACATTGTCGTTGGTGAAATCTATATAATTTAAATTATCAAAATGATTAAGTAGTATATTATTAGGCTTCTGTGAAATTTTCAAATCGATAAACCCAAAATTATAGGTAATATTAATTTTTTTTGTCAAAAATCTCAGAGTTCTATATTTTGCCGAATAATCAACAAATCTTTTCCAAAATTTTACCACACTTTTATATTACCAATGTTAGTACTCAAAAAAATGTTCAAGTCCCTACGATCAAAACTCAATTAGTTATCACGAAATAAAAATAAAAATGACGAAAATTGTAATTTTGCCAATTTTTTGGTAGTTTTTCTTCTCCTAGGGAAACATTTTGGAGAAATTCGATGAGTTTAAAAATGAATGATGAGAAAAAAATGAGATTAATAAAGTACCAAGAGGACTGCTACCGAAAGCATATCCCACTTGTGATAATCGGACAATTATTTCTATCCGAAAAAAATTTTTCATAAATAAAAAAAAAAAAAAACATTGTAGAAACAATACATTCCTCGCTCCGCTCAGAATCTAAAACTTACAAGAAAATATAGAATTAACGAATAAATAAAAACAATTATCATAATATACACTACTTTACATACTATACTTTTCAATTTGGCATAGCATACACTTAACATTTCGTATAAGTGTATTATACGCAAAATGTGCCGTACCACATACAATTTAAGTCCATGTAATGTGATCAACTAAGTACTGTAGTGTACCCAAGAACATAATAATTGGAGTAGAGAAATATGAATATTTATTTAATTTTGAATAAGCGAAATACTAAACATCTTTGAAAACACTTATATTAATTGAATTTTAGATATGTCGTTCACCAATCCGGCTAGAACAGTTTAAATTTGATCAGAGTTCTATGTTTATTCAATAGTCTAGTAGATCATTATTTATTCAATACAAAAATACAATTATTAGAACAGCATATTTTAGATTCTAAACGAAGGGAGTAATGTATTGGTTTTACAAAGATGTTTTTTTTTTTTTCTGATGTATGAAAATATTTTTTTGGGTAGAAATAATGGTCCGATTACCACGAATAGGATATGCTTTCAGTAGAAAATTGCGTCTAGTTGGTACTTTATTTAGCTTATTTTTCGAATTTCTCAAAAGTCTTTCCTTGGGAGATGAAAAACTACATAATAAATTACGAAAATCGGCAAAATTACGGTTTCTGTTATTTAAAATTTTTATATATCATGATAACTAATTAGGTTTTGATCGTAGGGACTTGAAAAGTATCATTTCTGTACCAAATTGCATCTAGTTAGTACTTTATTTAGCTCATATTTTGAATATCTCAAAAGTTTTTCCTTAATAATGCAAGTTCATTAAATGACGAATAAATTAATGTTTTATGATGATTGTTAATAAACGGTGTTGTAAATTTGCAATATTACGCGTGGATTAAAACGAAGTTGAACCAACATTAATTTCGATTTGTTTTCTCTCCGATTTTACTGTCCGATTTATTTGTATATCAATACTGTTATCGTCTGGACACGCGCGCAACTTACGTTTCACGGAAATTACGACGACTGGTTTCATTATAATATTTTAATAATATCATCGTTGTGGCAGCCGGTATTGTGTAATATTCGACCAGTAGTAGTATAGTATATTATGCGTTCTTCTTCTCTAACGCGCATACTGGCAAAACTTTCACGATCGTCAGCCCACCGGTCGCCCGCTAGCTCGACAATGGGTCACACGCCATAAATTTACGACATCGGTGTTATTATTATTATTATTTTTGTAATTATTTTATATATTTTGTTTAAAAATTACACTTTCTCGGCAATAGATCGTATAATTATTGTGTTGCCTTATCAAAGTGTAACGTAAGTATAAGAAACGCAATAACTTATTCATTTGGCGTGTAGCCGTGTCAGTCGTTTTTGGTACAAATGAATTATAACTCGTATTCGAATTTATTTTTCAGAGTTGTAAATAAATATAATATTTTATCTAGCGATTTATTAAATTTTTACCGGTTGACAATAATGAAAAAACTATAATTATAGTGATATTATCAATATATATTTATATTATAATATAGAAAAAAAATCAAAACATTTAATTATTTTGTATTTTATAACTACATCATGCTGGCGAAAATACACGTTTAAACGATTAATAATTTAATTGATTTCCTTTCTGTCGTGTGAAACTGAATATTTTGTCAATATGTCTCTTAAAATAATACACTATATCAGTGGCGTACATAGAGATGGGATTAAGGGGCTGAAGCCTTCTCCATTAGCCGTATTATAGGTAGGTATATTTCTATTACTAAGACTGATCCTAATCGTGACACTTTGACATTTTATATTTTATGCTGTTTAAATAAATGATTTTTATGTTCGTATAATAATTTATTGTATGATATATTTGATAATTTAGATAATTTGATAATAAGTAACTTATTATACTATTAATAATAATTAATTTGTTTTTGTGTCTTTAAAATCATCACTTTATGATCCCTAAATTTTACAGCCCCTCTTTTAGAAATCCTGCGTATGCCACTGCACTGTTTAAGATATAACACAATAATATACTGTCACACAGTGTTAGGTAACACATTCTATAGTCACAACAACCTTCTCCATATGATGCTCTGTCTACTCAACAATATCTAGTATTATAATCTCACTAATACTTATTTAATTTGTAAAATATGTTTTAAATTGTTTTCTTTGAAATACATCAGGCACTATGTTAAAAGTTAAATTAAAATGGAAATCGTACGTCGATATATCCTTTTAATAATGAACTATACTTAATACATACATTATAATATGATCCTATATTTATGTGCTAATAATATTTTGTATCTATATATAAATTATTCACTTGTTCAAATTCAATTCAATCAAAGATTTATCAAATAATACAATTATTTTGTATAATGAATAATGATCATTAGAATATAATATAAATTTAAAGAAGATTTCATATAGTTTAGATGGTATTAATTAGATTCATAATTTTTAATTATTTATTCTACTATAATAGAAAATGATTAATAATATTAATTCATTTACGATTAATACTATATATATGTACTTATTTCAAATGTAGGTAGGTCAGGAGTGGATCCAGATAATACTAAGAAGGGTGCATAAAATCAATTAGTACCCATAGGTCCATAAGTGATTAGGGGCATTAGAGATCAGACACCCTATTTTCTCACCCCTCCGTAGAATAGTTTCTTCAGGTTATAACAATATTTAATTCGAGGGGAGTGTGTATGTTATCTTCGCACCCTCTTGAATTCGTGCCTGAGATAGGTACATAATATATATTATTAACAAAGTTGTTTATACACTATATTAGTTATTATTTTATTACTCAATATACATACATGATAAATTATTAATACGATAATTAATAAAGTATTGTAAAACGACATTTTTAAGTGCTTATTTTTATTATATAATACACTTGTGTTATACATTGTTATACAATATAATATAATATAATTTATTATTTTAAAATGATTCATTTATTCATTCATTTATTTTGTATACTTATACAATATTATATGTCATATACTCGTATTAATATATATATATATATATATATTTATAACAGATAAAAAAAATATCGAAAATATATAATTGAAAAAAAATTAAATATTTCTAAAAAATATTGTAAATTTAGTTTCCCTCAGATGGAACCTTGTTGAGTTTCATTTGATGTAAGGTGCAGTGATATTTAAAATAATATGGCCCAATCCTAAATATAATAATTAAGGTACAGATTTATGTTTGACTAATTCGTAAAATATTTAATTATTACACAGAAATAGATATTAACATAAGAAATCCATTATAATTGCAAAGTTTGTATAATTAGAATAGACTATGCATCCGGCACTCCACCAATTTTCAATTAATACTGCGATAAAAAATAATTCATCATTAATAGACATACAAGTATTACAGTATTACCGTATATATACTGTATATTATGTTCTAAAATAATTATGATAAAATATATTTTTATTTTAATAAAATATACGGTCTGTTCCAGATCTATTTATTAATAATTACTATGATATCAATACAATTAGCTATTTATAAATAAATCTGTCACATCTGAGAGACTGGGACACTCTGTATACAATATATATATTGGGAAAACGAAATATAAAAATCTTACTTAAGTTAATTTTATACTATATTATGAACACCAATGTATTATATGTTTAAAAAGTATATAAAATATACTTTAAATTGATATATTTATCTTATACTTAATAAAATAATTTATATATTGATACATGATACGTGTATAATATTATAATATACGATAACGTTTTAGAGCGATTTATATTAGAACGAAATAACTACACGATTTCTACGTTATATTATACAAATGACCTTCTCAAAGCTCAATGCCTTAGTGCAGAAACTAACATAATGTTGCTAGGCATATAAATATTATTCTTTGTACGAAGTCATTAAATATGATTTACATAATTCTATATGGATGATTATTATTTTAATTATTTTATTAATATAAACACTGATTTTTTATCAAATGTATTCGTATATAATTGTTTTTTTTTTCATTTGAAATACGATTTTATTTTATCTCGCTGACGAATAACTACTAACGTCCAATAAGTTAATAACAGTGGATTAGAAAACGTTTTCTGTAATACTAGCTGTATAATAAAATAGACTGTACAATCTACTATTGTGGTGTGTGTGTGTGTGTGAAATAACATTATAGTTGCGCGGGCGAACCCATTGTCCGTTGCACAAGAGACGTAGAATTTCACTCTTTCCTAATGTGTGGCAATTATACACTAGCAGGTGGATAAAACTGCGTAAAATTAACGAAATAAAATAATTAAACCGAATTAATTGAAAATTTTTTATTGCTTTTGTGGAAAAATTACTATACAAATTAAATTATTATTTATACTATACAATACAATAATAAATTACACTAATGTCACTAGTGTTTGATTGTTTAAAATTTAGAACGATTTTGTGAGTAAAAACAGTGATGAGGTACTGAAGTTTAAGTAATATGAATAGAAAAATTGAACACCAATTAATGATTAATTATTTTTTTTTTACATTTTACTATTGAGATAATTGTTAAAATAAATGTTAAAAAACTTTAAAAATATACTCATACTCAATATTTTCATTATTATATATTCAATTATCAATAATTCATTATAATAACATTTTAAAGAAATTCAAAAGCAAAATAATTTTTTTTAGCATGTAATAATTATTACAATTCTGAGGAGAATTGTTTCTGTACAACTTTCCCATTTACAATCTCATATTCTCATACCATCTACTCTTAGTTATAATCATTCATATATTTATTAAATCTGCTTATGAGTTATGACCAATAATTATAAGCATTAACTATTAAGTATAGACTAATATACTTAATTAATACATATGAATGGTGGTATAGAACTAAAATATTTAAAATATATTCAATTTGAATTATACGATGATTTAATTTAATATAATACGATATAATTACTACAAATAAGCCCATACAATTTTAATTTAAATGTTAAACATATATTATAAAATTGTGCTTTAATTTTTATTTAAGTTAATATTAATATATATAATATAGATATACATAGATATACTATATTTGAATTGATGATAATATACGTTACAGATCAATTATTTTAAATAAATATATAATTAATAAAAACTATATAATATAAATCATTTTTAAAACAAATTTAATTAAAAAATAAAGATATATGAAAAAGCCAACATGTCAAAATCTTCATCACAGTATAAGAACTAATGTCCTCGAATTGGAAAATAATATTCTAGTGTTTCAAATTTATTTGTATCAACTAATAAAGCTTGAAAAAATCTAATGACAATATTATTGTTATTCTGTCCTTGACACTGATTTATAAATAATCTTGGTTCTTAATTTCTTAATAACTTCTATATAGTAGAACAAATGTTAGAATATAATATATAAAAGTAAAAACGTGTATATTTTATTGGGATTTTTATATACGCTTTGTCTTCATAATAGTGATAAAGCTCAAAAGTTACTATTAAGTGTGAAAACAACACGAGTGATTGATTAAAGATGTTTTCGCTCTCAACCAGGTTTCCCTATAGAACTTTATTAGTAAAAATTGTATAACTAAACTCGTTTTATACTCAACAGATGGAAATACGTAACTTATAAACATTTCTTTTGTTAATATCTTAATTTCATAAAAAAATATGACTCGTGTCGTTTATGCAATTGTCAAATAATTTAATTTACAGTTTAACTGATATATATATATAAATATAATACATATCATGCGTTTATTATTAAACAATACGTCCTTAACACAAGTTTTTATTTATATGGGATGTACCTATTGCATCTAATCATTATAACTAAATAATTTATAAGTAGGTATATGAAATCTTCAATTTTTATTACAGTTTTATACTATGTATAAAATTTAAAGTTTACGACACATATGAAATCATTACTTATTAGCTAATTACAAATCATCTTTTATTTGTTAATCAATTAACTATTTTAAAATGTAATTATGTTTTTAGTGATTTCCTATTACCTACTCCAAGGTTGAAAAATATAACAATAGTTCATAATAATTTATATGTACGATAAGTAGTAATATAGGTGAATACAAGTAAAACATTATTATTATGGAGCTACATAATTGAGACCCAAATCTTAACATATTGTATTGTGAGTATTGACTACTTAGATGCAATACCCTTCCAAAATAGAATAATATTATAAATATTATAATCTAACATTTACGAATTAATTACTAGAAGAAACTGGTACTCATTATAAATTTAATTTACAATGAATTATAATATTATAATAAATTATAATATATTAACATATAATATAAATATATTCATTACTAATCTAAAACATAAAAATGCATTTTTAAAAGTTTTCTAAAAAATAATTAATGTCATGTATAGTATATAGTATAGTATAATTATCTAAGAATACCAAATACTTTTATTGTTCTTATTACATCATGATAATATCTTGATATATAAATATTATAGTTTTTAACAATTTAACATATAATAATGGACTTTTTTATATTTATAATTTATATATTTTATTAAAGTAATGTTCGTAATAGTTTTATTTTTAATAAGTAAATTATAAAACATAATATATTTTCCGTTTGAATTTCCGTCAGTAATTTTTGTACCGTTATAGAAAAATAGTTGTAAAAATATGATATGACATAAAGATTAAAACTATTTGTTTCTATCAAGATTATTATAATATTGTAAGTAGATTGTCCGATGCAGATAAACTCAACTCTGCTCATATTATGTGACCGACGACTTGCAACGCTTTCCTTATTCTTATGAACTTTCACATAATATTTACAACGGTTTTAAGTCTGTGATACGAAAAACTAGATTCAAGTGAAACGCTGTACATATTTTTTGCTAAAAATAATAATAAATTTACGCAATTATTTCAATAAAAAAAAATGATAATAAAACCAATCGATATAGAAAGTAATCATAGAACCTAAATATGCATGAACACAGGAAGTAATTAGCATTTGTTTAATTTTTATAAACAACTAACGGCATAACGCAACAACAATTTCGATTCTTTCACGAGTCCCTCTCTCTATATCTCTGTCACTCACAGATTCTATCAGTCACTCTCTCTGTTTCTTACTCTCACTCTCACAGCATATTATATGAAATTATTTAGTAATTATTATGGTGCTATGGAGATTATGACATTGTATAATCTTCCACATTTACATTACATTTTTAAGAGGAAGATTACGGGTAATAAGTTACCCATAATTCAATATAGTCAAGTATGACAAGCAATGTTAGCAAACATATAAACTCATCTACTCATAACTCGTAAACTTGCAAGTTCCAAATAAACCTTCCGTATATTACATTTAAACAGGTCGATGCGATTTTTTCAGTCGCTAAAATATTTTTTCAAAGTGAGAATATTAGTTTGAATTGAAGGTGATAGTATTTGTATTCTTATTCTGATTTATTTAATTCTGAAGAAATGCGTATAAAATTATTTTAAGGCCATAGCGTAGGAAATAATTTCAAATCGATAGAACACATATTTTTCATCTACTATTAAGATAATAGTGATTGCAACCGCGTGTAACTAATACGATTTACTATATTACACTATTATATTGTATGTAATATACTACTGTATTGTATAATACTATTTATACTCACTCTGTAGAGTTAACAGATAGAATGCAAAATTACACTATCCAATAGAAACCAAACGAGGCGCCAAAATATTATTCACCTTCATTGTTACGAAACATTTTGCCCGTATAAAAAGTGAATGTCTATATACACTTCTTATAATACATAATTTATATATACGTATATTTATGTTTCCGGATTCGCGAAACACGTTTGCTAAACTTCCTATTACAGTATTACTTAACCTTGATTTTAGTTTTTTGTCTTCGGTGTTATACTTCGTATAGTACGCGATACCACGATAAATAATATGTGTTAGTAATAATAAACGATAAATAATAATTAAGTTAAATTTTGGTAAAATTGAATGATAATTAGTAACGAATCATGATGTTTATCAATGTTCCGTCGATGTTTACCAATCAATAAATGGAATTTAAAAATCTTTATTTTTATAATAAATTAATGACTACTGACAAATTTACCTATACCTATATTATAATATAGGTAATGTGCTGTTAAATAATATATAGTGTTATATATTTGCCATATTTTCGTTTTATAGTTACTCAATGCGCATATACATATATTATTATTATATTATTATTAAACACTTAAAATAAAGTGTCTGTTTTATTAAAAATACCAACAGGAAAAAAAATATAAATAGTTTAAGATAAAATTGTATATTTTATTTTAATGATTAATATAAAAAATTACAATACAAAAGAGAAAAAAAATAGTATCCAATTAATTTGATTTTTACTGACATGATAATTATTATAATAAATAATTATTCTGAATTTAAAACGAATTAAATTATAAAATATATTATAGTAGAAGGCCAGAAGTTATAAGTGTATTCACTTAAGTACTAATTAAATATATGATTTAAATTTAGAATACATCATTAAACGCGAAGAAAGTAAAAAGGTGAAAAAAATGTTTATATGCCAGTAAACATTATGTTCTTGCCCGTTGCAATTATGATTTGTGGGTAAAAATTTACTCAAAATAATACGATAATAATGTACTTGAGTCATTATTGTAAAGTCAAATTTTTACTATTAGGTACTATTTATTTAGGAGATACCTATATAATATATTAATAAATGATAAATCATTACTATATTCAATAACTTATATATCCACAAATAATTGATTTATCTGTCCATCTGTGAATCTATAATATATAATCTAAACAGTAATTATATGTATATATATTTACATATATTATTGAACTATAGTTTCTGAAAAAAATATTATTTTTTATTATTTCATAATTTATGTTATAATAAGGAGTATCTCTAAGTATTTTAAAAAAATCAGCTTATCTATTTTAATTTATAAAAGCTTATAACTTTATAAGACGTTTAATTATTTATGTCTTCAAGTTAAAAGGATTTGGTTTACATCCCTATTTATGACTAAAGTATTTCTAATTCATGACTAGTTAGACACGCTATGCAGTATAGACACATTTGTAGTAACTCAAAAATTTGATATAAGTCTAGGTAATATAGGTTGTTCTCTAGGCAACTTTTTCGTTTTCATCTCAAAGAAATTATTTATTTTTTATAATTTACTGCTAATTTCGTGTTACTATTTTTTAAGATTAAATTTTTAAAATAAGATTAGTACGTAATTAAAAATATTATTTGAACTGCCAACTGCATAATATATCAGTTGACAATCATTTAAATATTACATAAAATGTTCTTTAAATTATTATCATAAGATTGGACAAGAATACAAAATTTAGTGAATGTGATATTCATAAAATTTAAAATAAATGATAGTATGATGAATGATAATTATATGCAATTATATTATTTATAAAATATGTACCTGCATACTATTACACTCTTTTCTACAAGAGATCAGTTCGAATCGAATCAAAACCGGTATATGCTTTGGCATTCCCACGCTGTTGTCACATAAGCAATATAAAATTCGCTAAATGGGACCTGTCCCTCATAAAATACAATCGAATATATTGTATAGTAAAGGCATTGATTTAAAAAAAAAAAAAAATAGATGCTTACTGCAATTACAAACAATATTAATATACAAAAGCATGAAACCACCCGAACACGTCATCGTTAAAAAAAATAATGAACTTTGATGAATAACAAAACTAATTTTAATACATTTGTCAGTTATTTTTTATTTCGAGGAAAAATATTTATAAAATTATAAATATAAATTATATCCAAAGAAAATGCTTAAAACATAAAATAGGTAATTTGTTTAGATTAATAACGCTTAAATTTACACCAAAACTACCAACTGTCACCAGCGAATAGCCGATTTCTACAGTTATAGTTTGATTTATTTTTCATATCTAAAAATCTATAATCATGATTAGAACTGCAAGTATTGGATTTGCAACAGTAATAAAATTTATAATGGAAACAGTGATGCATATAATATTCAAAAACCGTACGTATCTATAAATAAACAAATGAATAAAATAAAAAAAAGAATAAATGATTAAAATAACGGCCGACGTCGCCAACGCCCGGAAACGGTTTACGAGAACAAGAGAGCCAACAAGGTCAATATGTGTACGCGAGCAATCGTAAAGTTCAGGGCTGGTTGTAAAAAGACAGCGTCGGAGCATTCGAATTTCACGTGTTCATCTCGGCGATATTTTGCATCACCGATGGTATAAAAGCAAACAATTGATAATTACTGCGGTTAATTATTTGATAATAATAAATAATTAATAGTGATAGTAATATATAGTCTGGTTTAAAAAAAAAAAATCAAATAAACGAAAAATGAAAAAACAAAAACCATCGGTCGACGGCAGTGTAACAAAGAGGTGGGGCTATAGTATAAAACGTAATGTTTGCCGTCGTCATCTGGCGTAGAGAGGACAACATTGACGTTGGCAGACTATAAGAAATCAGTCAAAGAGTACATCAACAATCAACACCATACCTCTAACTAAGAATTATGTAATAGTGTATATTGTAATGATCTAAAACACTCGTAATTCGTAAATAATATTAATCATTACAGTTTACAATATTATGCCATTATCGTATAATATTATTAAATTAATTTGTTAGCGTGCGCACAGTTGTCGTTGTTATGTAATAGTAATATATATTATATATTATATTATTGTAATAACATATTATGTTTATCGCTTTCGTCATAATCATACTAAATAAAACGTTTAAAACGTATATGTTTGTGGGGTATAGTTTCTATTTTCGACTACGACGATGTCTATTTTTACAAGATAATCAAAAGAAAAGATTTGTGAGAGAGCAATACGCTAACGACCTTAAACATCCCTCTGTCGTCCACGTTAAAGGATCTCCATTGTTTCATAGATACTCGTTTTATTTTTATTACGAAGTTACTACTATTACATATTTACACTATATATTGTTTTACAAATCACAAATACTTTATACTTATGACAGTTATAATGATTATAAGTTTTAACATTATTTGGCGACTGTGTTGTTGGGCAACAAAATGTATTCAGCGACATAATGCGTTTCGGGTTCATCAACGTGCAGCGGTGTTTTGGTATTATAAAAATAAATATAGTGTAAAATACAATATTTATAAATGTTTATAATATCATTATAGGATGTACGAGATCCGACCGTGTATATAATTTTCGATAACTTTTAACCTATTTCATATTTTTTAAATACGAATTTTGAAAATGACTCTTATATGCAATAGGATAGTAGATAATTTAAATTTGACCTATTTAAACATTTGTTTGATTTACTTTTTAATATAACTTTATATTAAATCGTTTATCATAAATTCTATTTAAATAGATATTTGCGTATTAATGATCATTATGGACCATGTCATTATAGACATGGGAGTAGTTTGAAATTATTATCTAGAGGGGCTATATATATATATTAGATATATTGTAATGGGGATATAAAAACTAAAAAAACCTAATAAAACTTAGGTTAATAGCAATTAACAGATAACAATTTTAGAGTGGCTACGAGAGATTCTGGGGGAAGATTATAGCCCACCCTGCTATTAGCAAATTACGCTCATGATTATAGACTTAAAAAAATTTAGACTGAATGCAAGAGTCATGATTGTAGCAGTATACTATGGTTCTACTTAATTCTATATACTGACTACTACACTAACTTCGCAGTCTACCTGGTCTAAACAAATTTTCTTCTTAAAGAAATTATAGATCAAGCAAGTTTACGAATTAGATTTAAACAAAATTTAATTGCATTTTTTAATTTTAAAGTAAATAAAATATATAATTTAAATAAATAAATGTTACTTCTCGTAACATAGGTGTGTTAAAAAAAAAAAAAATACTAAATAGTTAAAAAAATGAACAGTTGAAACACTCTGTATTTTGTTTTTTATATAAATATTAAAATCCGACGAAAATGTAAAATGAACAAATATACATAATACAGTATTATTTATATATATATATATATATATTTATATACCACTCAAACTATAATGTGTGAGTGCGTGTGGATATATATTTCATATGTAAGTAATGTTTTTAGACGACCGAATGAAAACGTGTTTGGACAAATTCCAATCGGGACATAAGCCAAAATATCATATTGGTCTTATTATAGGGTTTGTGTAGGTATTATAATATGCGTGTTCATAGTGATTGTGTATATCAATACGATATGTTTTATTTCTTGTTTCGAATACAAAGTTCATTTTCTTACGAATTGCACATAATATTATATTTTTTATTATTATCTTATCCATTCGGATTATAACTAAATTATTATGTCTTATAAAATACAATATTATCATAATTTATAACATATTTAATTATTAATATTTATATTTTGTTTGTATATAATATAATTTTACTGCTTGTATATAAAAAATGTATTTAAAAGTCAGAAATGTCTAATTACATTATAATATAATCAATATCGTCATATTATTATACTCTCATACAGATGAGCAACAAAGAAAGTTATGGTAAAATAGTATAAAAACTAAAAAATTTAAATTGACATTATTTTTTTGCTTTTCATTAATTATACATAAAATTACGTAGCCTGTTGGTATCATTTAATCGGGAATAACAAAATAAATGTTTGAAAATTTATATTTCAAATTATTATAAATTGATAAAACAAAATAAACTATTATTTAAATATTCAATTTACAAAATTTAAATTACTGTTAGTTGTTCATCTACAACAAATATATAAGCTTATTAATCTTTAATAAAATATTACAATAACATAACTCATCAAAAATTAAACATGAAGAATGACGATGACACATTAAGTTTGTAAATTTGTTTTATAAAATTACATAATTTACATTTATACATTTTAATAATTCTATATTTTTAATGTTTCACTATTTTATATTAAGAATTACTACATAGACGCTGATCGCTTATAATATAAGCTTAGGTTATGTTGTGTCATAATAATATATAGCTTGATCGATTCAATTATACATTTAATATGTAAATGTTTTATTAATTCAAATATCAACAATATATTATATACATATTACATATAGAAAATATACAATAACATAGGTATACCTTATATAAATATAAAGTATGCAAATCGATTTGTATAGTTTGTATTATTCTTACACTATAAACGAATATTAACGATTATAATGTACAAAACAAAAATTAATTATTAAAAACAAAACATTTTGTAATATATGGATAACGCATGTTATATTATGATTTTATGCTAAACAGTGTAGTAACTAACTTGTTATACCTTTCCTCAAAAAACTTAAACTCCACTTTAAGACAAAAACGGTTTAAAAGAAGTTAATTTATTGGTATGAAGAAAGATAGCTTTATGTATTTATCCACATTCAACTTCATATTTTATATGATTTGATACTTTTTTCTTGATACATAAAGGTCAACAATAAATCTACAACCTTATTGTTACATGCATTATATTGATTGCACTTGTATGTATATTAATGTTATTATATGTGATTTTCAAAATGATTACTTTATACTAATGGTACAAGATTGTTAAAACATAAGTGTAGTAATAATATTATTACAATTAATACTTAAATAATTGCCCGTTGCCCATTAGTATATTACTATATTTTATTATATAAAATGCCACAATCAGTAGCGGCTTTTAGGGGGAATAGGGGTTATATTTTTTTCTAATGGAAAATTAATATATATAAGCTTACGGAAACGTGATAATGAATTTCGACTAATGTGATAATGAAAAAAAAGTTTTTTTTCTGGAGTTACGACGATGTAACGATTGTATGATTATTTATATCTGGATATGGATGTACGCTGGGCTGTATTAATAGTGAGAGGGCCACACAATACATCATCTCATTTTTTGTAATTTTTAGTATAAAAAGATAAAAACATTAACTTTATGAAATTAAGTAATGTTATGTCAATTGTTACGATATTACAAATACAAATTAAAAAAAAAAAAAACAACAAATTATTTTGGTCTTAATAAGAGTATATAGCCCCACCTTAGATTATTATTATCATAATCCGACCCTGGTCGTACGATTATGTATATAAATATATAAATGTATATTAAAGAATATTGGACTTAACACCGGTAAAGAACTAAATCCACCACTATTTGTACTTTAAAAATTCCAAAACGAATGAACTATATGTGTATTTGGTTCCATATAAAAGTATATTGAAGGTATTGGTAGATTTCTAACCAGCGATCAGCTATCAAGTATTACGACTTAAATGTGTGTAATTCATCGGAATTCGGAGATTGGAGGAGATAATTATATAATTTTTTTCTGAGCATAAGTATAACAAAATTATAATTATAATTTATATTATACCTACTGTTACTTCTCTATATTGATATATATATATATATATAATATATTATGACGTATTGAAGTTGATATAAATTGAATAGGAAAAATAAGAAATTTTGTGAGAACCTTGGAAAAATTTGACTTTTTATGACAAATTAATAACCTTCACGTTTTAAAATATATAATATTATAATAAAAACTATATTTTTAGTTAAAATGTGGTTTTATTAAATATATATATCGAAAATGAATGAATAAATAAATATAAAAATAGATGATGAAATTTTGATAATTTGTTAATCATTATGTATTGGTAATACAAATAGCACATTATAATAGGTATAAATATATATATTTTATATTATAGTATATAAACATTTTTAAGAAATTAAATACTATATTCATTGAAAATTGTTGGTATCCTTGTCTATAATAATTATTATTTAACCGGTTTTAGATATCACTACAATACGTACAATAAAATAGAATATGAAAATAGAATACCCACACAGAAACATTTTTAATAATACATTAATACGAGTAAATAATATACAATAATAAACTGTTTTATTTGAAAAATATATTTTAATTCATAAAGATCAAAGTTTAAATGTGGTCTCTAACCTTATCTGTTTATTATTCTAGCAGTTTTCTACTTTTAACAAAATAATTTTTTTAGCTCATATTATTATAATATTTATATTATAATACTCGAATATCCATTTCAAATAACCATTAGTCTCAGCCATCGTTATTAATATTATAATGTGCATAATAAAATAATTTTATATGGTTTTTTATTGTATTTTTTGATAATTTTATAACAGTTTATTTTACAGCAAAATAATATAATATTATGAAATATTATTTTTAGATTTCTTACTGATTGTTGTATTAGATAATCATAGCTCTGCGTCATCAACAAAGACTCATGGTCTACGTACAATACATGTGTCGTTGGATGAATAAAACTAATTTGTTCAAGAATTGAAAATTGAGATGTATTCAAATATACAAATGTATAATATTGTGGATGGATTTTATTTGAAAACCGTGTTATTTAAAACGAACATTTCCTCTATATAAAATTGTAATCATTATTCTTTATTTCCGTGTTCAATGAACTTTCTTACTAGCTACATAATAAATAATATATAATAATACATAGTTATTACTTATTAGTTATAAATTACAGTTATCGTTTTATCGAACTCGTACAACTATTACACAATATCTTATGAATAAAAGTACAGGTTATTTACATTTAGAACAAAAAAATACACTACGAATAGATATTATAATATTGAATAATTGATTTATGTTAAATATTAAATAATAATTTAAATAGTTTTAATATTAAAAAAAAACTTATTATTATACATTATTTCACAGTACCTCGTGGTTAGTGAATAGTAAAATTTATGGAAAGGAAACATACATATAAGCTTCACGTGGTGTCAAAAATATGGTGATTAATAGATATACTTATCTTTTAGGGATGTAAAATGTTGATTTTTTTTATTTGTTTTGAATTTTTGAGCAGATAACCTGTAAATCCGCCACTGCTTTTGGAAATAGTTAATAGCTTAATGAGTTTAAATAATGTTCATTTCCATCAATATATATTCATAAAAGAGCACTTATGGATCATATTAGTATATTACAATAATATCAAGACACACTGAAAATCCACAAAGTAGTATAAAAAATATAGGATTTCGGTAACAATCTTTATTACTTTGTACTCCATCAAATGGTATAATATAATTATTATAATTTATTTATTCGTAATGGAGTAGTACAATTTTAGATATAGGTATAGGTTTTTGTTTAAAACATGTTATTATTCATATAGTGTAGTGTACCTAATATAAAATAAAAATTTTAATATTCATATATTTTATAAATCAGGATGTGATAAAATAATATGTAAATTTTTAACAATAAACGTTATTCATTTTTTTTTTTTAATTTCTTTGTTCATAAAGATTAGAATTGTAGTTAGGTTCTTCATAAATAAACTAATGATATTTTCTAGTTTTTATCGATTATAATTTATTATACCATAATAAATTTATATACATACATAGGTACATTAAACAATAAACAATATTAACTTTAACAAATATTATAGGTATTTACAAATTATATAGTACAATTATTATTAGAATGCATATACTTCTATAGTTACAAACTATACCGTATATACGTACAATACTGTACTATATACCAATATATAGTATATACATAATCAATGGTAATACTGTAGGGATCAGATGGATCACCATTTGTATAACATCCAGAGATGTCCCCCCATCTATATGCGAGTACCTATACTAAGTTAACGAGTGCTATAAATCCATAATAATTAATAATACCTATATAATTATAATCGAAGGGGATAGTTCAATAATAATAAATTAAATACATATTTAATTTATATTTTTTTTACAATATTTCTTATATCCACTCTTATCAGCATTAATTTCTGTATAATGCCAATTATAAAAATAATGGAACAGGTCACCAAACATTAAATTAAGTATTATATAAATATAACAGTGTGGAATTCGATATCTTATTAAAAAAAAAAAAAACACCTCACAAAAAATATGTATTAATTTTTTCTATGCAAATTGCTTGAGACTTTATGCGTAATAAGTCCCATGAAAGCTTAAGAGTACATGGAGTATACCCTATGACAACACTATTATTATACCCATTTTATGTTTTCATTTTCATTACATGTAACACCCGAGTACTCGATGGATAATCAAATTGAAGTTTCAAGTTATATATGACAATATTATAAATTTTAGTTTACTATTTAATCTTGTTTATAATTTGACTCGTAGAATTAATTCACTGCAATATTATTATATTGTTTTGTCATAGGCACAACCAATAATAAATAATAAGCATACATTATATTATTATAATTTATATTCTTAAAACGCAATTATACTGTCATGCTGATAACTGGCATAGTGGCATTATTGCATTAAATTAATCATTGCCATTGTAGATTTGCAATAACCACTAACTATTATACACATTACTCTTTACTTCTTTCTTCAGTCTTCCATGTTCTAATACCTACGTATCTTAAATTAAATATTGTTACATTGCGTTGTGTATTCTACAATATCTTTTACAAATAAATAAATAATATTACGTAATACGATTATATACAATTATTGCAATAATCATTTTATTAAAATATTGATCAGTGTTGTAAAGAGCTGAATTTTCGATCCAACTAATTTTCTTTACAATTCTATAATAAGAATTAAATAGATAATTAATAAAAAATAAAATATTGTATAATTTCACTTTATTACCTTCTCGAAGATAATTTATTGTAGTCTTCAATTTACAAAAGCACCTTTCGCGTGACAACTATTTACTGTCTTTACTGTCCCTTCTAGATTTGGATAATAATCTTGAAGTGTATAATTATGAAAATATTTTAGAATACGCATGATGAATTTATTTCTATTTTTTAGTAAATCTAATGAATTTGCAGACTGAAATAAAACAATCAATGGAAAACCTTGCAATTAACATTTGTCAATAGAGTTCTGGACCACATTAAATTTAATCCAAATATCGTGACTTGAGACTTCTATATAATTTATTTAAGCATCTACCGTTAAAATTCAATAATGAAATATGTTATAAATTTGCGCCTTTGGAAAGATATTGCGGTAGGACGATGACGAATATTGATTATACCTAATATTGTATATAAATGCTAGTCGCCAGGTACTAGCCAATTAATTGCCATAATTTAATTTCTTTTTTTTACAAAGGTGACTAATATAATATGGTATAACGTAAAACAGACTATTGACTACATTTATCTACCTATTGTTTAATAAAAGAACAGCCATCATGGCTATTAAATCTCACGTTATATCAATTTAAAGGAATATTTTAATAACAAGTACCTATTAGGTACTGTATTTATTTTTTCAGTATACCTATACTAGATGAAAAATATTTATTATTTACAATAATTTATTATTCAAAATTGTTAGAGTACAATCGTATTATCCACTAAATTCAAATAGAGGATCTAAATAATAGAAATGTATTAAAATATATACCTAATAATTTTACATTTTAATTGTATACAAATTATTACTTGAAAATTAAAAATAATTTCTACATAGATTATATAGACTTTGTTATTATTTTAAAGCAAAATTACAAATTTTATTATTTAACCTTATTTGGTTTACTTGTATACCAATTATACATATTACATATACATATTATCTAAGTAACTGGATGCATTATTTATTGATGTACTCCGTACTTGTATATAAATATATAATAAATAATTATTAATAACAATACAAATATTTTTCTTCTTTTTACATTTGTCAGCTATTATTTTTTATTTATTTTTTTTATGTAGTGAAATCTATAGTTTATTTATATGTATATCATGTTTCCGTATTTGAAAATCAATCCATTTATGGTCGATTATATTAATAATGGGCTAGTGATGATCTGTCTTCCTCCTCTACCTAACTTGACACTTGAATACGAGAAAAATAAAGATTAAAAATGTATATCCATGAAATGATTTTTGAAAGACATTTTAATGATACAGAATTAATTAATTTTTATTTTCAAAATACATATAATTATATAAAAGTGAAAATCATAAAAAAGAAAATCGTAGTTTTTAAACGATAGTTTGGTAAACGTAAATCGGTGATGGATAATCGATATAATTTCTCCAGTATTGCTTTGAGATATACATATATTGACAATCTGGCCCTGAGATGAGCTGATCTAACGTATAAAAACGAATACTTCCGCGTCCACAAAACAAACAATAATAAAAGCAAATAATAACATAATATTATCGTATAAACGCATCGTCCGATTGTAAATTTTAAAATTATATAAATATTATTATACGACGTTCAGTTGTAGCCTTCAGTTGTAGGTTCACCTATTTAAAAATAGAACATACGTCATACATAATATAATATGACAAAAATGGTTTTTAATTTTATTATGTTGTGTGTGGTGTGTCCAATAAAACGAACGAACGATCATTGTTATTTTCCCTCGTCTATGCGCATCACAAATTCTCAATAATATTATAAATTTATAAATAAGTTTCAGTCACTAACACACAGTGCAAAAACATAACATAGGAAAATTATTAATTTATCGTAACTATAATAAATAACAATTATTATTGTGCATCGTTTTTGTTCGGCCGTCTTGTCGATTAATAATTAATATTATAGTGTAAATGTATAATAATGATTATGTAAAACAAAAACATAAAGCACCGATCGTTTTCGATACGTACAAAAAGAAAAAAAAAGAAATAAATAAAAACCTTGGCAATAATTATTTTGTTTGCGACCTTGCGCGTTTTAACTCGCGCTCGGTCTGATTTCCGTGTTTGCGCCGGGCCACACGTAATGGACAGGGAAACGATATCGGCGGATCACATCACGCGTTTTAATGCTTTCGGCCGATTCAAAGAATATACTCCTTTAAAAACCAGTTGACCGTAAATTTAATAAATACGTTTTACTTTTATTCCCTCGCTAATTGATGGATCTAATGATCTAAATGATCTGTATATCTAATTGTTTGCAAATATATAATCCGAGAAAAAACAACAATATTGTTATTATTGGTATATGGTATTCACTATTCAGTCATACCGCATATTGCATATAGGTATATCACATGTAAGCTTAATATGCGTACCCTATTCTCAATTCCATACTAAACCATAATGATCTATATGATTTACATATAGTTTATACCTGGTGTTTTCGTTGTTTTTACTCCAATTATTAAGCTCGTTATAATTGTTGATCATAATAATATAATACCTATTACGTGGACTTTTAAACGTTTCATTTTTGTATTTTCTTTTTTTCGTTTTCACACAATTATATTATATTCCGCGTATAGAATACGAAAATCATTTATTGATCTTTAATCATTTATGAGATTTAAATGTATTGTTGATAGATTATAATTGGTAGGTACCTAATATATTATATGCACAAAAGTACCTATTCGTTTTTATTTTAAGAATCATTTAACAGGAAAAATTTTTATAACATAATCTATAGTTTCAAACTTTTTCTATTATAATATAATTCATGATGTATATAATAAGTAAGAGTATTATCTAAAGTAAATGCCTGCGATGTGTTTCTTTGTTATTGTATCTGTTACCATAGGTTAAATATACATATATATTTAATCTATGCTGTTACTGTTTATGTGTTTAAAAAAAAAAAAATGTTACTACTTAATTTTTCACTTACCTACTCCGTTACTTAATATATTAATTAATAGATATGCATTATACACATTTCATAATCAGTACGGTATTGATTAAGTTTTATTTTTTTTTTATCACTAAATTTAGTAATTTAACTACTATTTACTCATAAGTTAAATTCTTGTAATTTTATGGTTAATTTAATAATAATTATACAATCCTGATAAATCATAAATACAATTTATAACTAAATTATAATTTGTGCTTCTGTTTTATCCACCATCAAGTTCTTTTGTAGTTTTTAGAATAATAAAATGCTAACCATATTTTGCCCTTTAGGACTATGACCTAAGTTAAAGTGGTCCAATAATTCTTACGACAACTTCTATTATAACAAAATATTAAGTATATTACAAATAAAGTTAATCTTGTCAAGGTTAAACTATTATTTTAGAGAAATCGCTGTAAGCGAAACGGAGTACCTTATTTAAAAAATATTTTAAGTTTATCATAACCAATATCAATGACCTTCGTTAAAAGGAAGTGAATTATAATTTATTTAATTTAAGATAGGTAGACTTTCGATTATAATTCGTATAACATTATTTAAGTTATCTATAAAGCAACAATAATGATAAAATTGATAAAAAAAATATCAACCTACGTTTTATAGATTTAATGTCAAACATAAAGAAACATAATATCAAAAACTTCATATAAAACAAAAATTTAACTTACACAAATATGATTGTATTAATTTTCATTTGTAATATTATAATATATTACCATAAAATTGATATTTATAGCTAATAAAATCATATTATAAAAATTGTATAAATATTATTGCAAATATTATAACAATTCTATAGTCATCCTTGCCATTTTTGTAACAAAACTACAAAAACGTTGATCATATTTTTATATCGTTATATAGTAAACACGTAACAGTAAAAGTAAAGTATAGTTATTATACTTAGGTATATTAAGAGGACTTACCAGCATATTCTGTCTCTGTCTATCTAACAGGAAATATAGCAAAATCACAACAACGCAAAACTTAAATTGGGATGTTTAGGTCAAATTCCTATTAATAAACTTCATAATAAACATCTATTAAGAATTTTGAAGAAAAGCATATTTTAAAAATGGATATGACATTTCTTTTAAAGTATGTTTCTCTGTATTTGTTAATAGTTATTAATACTCAAAATTCAACCTTCAACCTAAACGTCACAATTTAAGTTTTGCACAATATGTATGTATATTTAAAATAATAGATAATAAAACTGAATATTTTTCCGTACATATCTACATATCTATAAATATAATATAAAAATAATATTATATTATAATACATTGTACCTACTTGAAGAAGTTTTGTAATTTGTTATGTTATGAGTGAAAATAAAGTAATAACTACGTATAGAAACTAGAAAGTTACAAAGTTGATCATTTATATTATTTGTTATACCTATACTATGATATTACTATCCAATTTTGATTTTATGTAACATTACATGTTTACATCTTACATGACGTATTATGTTTCATGTATCTGCTACACATATATCATGTAGATATGCTGTTTGCACATAAAATGACAATGAATGAGTTTCTTTATAAGTAAATATGGTTAGTAAATTTGTTTTTAAAGAAATACCCAGAGGCGCAGGATCTATTTTTCTTGGGGGAGGGGGGCAAAAATTTAAACATGATAATATATAGTACATTAAAATAAAATACAAATACTTATTGAACTAACTAATTACTATTTTGTAGATTAAACTAATAGTCTTATTTACCTAATTTAATTTTGAATATAATATTTTGAATGTTTTACATTTTTTAATTTTATTTGTTATAAAATTGTTCAAAATTCATTTTATTACATATTATATTATATAAATATTAAAAAATAATAAAATTGAATTTAAATATAAATTATAACTCTAAAACGTTTAAGTATTAAGTGTATAACTATGATGACAAATTTTCAGGGGGGCAAAATTATAATTTGAATGCCTCTGTCCCCCCATCTCCGGCGCCACTGGAAACACCTATTTATTTTTTAATTAAGTACTAATTTAGTAATATGTAAGTAAGTTATTTAAGTTAATATGCGGAAATGTGTATTTTTAATGATTATTATTTTTTTTCAATCTCTCTTTTCAGTGTTTCACATCTAATTAAATTAAAACCAACTCGATGGGAATTACTTAGTTAGGCGCATTGCGAGTGTTGATATAAATGGAAGGTGGAACTGGTCGGCCAGATGATTTTTACCGGATGACCGTGAAAATCGATGACAAATTAATACTATATTATTTGTTATAATATTATTTGTATTATTATGATCGAAAAATCTCGAATTTTTATCGTATATTTTTGGTATATGTATGTACCATAAAAATTGAAAAACATATTAAATTCACAACAATTATTGCAAAACGATGTTAGGATCACGTTCTAGTGATTCTACATTATTATGTAACAATATAACTAATAGGAATAACTAATAACTATAATATCTCTCACACAATACAAATTTAATTGGTGGCGGTCTAATTATAACTGCTTTACGTTGTAATAAGTCGTAAGAACTCAGTGATAGTAATCGCACGCATTATATTATACGCCATGTGATTTTGAAATGTCGATGTTCATTATTATTACTGCAGAAGTGTAGACCATAAAAAATATTTCTCCCCTTCGTTGCAATGTCGGGAAGAGACAAAGAGTTACGTTAGATATTATTATGTGTATCCATAGACGTAAGACGTAACTATAGTTTATTAGTAAGATGGGGCTTAAGCATAATGTACATATAATTTTTATAAATCACACATAAAAATAGAAAAATATTTTAGAAAGGATTAAAAATGGTTTAGATAGAGTTACCTCCTAGTTACGTCCATGTGTGTTTATATAAATATAAAATTAATAATAAATTAATACTTTTGTAATATTTTTTGAATATTTTCATAACGATAAAATTTACGAACAATATATACTTATACAAATTTTTGACATTTCTTTTTAGTGAAATATTAATTTATAATTTTATTATCAATTCCTTGAATACGAAATATTTTTTTAGAGGCACTTTCTGTTAAATTACTATTATTTACTTATATTATTAATAGATATGAAACGCAAAAGTTTGAAAACCTCTGTTATTGTATCTGTTGCCACTCAGTTCACACATAAAATTATAGACGTATAATACATAACATGATGGTTATATCTTGACGAGACAGACCTTTGCACTCCATGAGGGGAAGTAATTATTTCGAAACGACGCTTTTATTCTATTTTTGCGAAATATCGCGCAACAATCGTGTGGGGCCATTTCCCCTCGTTAAAGTATACTAGTTTGAGTGTTCGATTTTCGCGTTAAATTATTACGCTTGTTCAAACATACGAACTAAGTATGAGTATCACTGTAATATCAGAGTATATATTATTATACTGTCAAGGTCAAGGCGATCTGGTGTAGATATATAATATATATTATACATATGTGCGTGTGTACGAATATACGATAACCCGCGTGAGTGTTTTGCTTTCCGCTCATATCATAATGAACGCAAAAGTCAGTATAGGTATATTCGTATATACAATATACGCACTACATTAATTTAGACGCCGAATTCTGTCGTGTTTTTTCTTTTCCTATAATTTATGTTTTTGCAACAACGACAAAATATTAATAAATTAGATCACTGTGTGTTTAAACGCATGCTATATTATTACGTATATTTAGACTATTTAGTGATATCGTTATTTATTTAAAAATATTAAAGACAAGTAGACGACAAAAACAATTAATTATCATGTTATATATAACCGACCACGTTGTCTCATTGTCAATGTCAGTCGGAAGTTTTTTTTGCGTCTGTCATCATATTAACGTTATCGTCTTCGGGACCGTTACTGCTCATGCACACTTAAAAATATAAAAATATAATAAACACCGTAGAATATAAAAACATCTGGATATCGTAAGATTTTATTGTACGAATTTTTCTTTACCTATATTATTTTTATAATTTGTAGTGATATTATATAATAGGTTAGGTTAGTTAATAATATAGCGATGGTGCAACGTAGGTATAAAATATAAATGTATAATACAATTATTTTGAATTAAATTAATTATATGAAAAAATTGAAATTGAATCTACCTACCCTTTTTCGATAATCGTAGTTTTCTGTTTTTGTAGGATACAGCACTAAATTCTATAACGGTATATTTATAGTAAAAACAAAAAACGCTGTTCTTTAATAAATAACAATATAGTTTTAATAATTTAACATTGTATTTATTATTAAAGTTAATAGGTTTTATTATTTTTATACTCATGTACACTGCATTACTATATTAAGTGCCGTTAAAATATATATTACGTTTATACATTTTAATGTCCTTTCACAATAATATGGATACAGTTTATGAAACGAACGATTTCACTTATTGGATGCGACTGTAACTACGTAATGATACATATATTATTTAACTGCTCATAAATTTTTTTTAATTTAAATTTACTACTGTTCAATTTGGACATTATTCCTAATCTTAATATTCATTATAAAGTCAATACTATATGAACAAATGTAAAATGTCTGTCCCAGGGGCGCATTTAATTTTTTTTTGTGGTGGGGGGGACTGTGGCACTAAGTAAAAGAGCTGAGTATAGAGTTATTTTTAATTCTGATCTAAGACTGAACCTTAAAATTTTGGCAAACTTACTCAATTTTCAATATATTAAAAACAAAAAGCTTATAAATTAAGTACATAATTTTAATTTTAATATTATAAATCTTACATAATTATTGTTAGTTACAATATGTCAAAGTAGGAAATCACAAGTTATATAAAATAGATAATAAAATTCATATATCATGATAATAATTATAATAATAGTAAAACAAATTATATTAAATTTAAATTTCTCTCTTTATCACTGTTGGGAAAACAATTTCAGGAGGGCTGAAGCCCCCTGCCCCTCAGCCTTCCACATAAATACGACACTGGTCTGGCCGTTTGTATAAGTTGTTTAATGAATCACTTATTTTTTTCATGATGCACAAAATTCATTTCGATATTTTGGTAACTGTCAGTTACTTTCGTCACATATTATAATATTTGATTATTATTAACGATATGTTATATAATTGATTTTATATAATCTGCAATTATAAATAATAATATAAAAACGCGAAGTGCAGGTTTTGCCTTTCCTCGCAACAAGAAATGTCATCTTACGTGTTATGCAACGTCGACAATAGCCGATGATTCGGGTTTATTCTGTTACACTTTGCCTTTAAATCATTTTTATAAACGTATAGATATTAGTATATCGAATACCATTTGTATACATAATATAATTCCTATATATAATATAATGTAGCTGTCCATTATCCCGGAGAATGAGCACATTATTTGTCGACGAAATCAACATAAACGATTATTTATATACGATTTACGTATTATTATTATACTGCGATTGTTTGATAAGGAAATAATGTTATTTTTTATTACGATTGTGTGTTCTGTCTCTGAATATGTGATATCGCGGACTTATGGGACATCATATATATTCTAAAGTATAGATAATTTAGTGGACGACGACTGTATAGTGATGGCTGGTTGAAATCCGTTTCGGATCCAAGGAATAAATAATAAGTAAGTACTTAGCAGGAAAAACATATTTTTTTCAAATATAATAATATTAATATTTGTTACAAAAGACAAAGTATGTTGATCACTGTTACAGAACTATACCGTGTTACATATTATTATTATGCTACGTTATGATTTTGATGGTCGTAAAAATTGGAGATTGTATAATGTGCGTTAATATGAGCATTTCATATTGTGGTCATGGAGAAAACCGTTCTGCGACTAATGCAAATCGTAATTGTTTCGGTGAAAAGAATAATAACGATAACGTCAACTGTGAACTGTTAAATACCGCAAAGGTAACTCTAAAACTACTATAACTACGTTACGTAAATTTATATAATTGCGTATTATTATATTTAAAATTTTTCAAATCCGTCGAAAATTTTTTAAAATGTATTTTCGATATGTTTGAGTTTTAAACAGATTAATAGACGTCACTGTCGTGCGATGGTTAAGCACAATGTATGTTGCACAACGTACACACCATCAAATTGTTTATCATAACAAATTTATATTAGGAGTATCCCATTTATTTCCATTTGAGTTTCTCATTCGAAACATTGGAAAGTTTGACCGTTTATTATTCTGTTATTCTAGATATTTATAATTTTACACTATACAATACAAATATTTTTCTTCGTATATAAGATATGATCTAGTAATTTTCTAATTATTGGCAATCTATGAAGTTAAAAACGAATTAAAAGCTGACATGTGAAAATAAGTAAACTTTTCAGAAGAATTACTTAATTTATATTTTTTAGAAATTTTTATTTGTACAAAACAAAATGTTTGTCTTATGAATTTTTCAATATATTTGGATAATAAACACGTAGTTATCATCAGTTTTGGTATATTTTTTATGGTAAATAAATAACAATAAATAATTAATTTGCAAATTCAATTGTAGTTATGTATTTAATCATTTAAATAATTAAAAATCAATTTTAGAAGTCATTTAATAAATAAATAAGTAACCGGGAGGCCAGGACCCTTTTATAACAACATCATTATAAGTCTAAAAATATATATTTAAAATCTATTAAAACGTCTTTTATAATTAATTATTATCGTGAATATTTTGAGCTTAAATATATAATAATGAAAGCAGATGCGTATTTACGGGAGGAATCGAACGAGTTTAAATGACCGTGACAAAAAAAAAAAATGATATTAATATTATTTTGCCACCTGTTTTAGATTTTGCATTATTATGATTATAACAGAAACAGAACATGTTAATTTTTATTTATTTGCAATTTCATTTTTATATTATAAAACGGCGAAAGGGGGGGGGGGTGTAAATAAAAGGGATAGTATGGCTAATGGCTATATAATGGTTTGATTAACGTAAATGTTAAGTACCATAGTTTTACACGAGATAAAGGGATTATAATAACAATAATAATACAGATAATATATACGTGGTTTGTATTATATATAAATGATGACTGACCGCGTCATTGCATATATAACATAATGTTATAACATACAGAAAGAAACCAAATAATGTACACTCAGCAATCGCTGTTGTAGTACAGTATGAATAATACTATCCATTGTCTATTTGTCTGCATTATATATTTGTATGGGACTGTATTAAATTACAATTTAATATTTCAACAGTTACTACATTTTTTCTCTAAAAAAATCGAAAATATATTTTGTATTTTCTACAAATATTCATATTAGGTACCTACCTAATTTATACCTATTTATTTCTATAATCTAGAGTTATTACTATGGCTGAGGATTTTTAGCAGTTAAATATATCGAAATATGTAACTATTTATGAACTTAAAAATAAGGAATATGCTTTAAAAAAATTGAATATATTAGGTTGATTATGTTCACAACTATCACGATTGTGCTGTAGTGTACCAAATTTTACTGTCAGTCTGGTGAATTTATAGGTGCCATTTGGAGGGGAGCAGAGTGGACCACGACTCCCTTATTTTTTCTGTATTTTATTGCGCCCATACATAAAATGCAAACGCCACTTTCATAATCTATGATAACATGGGCTTATTATTATTATTGTACTTTTGTATATTTGTACCATTTTGTCGTTTGTATTTTGTATAATTGTTTCCAGTGGCGCCAAAGTCCATTTTATTAGATGTAGCAAAATACAGAAAAACAAACACCCACCACCACCAATCAGTCGTATAATAAGTGTTAATTTATTTTGTAATTCTAAAGTTAATTATTGACATATATATATATATGATTTTACATTTATATAGAAGAAAAGTAGGTATTGAACGTTCTTCCTTCATCGGTTCATCCCTTTGGTCCTCACAGAAAATAGTCGTATATTATACTTAAGATTTAAATGTAATTATATTCTATTGAAAATACGAGAGTGAAACTCAATACATTAAGATAAATTATACTGATAATCCATTCCAAATTTTAACTATGTGTGCAAATTACCAATGTAAATATCCAAAATAATTTTCAAGTCTCTACGATCAAAATTTAAGGAGTTATGAAATAAAAAATTCAAAATAACAAAAACCATAATTTTGGTTTTTTTTCCTAAAGTAAAACTTTTGAGAAATTCGAAAAATGAGCTAAATAAAGTACTAACTAGATATATTTGCTACCGAAAATATACCTTTTAAGTAAACCAATCATTATTTATTTCTGAAAAATGATTTCAGACTATTAAAAACCCGTAAAATATTATAATATTCTATACTGCTAAAGATTACAAATAAAAAAGCATAAAAAAAATATGTGTATTATGATTTTCAAAATATTTTGAAATAGATTAAGTAAATTTTCAAGTCCTTACGATTAAAATTTAATTAGTTATCACGAAATAAAAAAAATTAAATGATAGAAACCGTTATTTTGCCGATTTACGGTTGTTTAGCTTCAAAAGCTAATAAAAGAAAATTGTCAATCACGATTATCAAAATATTTTGTCAAAAGATTAAATAGTGTATGACTACACTTCGATAAAATTTTTAAACCGATAAACCAAATATTGAATGAAATATTCTGAGCAAAACTCAATATATTACAATATACTATACTAGTAATTCATACCAAAATTTTACCTTACGTGTATACTACTTATGGTAATACTAAAAAAATTTCAGGTTTCCAAAATTAAAACCAAAAAAATTTGCGATGGTGGTAGTACATGAAATTGTTTTTATGATTTGGGTGAAGCAAAAAAATTTTAATTAATTTTAAAAGTCTTTATTATAATGTGGATTAATTAATGGGAGAACTGAAATTTTATTATTTTATTACAAAGGACCTTTAAAATTCTAAAAAAAATTGCGAGGGGTATAGTACTTAAAAACGTTTTTATAATTTAAGTGTAAGATTATGGTAAAAAATTAATCAAAACATTTTATTTAAAAAAAAAATCACTAATATAGTAACAATTAAACAGTAAATACGAACAAAAAAATGTATTGAAATTTATAAAAATATATTTGTTTTTGTGAAAAAATATGTAAATTATTATAAATAAATGAAGGTAATAAACGCATTATAAAATTACAAGCCTAAGTACTTTTTGTAGTTAAGTTTCATCACAGACGTAAATTAGTCTGAATAACAGTTTTGTGTAATTTAAACATTAAAATTGTAAAACGTAACTAATATATGATAATAAAAAAATAATATAACTATAATACGAATAAGAAAATAAACTACAAACCGAAATCGTTATAAATACTGCGGACTAGGGCCTTCGTCCTCTTTCTCAAACAGATAACATACAACTCGGGGTAAATAATAAGAAAATGGAACGTAGTTTAAATGGAAGTAAAGACAACTAGGAAACAGATTGACCTTAAATCAAGTTTATATAATAAATTTTGTAATAAATAAACGAAAATTGTGTTTGAAATTATGATTTTTTTTTTTTTTCTACATGGGTCGCCAAAAATTAAATTTCAAATGTTATGGTCACGATCATAAAAGATTGGGAACCGCTGTTCTAAGTTCTTAGACCATGAAGACATTATTAGCGTTACCATTGATTATAGATAGTAGTATCGTTATCAGTTTAGTTTATCACTATTAAACCATAAGCAATATATCATTATGCTTGATACTGTAGGATGTAAAGAAAAAGAAACTGAATACTGATGTACTTACTTTAAAAGTGCAAACTGAATAATTGATGTAAATACATTTTTATTTTAAATTTATTTAGTTGTAATGCTGAATAATCTGGTGTTGTATGTTGAATCCGCGAATTAAAATAATTGCACAAGATTGGATCATAGGTATTTATACAATAATTATATTCATAATATTATAATATCCATAACAATATAATTCATTATATTAAAATTTAGAATACTAGATCTATATTCTAAGCGTATATAAGTTTATGAAATTTTTATGGAATTAACTATAAAATTGACGATAACAATTTAAATAATTTGAATATTTAATAAACAGTAATCTTAAAAAATTGTTGAAATCTAACTAGTAACAATAATTGTTATTTTAATGGACAAATGATGTGGATTACTCTATTATACTATTAAAATTATTAATTAAATGACAATAAACTAACAATAATACCTGTTATATAATTATTTTATTTAATTGTGACTTTTTTAGAATCATTAATGACAAATATGTTAAAATGGGATCCGCAGAATGGTATGAGACTGTTTTTGTAATTGGCAAGAGAACAAGTGCTGGGACATTTGACACTGAAAATTGCAGAGTATTTGACAAAAATGGTCATAATTGGATTGTTGATGAGCAATTTTACAATAGGTTAAAGATACCCGAAGATCCATGCAAATGGGATCAGGTATAATATTATGATATAATATAAATCTTTTTAAAATCTATCTAATATTTATGCGAAGATAATAATTGCTTTAAATTTTATTTATTATATTCAAAGTCAAATTTTAATTTCTTTTCAATTATATAATATATTGTGTATCACTTTTACCAATTTAGTTAATTTAAGTGTTTTATAATGTCTATGTAGACCATCGGTGTATTTATAGGGGAGATGCAGGTGAATTATTCCCTAGAGACTTTTTTTTAAAAATTATTTGAATTCCCAGAACTATAACTGTAACTTGTTATTAATAGTAAATTATGTATTGTTTTAACATTTATCAATGCCCCATAAACTAAGACTTCAAATTTAATGTTGTATGTGAAATATAATTGAATATAATATAATTTTGTTATTAGGTTAAGTATTTGTTACTGTAAAGTATTGGATTTTGATAGAATTTTTTACTTGAAAGTATCTTAAAATCATTCTAGATGGATTTGAGTTTTCGAAATATTTGTTATTTATTTTAATTAATTGATTGTTGAACTTGTAATTCATTTTAATACTTATAAACTTAAATGTTATTAAACATGAACTAATGAATAATTATAAATAAAACAATTTAAATACTAAAGAACCATAAATGATCATTAATTATAATAGCGCATAAAATACATTTTCAAATAGTAAAAAAAAAACTTAGAAAGCCACAACTTATTTTTCTGTAATCTTAAATTTATAAAAACCAATTTTGTCAAAATTAAAGTGACATAATTTTAAAATTATTTTCTTTATTTTTAGGACAGCGTTCTCTACAACTTAAAAAAACTGCAGGGAATTAATTTTAAACATCTGCATCTTCACTAAATATAAACAAATTAAATTTTGGTGATAACATCGCAGCGTAGACACTACTAAGATTCTCAATTGTGCTATTGCTTGGAGGTTAAAAAAAATGCACATTTTAATGTTTTATGATTATACTAATTATAGTATTAGACATATTTACCATATTTGACATATTTGAGGAATTTGATATTTTATAAATATAAAATACTATTAATATTATTTAAGTTTTATAGTATTATACCAAGGATAAACGCAATCATTTTTTATATGTCATTTTTTATGATTTTATTTTTGGGATGAAGAGGAAGGTTTTTAAAATTATTAACTAATAATAATTATTATTGTCTTAATTTTTTAAAATTAATTAAATTTAATACATTTTATATTTCAAACATTTTACTCCCATGTACATATAGTTCATAATATGTATAGTAGATTAATTAAGTCAACTTAGTTCTATATTAACTTAATTGTATTTATATTTAAAATAATTTTTAAAGTAGGTATTAACAATATATTATTTTAATTATTTACCTATCTATGAATATCAAAAATATGGTTACAAGAATAATGTATGAAGGTATTTTTAATATATGAATAGACAATAGAACATTATAACAGTTGCAAAATATAAAATGAATTAATTAAATAATATAATAATAATATTTATTATTTAATGTAAAAATATTAAAAATCAAAACAATAACTCTAATAAAATTATTGTGACTTTATATTTTATCTAGGAGCAAGTTCATATTTGGTTGAAATTTTCTAAAAAAAAATACAATTTAATTGATTTTGATACCGAACAGTTGACAATAAATGGAAAACATTTGACTTCGGATATTTTTTGTTGGAATTTTGATGATTTAGAAAATAAATCAATGAATCCTGATTTTTGGACACATGTTTGTTTACTTAAAACTATGCATAAAGTTTATATTAAACATAAAGATGAAGAATGTATTGATATACCTACAATATTGAAATATAAAAATGCAATATATTCAAATCCAGATTTTAAGCACGATGTAGAAATTTGGCAATTTTTATTGAATTTGTTAACAGACAGCAGATATCAAAATGTAATCGAATGGATTAACAATGAAGGGATTTTCAAAATAATTATGCCAAAGACTGTTTCCATCATGTGGGGCTTAAATAAAAACAATTGGAAAATGGACTACAATAAAATGGCTGCAGCATTAAGATACCACTATGGAAAAGGTATAATTGAAAGAACAAAGGGAAAGTATCTTTATAAATTTGTTGGTGATATAAAATCCATGATTGGTCATAGTCCTATGGATATAAAGAATATGTTTCAACAAGAATCTAATAACTAAGGTAATAATTGCAAACTTTAATTTAAGTTATTTTCAAAACATGATTATTTATCAATAATCATTAGTCCCGTGTAGGTCTTAGATTTTGTGAGGCTTTAGGCATAATGTAAGGTTTTTTTTATATTATTAGTATATATTTTATAGTTGTTAATTTTTTTAATAATAAAATAAAATATTAGCAAAGCCTTACAAAGTGTGATGCCTTAGGCGCATACCTAGTTTGTCATTCTCTTTTGTTGGCCCTGAAACTATCATTTGTCACAATATAACTTGAAATTTCCAGGAGATGTTTTGCTAACAGATTTTCACAAATTTAAATTGTTGATCTATAACTATAGCTATAATGGTTTATTTTACAATAATGGAATACATTCTATAAGGAATACAAATGAGCAGGGTGAAGAATATATTAGAACACCAATTAAAGGAATTAATTAAAGTTATTAATCAAGAAACATATTGTATTACACGTATTGAATATTTGACGAACTATAGTGAGGTAAATACCAAAACTAGAGATGAAAATTGTATAAATATATTAATATAATATGCTTATTGCTTATCTTATACAAGTATAATAATTATTTAAGTAAATTAATTGTTGGTAGGAAGTATACTACATGTGTCTTTGTTTATAAGTTGCTAACATATATCATATACAGGGTGTTCCTGAAATGCATGAGGAGACTAATATAGGCATATTCAGTAGGATGAGCAAAATGAAAATATTTTTGAAATTTTTGTCCACCTTCAATATCTGAATTTTATCGATATATCCTTAGAACAGTACCTTAAATGTAAAAATAAATACGTATATAGTATTTCTTGCAAAGTTCTCATACAAATCGAGATATGACATCGTTTTTGAGCTTGTCCCGCGTTTTTGACGCTTGGTATCGCCAGAACAAAATAAATGGTGTAATATATCATTTTGTATGAGAAATTCGCAAGAAAAATGGTAATGTAGTTTATTTGTTTTTATTTAGCACGCCTGATTAATTAGAATAATTTTTACATTGAAGACTAACAAAAATCAATTGCAAAATATTAAAAAAAAAAAA
>CM023357.1:32959496-33020252 GCA_013282895.1 Eriosoma lanigerum | reverse complement strand
TTTTTTTTTTTTAATATTTTGCAATTGATTTTTGTTAGTCTTCAATGTAAAAATTATTCTAATTAATCAGGCGTGCTAAATAAAAACAAATAAACTACATTACCATTTTTCTTGCGAATTTCTCATACAAAATGATATATTACACCATTTATTTTGTTCTGGCGACACCAAGCGTCAAAAACGCGCGACAAGCTCAAAAACGATGTCATATCTCGATTTGTATGAGAACTTTGCAAGAAATACTATATGCGTATTTATTTTTACACTTAAGGTACTGTTCTAAGGATATATCGATAAAATTCAGATATTGAAGGTGGACAAAAATTTCAAAAATATTTTCATTTTGCTCATCCTACTGAATATGCCTATATTAGTCTCCTCATGCATTTCAGAAACACCCTGTATATATATGCTGACATATATTCAGATCTGTGTTTTGTTAAATATTTTTATTTTTTGTTTTAATTATTAATTTTCTTTCATTTTATGTTGACAGCCTTTAAATGATAATGACAAATGTAAAAACAATGAAGCTTGTTCAATCTATAACATATTGATCCTGTTGATTAGTGTTGTTTATAAAATCGTACAAATGGTCACAATTATAATTTTTATGGTGGAGTTCATATTCAATGTAACATAAATCATTTTGGAAGAAGAATATATGTCAAAAAAGCCAATTGCTTTAAAATTTGTTGATGGTTGATATTTTAGAAAAGGTAAAATATTATACAAGTTAAGACACAGGACAACTAAATTTGGCTTTATTCTAGCAAATAAGTCCTCTATGCCTGGCTGAAAAATTACTATACAAAATTTAAACTATATTAATAGAGATGTACCTACATACTGAATTGTATGCAAATTTATTTGTTTATTGTATGCTAAATACTAATATACATCATTAATTGGCTTTACATTAATGTTCTAGAAAATGCCATGGTATAACCAAACAATAAAACCTGCAGGAACAGTTAAGGAATTGATGGCATAAAATATGGTCAAAGAACATTTCCTACCCTTACTAAACTATATTAAATTATTGAATTTGTAAAATTAAATTCCAAACAGTTTTTATTTTATTTACAGGTATATTTTCAATATTAAGTATAAACTATAATATGTAAACATGAAATATTTTAAATAATTTAAAAAATAATATTTTTTTATGGTAAAATTTAATTTGTTGAATTAAATTGTTGTTTGATTTTTGATCTTGTATTTAAAAAAAATATATTCTTAAAAAAAAAAATATTATATTACTGTATCATATTTATATATATTATATTAGATTCATAATAAGTATTTATTTTACAAAATATTTATTCATTAGTTATAATTATTAAAAATTATGTTTATAGTAATATATTATTTATAATAAATTATTATACTTATCAATTAATTATATTTTATTTGCCCTTCATTATTTTGTATGCTTAGGTTAGGCATCATTCTATCATAGTTTATGATCTACAAGTCTAAATGCTTAAATCTGTTATTGAGACTAGGTGCGGATGGATCTAGGAGTCTAACAGGCTATAGTTTACCTTGAACATTAATTCTAAGGAGAATCTAAAATATTAACATAAAAAATGATGTTACTATTCAATCATACCTTAGATTAAGCTAACCCATTTATAATATCTAGATACACGTTTGATTGGGACTATGTATTGTGTAAATCACCACAGTTTAAAATTTACAAAATAATAATAATATCCTTGGTATCTAGATTACCTTTTATATTGTGTTAGTATTTGACACTATACCAGGAGGTATACTATTATTTACTAATTTAGAGCAAAATAAAAACCGGCCAAATATTTTCATAATTTACCAATTAGCCTATCATGATTTATATCACTGTCTCAATAGTATATTTTCTAGACTTAATTTACTTTAAAAAGCTAGGAGACAGGCAAATACATACTTCTGACCCCTCCCCAAATGTCTCCCAAGAACTACACTATTATAAAATTGTAATTAGATATAATGTTGAATACATTAAATATAAAAATCTAGTATTAAAATTAAACAAGTTGGAAAAATGTGGTTTTTTAATTTTATTTAAATGGATTAATATGCCATATTGAAACAATAATAGTATAATTTTATTACAATTATTATCATACACTGAAGAGTTGCTTAATATAAAGACATTTTTACATTTTCATCTGCGAGAGACAATATTTAGTGTATATCTTCGTATATGAGTTTTATAATAATTTGCTTAGGACTGGAATAATTGTATTATTTCAACATCTGGAATTTTGTGTTTATTCATCTCATAAAATTATATATTATATTTTAGTGTTTTCCTTTAATTTATATTCTCAACAAAATCTTTTATCATTTTTCAATTACATTGTGGGTGTTTGACAAAGACCTTTAACAGTTATATCAAGTTATTATATAATATATTATTAATCAATGGTTATACTACTAAATACTTAAAAGATGTAATATAATTATGTAAAAGAGCAATCAAATATAGGGTGAGATTTTTATTAATAGTGTGACAGATGCATGATAATAATATTACTGTTGTTTGGTGATATACTTTTGTTCTACATTTTGCGTTCACATTACCATTTGAATATGTATATGCAGTGGTAATGTGAATTTTTTTTTAACAAAGCATCACATTTTTTTAAACCTATTTTATTAATAATTTTGTTCTTATACTCTATATTTAATAGTGTAAAACAATATACTAAATTATTAAATAATAACTTATAATAATAATCATAATTCATAACACATAATGTCCTAACCTGACTCACCACCCCTATTTTAAATAATTAAATGACACAACTGTGTAATTACAACACTAATTATGCCGTTACTGTGTATATGCTTTAACTGTTATTAGTTAAAATTTTTTTTTTTTTTATTATATAGGTAGTAAATATATACAATTTATTATAATTATGTAAGTTTACTTAATAAACAAATACAATTTATTTCGATTATAATATTATTTTACACAATAGTACTTCAGTACTTTTACTAGCACACCTGATGTTATGTTATGCTGTATCATTATATTATGTTTGACCATTATTTGTATTGAGCTTCGAACTTCTTTTCAAAAATGTTTAATATTTCCTGCAATTTTTGGTTTATCGGTTTGAAAATTTTCTCGAAGTCTAATCATATACTACTTAATCTTTTTCCAAAATATATTTAAAATCAACAATTTTTTTTTATAACCTTCTAAAATTAAAATATTTAGTAAAATTGAATATTGTATATATATTTTTTTTATGTCTGGACAAATTTTTGGGTAGAAATAATCGTCAGATTATTACGAGAAGTAGTAGCTTTCGGTAGAAAATTGCATCTAGTTAGTACTTTATTCAGCTCATTTTTCAACGTTTTTAAAAGTTTTTCCTGGAAAAAAGAATAACTAAAAATTCATACAAATCGTAATTTTTACAAAATTGATTTAAAATTTTTCATAATAAATGAAATTTTTAACATTAGATACTTAAATTTTTTGAGTATTGTCATAGGTAGTTTACACACGTGGTAAACTTTTGGAACAAATTATCAATATAATATATTGTATTATATTGAGTCTCGCTCAGAATCGTATTTTCTAATGCAATATCATTGTATTCAAATCTTGATTATAATAAACCACTAATTTCTCTGAGGAACGAAGGGTCGAAGGAGGATCGCCCGAAATCGACCTTCCCACTTTTTAAAATTGCATTTGAATTATGTCAACATTTGGACACTAATTGGACGTATTATCACAGACTATATGAAAATATAACACAATAAATATAATATTTTCATATTATAGTCTATGGCATTATTAAAAAACAATAATAATAATAATGAATTACTGTAAATAAAAATCATGACACTGGATCAGTAAAATGAATGCAATACGGCTATTTGGGTAGACAATTCTGGTACTGCACTGCCATAGGTATCAATATTACGGCATCGGTAATGTAAAGGGGATCAATTATATACCGAACTGGTTTACTAGTAGTTTAAGGTAGTATTCTTTCATGTAGGCTAAATAGCCTAAAAGGATAGTTTATTATACATTTCATAAGTTATGTTTTAAATATAATTAATATTCTATGCCGTCAATCAGATGCAGGAACTATTTTTCTTGTGTGGGGGGAGGGGGGTAAAAAGTTAAGGAAAATCATGATATATAGTATATTAAAATAAAATACAAATACTTATTGATTTTTTTAAAATAGGTTTAACTACTATTTTGTACATTGAACTAATAGTCTTATTTACCTAATTTAATTTTGAATATAAAATTAAAAACAATTTTAATGTTTACATTTTTTAATTTTATTTCTTATACAACTTTTCAAAATTCATTTTATTACATATTATATTACACAAATATTAAAAATAATATAAATATAATTTAAATATAAACCATAACTCTAAAATATTTTAGCATTAAGTGTATAACTATGATGAATAATTTTCAGGGCGGCAAAATTATAATTTGTTCCCCATAAATTTAACGGTGGGTCGAATCCCCTCTGCCCACCCAGCACCGGTGCCACTACCGTCAATTATAAAAAGGAACACTCGGTCAATTAGTTTGTTCAATAAATTTAGTCATAGAAACTGAATGAAGAAGACTATGAAGAACAGATTTATCTAAAATTTCTTTAATGTAATCAAATAATTTGCTTTATAATAATATACACTTTTTTAAATTAGTAAAAATTTTTAAATTTCTTTTTCACCCAAATTATTAAAACTTATTTACGTACTACCCCCTCGCAAATTTTTTTTTTAGAATTTTAGGGCCCTTCAAAATAATCAAATAACTAGAATAGAATTCTAAACATAAATGGTCTTATTAACAAATAAATAATATATTTAAGGTGAAAAGAAAACATTAATAAAATCATTCTCATTGATTATTATTATTATTATTAATTTTTTTAATTTAAATTGTAATAAGCTGATAAGTGATAGGTCTAAGTAATAAGTGATAGGTTTTGTAAAATATAAAATAAAAGTGGGAATCATAGTGTCTGTGAATTTCGCAGTTTTTTGCTATTTTTTGGTAATTTTTCTTATTCCAAAGAAAAACTCTTGAAAAATTTAAAAAAATGAGCTAAATAAAGTACCAAGTAGATGAAATTTTCAACCGAAAGCATCATCTACTTGTAATAATTAGACCATTATTTCTAAAAAATAAAATTGGATATAGAAACCGAATCATGCACAAGATCAACTTCTGGCACACAGCAGATTAGTTAGTAAGTTCCTGATATAATGTCACAGAAATCGAAGAAAATAGATATTTTTTTAAAAAATTTTGTAGAAAAATAAATTTAATATTAAAAATAACTTTGTATTAATTAATTATTAATTTCATATAAGTCGAGTAATCGGTCATCGAGTTAAGTGTTAAGACCTTGAGGGGGTAGAGGCATTACCACTGAGGATTATTTTGTAAATTATAATATATATCAGAGATACCCCTAATACAAATTCCTGTCTATGCCACTGTATGATGTACAGAAGATTATAATATTATAATAATAAGTTACTTATTATGTTTTATTGATATTTAAGATTAATATTATAAATTATAAATTTAATTATAAGAATATTTAGTTTTATTCTATTCTATTTTGTCTTTTTTGAACTGTCTTAGTTTGTAGCAAAATTTAAAAATACTATGTTCCAAAATGATTGCAAAGCTGGTTCAGGAATATATTTCACTTGTTGCTTCAAATCTTTCATTTTGCTTTTAAGAATTGATAAGCTTGAAGTATAAACTAGTGGCTATAATTAAGGCTCGGAAGTTGATGCATTTTGAATTTTTTTCTAAACGATTTGAAAATTCTTTAAATTACATATAAATTCATTTTACGTGATTTAAAAGTCGATTTCATTTGTTTTATTTTGCATATTTTATTTATTTTTTTCTATTTTTGAATTTTAAGTCATTTTATTATTTTTTACAATATTTTTTATTATTTTTATTATTATTTATGATTATTATCATATTTAATATTAGCATATAAATATTTTATATCATAATAAATGAATATATAATATTATGATACATTAAGGGAAGCGTAAGTATTGTATCAATAGTGTGGAAAATAAGAGAGTATAGATTGAGATGGTTTGGATATGTTGTGAAGAAAAACGATATAGAACCCGTGAGTTTTTTCATAGAAATAAACAAAAATCGAAGAAGAGGTGCAGGATATATTGATGATATTGGTGTGAGTGTATGAGAAGTAGGATTTAGTTGGGAATAAAAGGCGAAGTGTACATATATAATAGAATATTGTTATTATCATATACATATATATATATATAGGTAATATAACACAGTCATAAGTCATAACATTGTTTTACAAACTTCATAATTTTTTTTTAATGTATTATTAAATTTTTAATTAATTAATTAAATATTTAATTCATTATTTGCATTTAATTTCGTAGATAGGTACTTACATAATATATGATATTACATATTTTATATTAATTAGAATGATTTATAATTTAAATTATAAAATATAATTTGTTAATATGCTGATGTATTTTGATTTAGTATACCTAATATATACTATTATAATAATCCAATTTATATTTACAGTTAGTACACCTAACGTAGTCTATTTCGCTGTTCGCAATTTTGTTCTTATTAATTTTCGGGAAAATTGGATCAGCCCCCTATGTAAACACTAGACTCGGGTCGGCGCGCGGCGTTAGCGTTGTGTTGTTGTGTCGTTGCAGACGAATGCCAGCAGATATCCGACTTTGGCCGGCCGCTTGGAGGGGGATATGCGCCGCCAAACGAAATTTGGTCGCCGTCCGGTTTACTCTTTCTTAGTAAAATTTGGATAAATCTCTTTTTTTTATTTTGTAGAATTTTTTTTAAATTGAATGTACCTACGTGTAGGAAAAACGAGTAACAACAACTTCTAAATTAAAACTTAAATTTAAATATAAAATACAGACAATAGAAGCATGAAGTCCAATATTTGTATTGTGTAGTTACTACACTGGAGTCCCTCCTATGTCTATACCACTGGTGGTTGTGATTTTAAAGTATTTTCTGTTGGACACATCAAATATAAGTACTATTTTAATGAAAAACAATTTATTATTATATATAATATGAAAACGTAAAATAAATTAATAATTATAGTGCTAATATTCAATATAAATATATATTTTTAAAAGTATAACTATTTAATTAGTATTATTTAAAATATAATATTGTTATATTCAAAGAACATTTCATAGATTTTGTGCCAAAATTAAATAATTAACATAATTGCTGTCCCGTTCTTGTGTTGTAAATTTTACTTTTTGGTAATGCACATAATTAAAACAAAATTCTCTTGGAGATGCCAATCGACCTATATAAAACAAATTTTATGTCATTTATTAGATAATATACTTAACATAATTTAGTAAGCTAACGAATTTACAATCTAAATTAAATAAATTATAATTTTATAATACAAAATATAAGTAATTATTATTATTAATAAGTAATTTTCGTTTTCTTAAGTGAAATATTGAGTGAAATTCTAATTAAAGCTGATAAATTTTATCAATTTGATTAATGCATATTAAATATTGTCAATTTTTTACAACTTTTCTTATATTATAAACAAAATACTTCGAATGCAGGAATATCTTGATTCTTTTAAATGTAAACATCTTTTATTTAAAATTACAAATTGTATTAAATTTAATTATGAGTAAAACGAGAAATGCATTATTTTTAAACTTTCCGGATAAAATGATTAGTATGTTATCTTTATGTATCATTTTTTAAAAATATTATACTTTAGCAGATTAATTTTTGAATCTTCAAATAGTTTTACTAAGTGAAAGGAAAAACTACAAATAAATTTGGACTAATACGACTAATATTCACATTGTTTTTTTAAAAAAAAAAATGTCTTCTCGAAATTAAAAATAATAAGTTATAAAATAATGCTAAATAACTAAAACTAAAACTCAAATCAACATAAATATTTTGAATTTTAATGTCTTTGAAATAAACATTACCTATACGCAGTACCGTGTTAACCAATTTTCCAACCAGGGCAAATTTTTAAATGCTACCCTTTTCTACCCTTCTATGCATTATGTAAAACATAGGTGTATTTCGTAATTTATAAAAGGGTGATCAAATTGTTTTTTAGAAGCTTTCATGAAGCCGACCATCCCTTTTACCGTTTTTTAATATAAAAAATGAATTACAAAAAAATTTAATTAAACATGTTTTATATCTGTATACATTATAATGCAAAATCTAAAACAGGTGGCAAAATAATATTATTAGTACGATTTTTTTGTTTGGTCATGAGGGGGGTTTAAACCCATTTGACTCCCTATCATAAATACGCCTCTAATGTAATAATCCAACTATTATAATCACATAAATATAAATACATAATTATTGGAATTACAATGATCTAAAAGTGATAGAAATGTCATAAAAACAAATTCATTTTTTTGGTAATTGTGAAATAAAATATTTTATGACGTAAATATAAAATTTAACAAATCGTGATCAACTTCTTTGTATATAATTACAACATGTTTATAATCTATATTGAAAATAATAATAACAGTTCAAATTAAAAATAGGAGCACATGACTATAGATAAATCTAGTATCTACAATAAAAAGTAATAGATTATTCTCAAAATAAATCTTAATGAATACAATACAACTTTTTGTCTTGCACTAATACAAATTTGCCGCCCGGGACATCTGCCCCATTTGCCCTCCTCCATTAACATGTAACATAATTACAGCAGTCGATTTCAGAACGTATTAAAGTTAAGTCTACAGATATAATCATAATTTATAGCATCATTCAGACTTAAATAAAAAACAAATAAAATTCAAAGTTATTAAATAAATAAGTGGTTTTTTTATCCCTAAGAGTATCTACTACCAAATACCAAAATATAGTTTTATTGTTATAATTGTATAACAGAATTAAACAAATTGTGAATATAAATGTTGTGGCATTAATTTAGGATAGGCCAAATCTGACACTCCATCCCCACACACCAATGTCTTTTGTAAATATGTCCATAAAATCATGAAATTAAATAAATATATCATTATTAAGGTTATCAGTTTAAAATATATTCTAGTGTCCAGTTAAATTATATAATTTAATACTTGTAAAGGTGTCTTAAAAATTTTTTACATACCATAATTATATACAAATTCTTGAGGAATTTTGGAGAGTACCCAGTGTTGAAAATATAAAAGGTATATCTTATATTTGTTAGCATAATCTAAATAAATAAATAAAAAACAAGACATTTATTATTTTAGAATAACAAAAAACATATAATGAGCTAAACAATTAAATATTAATGTATAGACCTACGTTATTTTATTGTCATTACTAGGGCTCGGAAGTTGTAGGAATTGCATATTTGTTTGTATGCTTTTGATTTATAGCAGACCAATCTAGATTTCTATTCTATATAACGACGAGTTTAAAAACGAAAATTAAAAATGCATATTTTGCATATTTTGCATATTTCATTCATTTTAGAAAAAAGTGCATATTTTGTCAATTTTTATAAATTTTTATGCATATTGAATATTTATTTTTTTAAATTAATGTTTTAATTTTTTTTCTATGTATTTAAGTATTTAACGTAGGTATTTAGTGTCATCGTTGCTCTTGGTATTAGCTTAACGATACGGCATGGTGTATATTTAATCTAATCTTATTTTTAAAATATGTAAATGCTGTAAATATTTTATCGTTAATTGCAATTTTAAATTATTGTTGATCATTATCAGTTGTACACGAATGAGTTTGTTCTAGAATGTAATAAAGCACATATCTAAAATGAAATTTCTAATCTCTCTATTTCTAAATTACTTTTTTGCATATTTTAGATTTTTATGTGCATATTTGCATGCATATTTTGTCTATTTTAGCTCCTACAACTTTCAAGCCCTAGTCATCACACATAACACATTCGTATATCGTGTATGAACATGCATGCGATTTATCAACGTCCAATGATTAATTGGATTAATTTTTGGAAATTACAAAATACATAATAAATAATAATTAAAATTGAAGAAATATTAGTATATCCGTCCGTAAGTGAGTAGGAAAAAATGAGCACTGAAACTATTAATAAACAAACAAATTATTGTATTAAATACTCTTGTTATAATTTTCCTAATCGTTACAAGTCTACGGAGACTGTAACTTGTTTTACTGTTTTTATAAAGTAGGTACCCATATGTTGAATATTCCCAGGAAAATTTAAATCTGTAAAAAATGTATCGGAAAAAAACCAGGAAGGTCGATTTCGAACGGTCCTCATTCGGTCATCGGATAAATTAGTGATTTAATATAATTAATATTTGAACGCAATGATATTGCATTGAGTGAAACTCTGGTAAGCCGTTCCAAAAGTTTACCACATATGTAAACTATCTATGAAAATATTCAAAAAAATTTCAAGTACCTACGTTCAAAATTACCATTAAATATTATGAAAATCTAAAATCAATTTCGTCAAAATTACAATTTCCGTCAATTTTGCCATTTTTCGTAATTTTTTGTTACTTTTTCTTTTCTTAGGAAAAAACTTTTGAGAAGTTCAAAAAATGAGTTGAATAAAGTACCATCTTGATGCGACTTTCTAGCAAAAGTTTACCCTAGTTGTGTTAATCAGACATTTATAAATACCCGAAAAAATGTCTTCTGATTTTTTTAATAATCACAAAAATCAAATATCAATGTAAAATGTTAAAGTTTGAAGACCTATAAGAAAAAAATTTGACTTTCGATTTTCAAATAATTTATAATATTTTGTAAATAGAATGAGTAGTATATGAGTAGGCTTCTATACAATTTTCATTCCGTTAAACCCAATATTGCAGGTAATATTGAACTTTTTTGGAAATATTCTAATGCTCTATTAATTATGTTAGAAAATCAACCAATCCATTCCAAAATTTTATCATGCATGTCTTGCCTATGTGACTACTCAAAACCGTATTTTGCGCATTTTCTTCCATTTTTGGGTAAATTTTTTTCTCCTAAGAAAAAACTTAAGAAATTCGAAAAATGAGGTAAATAAAGTACCAACAAGATGCAATTTTCCACCAAAAGTATACTCTATTATGTAAATCGGTTCATTATTTCTATCCGAAAAAATGTCTTCAGATAAATATTCAAGTTTTACCTAATTAAAATTATTTATATTATTTTGATTGTATTAAATATTATACTATAAATTTGTCAATGAGATAAAATTATACTATTGTATTAATTACATTTTAGATGATTGTAGTTATTATCATTATGTATTGGATATTTAACTTAAACGATCCTCATAACAGATATCATATCTAAATAGAATACCTATATATATTTGTATTTTTTTTTAAATTCACTTTTATTTTTATTAATTAATAATGTTTACCCATATGTAATGATACAATTCCAAAATATAGCTCTGTAGGTTTATTAGCTGAAAAAAAAAAATTACCTTCATTATTTTACTTTTTTATAGTATGGAATTGTTTCATTTCCGGCGATTTTTCTGAACGAATATTTAATTCATAGTAAATAGAAATAATAATTAGTAGTAATAATTTAGTAACTCACATAGAAAAATTAAAAGAAGTTTTTAACAAACTAAAAGACTAGAAAGACTAAAAAACTAACTAGCCAGAGAAGAAAAACGTGTATTTTTCAGGATGAAATACAATATCTAGGTTATAGAATTAATAAACAAGTGTTAAGTAAGGTACAATTCTCACTACTACAATGCAAGTTAAATCTATATTAAAAATGGTAAGTTATTATTTTTAAATTTATTAAAAACATTACTGAAATACTATTTTCATTATACAAACTACTTAAAAAAGATACTATACCATGTACCATTTAAGAAAGGTACTTATTACAGTTTCGCGCATGTATACTGACGGAAAAACTGAGTCGACAATTCGATTCACGCACCCGAACAATACCGACATATCACGACTGAAAACGACTTTTTCCAAGTCAGTGCTGCCGCCGCCAATCATAAATAGTGGCGTATTTAGCAATTTTTAAAAAGGGGAGGGGTCAGATTTTTTTTTAGAACCTTTTATGATGCCGAATCCCCCCCTCACCGTTTAATAATATAAAAAAATAAATGAAAATAAATATGTTCTGTTCTGTATATATTATAATGCAAATTTAAAACAGGTCGCAAAATAATATTAATATTATTAATAGCAATTTTTTTTTTTTTTTGGTCATGAGGGGGTTAAACCTATTAAACCCTCCACCTATCACCCCATAAATACGCCTTAGATCATACACGCTATTTTTATACGTATAAACTATAAACAGATCCGCAAAAAACGCTACCGCTATCGTTGACGACGGCAGTTAGCGTGATTACATATTTCTGTGTCATGAAAGGGGAACTAGATAAGTTGAGATGTGGAGATGTGCTAAACCGAATAATTTTCGTCCGACACCGTACCTTTCTTTAATGGGACAGAGTGTACATTTGTTTGGAATACAAAATGTGATAAAGCTTTTAAAGAAATAAAACACATTTTAATTACAGCTTCAATATTAATACATTTTTACCAAAGTTATAAAATTAAATTTGCATGTGATGTTATGGTATTGGTGGTATAATTTCTTACATTTCACCAAATAACGAAAAAAGGGGAATTGCATTTAATTCCAGAACGCTAAATTTTGCAAGTTTGCAAAAATATTCTCAGATTCACAAGGAAGCGTTATCTATAGTTTATTGTATAAAAAAATGTGACCAATATTTATATGTGAGCAGTGGTGTATTTACAGTGGTTGATCCTGGGTGCCCCCAGGAGGCAGGGTTTCTTTAAAATTAATTTTATCTATTGAAATTGTAACTATAACCATTAATAAATAAATTATAAGTAGCAAAATTCATTTGTTATTGGATGATATTAGTAAAGTTATCTGGAGTTTGGTATAGTTACTGTAGTACGCTCATTTTCTTGTCATCACCCCCTAAAAGAAAATCGTAAATACGCCACTGTATGTGAGACATTTTATTTTAATAACTGATCAATGATCATAAACTCTTACATACATTTTTCATGAAAATAAAAGTCACACAAAAGTTACACAATAGTATGTATAATTTTATTGTTTGTAATTGATTGCATGCAATATAATCGCACGGGATTTTATAACCGAACTAACTTAAATACAATTATACAAATATAAATGTAAATTATCCATTGCTATCAACCCCAAAAAAGGGCCTACTATAAAAAATAGTTTTAATGTTTACAAAAATTAGATATCCTAAAGAAAGAAAAAATTCATACAAGTTTATGATTAACTTTACAATGAATGGTAGGGTTGAAATCCGATAACAAATAAAAATATGAATACATTTTTTAATATACATAAAAAGGAAAAAAATGTTAAATAATTTTTAATATATTCATATAAACCTTAATCTTTCATCAGAAAAAAAAGGTAAAGTAGCTTTACCACTATGTTTATTTGTCCAGCCATTGTTTGAATAGTATAAGCTACCCTTATAATACCATCCCTGTCTGAATCAGGGGCGTATTTAAACTTACTTCTAGGGGGGGGGGCGACTCAAATTTTTTCTTTAATTCAGGCTCAAAATTTACTAGTAAGATTTTCGGTAATATTTAAATCATGTGAATCCATAATATTTGTGGGTTTTTTTTATCTCTAATTTCCGATCCACTTAGAATCTACTTTTATGTAGTTCTTTTTTAACACGTATTTGTATTTTAAAAGTTACAGCTTGTATTTTATTTAATTTTTAATTAAATATAGACCTGACCAAAAGCCCGATTCCTAGCCATTCGTATCGTACGCCGAATACTTAAAGTTATCATGAATCCTCGTTTCGGTGGTTTGACACGTATAAACATAAACGATTTAATTAAAACAAACGTACGAATATTTACGAAATACGACATGCATGGTCGTGAAATAGATATTTTATACTGCAGTTATATGCATTAACGCCATTAACTACGATTTATGATATAATAACTATCTCAAATCATGTTATTATATGATATTGTAAGATATCTTTAATCATGGTCTGCGGTCACTGATATAGATAATATCTACCATGGTTATACCTTATACACTCATATACCACAGAATAGATAAAATCAGAACTGTACTCATTGATAACATAACATGGGTAGTATAGGAAATTAAGTAAATGAACCGGTGACCATTTTCTCAGTGAACCTTCGAGTGAACGCCTTCAATTATTATATTTAATCGATTCTTTAAATACGGATTCAGGGGGGCCATTTCCCCGTTACCCCCTCCCTAAAATACGCTCCTGGTCTGGATAACTGACCTCAACTCACCTCAACGAAGTGATCCTTCGAATGCCGATATATTATCATATACAACCGAAACGCCTTCATCTATGACAGTCAGTTATGATAGTCAGTTTTCACTAATCACTCGCGAATGTCCGTCAAGTTGGCACCGGAAAACTTGTTTTTTATTTTTTAAAAAAAACAGGGACTTAGTAAATTCTAAAAATTGCCTAGTAAAATCTAGCAAATTCTTAGCAATTTTTTGATATTGGTTGTCCTAGCATAATGTGCCAGTGCCAACTTGACGGACATCACTCGCGAAGCTATTCTCTTGATCTATCTTCCTTTTGTATATAATTGAATGTTTTATACATTTTGACTTTTATGTAATTAATTTATTACTTAGTAACTGAGTTGGTAAATTATTAAATTAATTGCCACAGTTTCATAAACTTAATTAAATCGTTAAATCAAATAAAAAAATATTATGGAGAAATTTTGATGAAAATATATGTCTCAAATTCAAATCTTCATAATGGATATTTTAAATTAAAAAAAAAAAAATATATTTTTCAAAAAAATAAATAACTATGATTGTACTAGAGTATAACAATTTAAAATTAAAATAATTTTAAAATATTGCATATAACCAAAGTTATTTAATTTGTAAATTCCTTCAGACACACCCTGTATATGATCGGCTCTATTTACGAACGCTTACAATATATTTAGATAAAACCCGATTGCAATCGTTAAACCTTTTTTGTAAAATAATTGCGAACGGTACCGATATATATATATGATAGAATTTTTTTTTTTTAATCTGATAAATGATACAATTTCGGTGATATTGTGTATAGCTCTGCCAAACTTATAATAATTTTATAATTTAATATTTATAGAAAATATTTAAGATTTGGTTTCGGTGTTCTACAATGTGGCAATAATTGAATTACAATATCGTTTAAAATTGTGTCCTACAATGAAGTTGTTCTAATAAGGAGCGGTCGTAATCAGATATCATCAAAAACTTTATCATATTTTACGCAATGTTCGAATTGGGGAGACACAGGAGAAGACAGTTAAAGTACATTTTTGTTCAAATCCTTATCCGATTGATTTCTTCTGTCTTTAATTTATTTTAGAACATTAATATCTCTTGCTGATATGCTGCTAAATATCTTCCCATTTTATCCTTCTTGTTTTAATATACCTTTAAATAAACGTATTTCGTTATATGAGGTTTCAATTATTTATTTATTTATTTGATCTATTCTTCCCTAATTGTTTTCGACTCTTATTTCTTAGTGTATTCTCACGATTACCTTAATTAATAAATCACCTTTTACTCTGAATAATTGTTTTCGTTCATAAATAATTGAGTTAGGTTAGGTTAGGTGATGTACTATCCACTTTTTTTCTATAGTTTTCACAGATGACTCAGTTTTAAAATGTATATTTCTAACTTTTATATTTCTTTCTCAGATTTTCGTCTTCCAGAATAAATATTTATTGTTTCTTTTTAAAAAATCAAATTCTTTTCCACATTGGGATTTCTTGTTTAAAGAAATATATATCATAAATATATATATTATATTATATCATTTTATTTATGTTTAGTGTATATTTTTACATAAATATATATTTTGTAATTACGTGCTAAGTAAAAATGTTGGAAAAATAAAGCTTTTAAATAAATAAAAAAAGCGTATTGTAAGAATTACAGATAAGCGACTTACCAATGTCCAAGCCATAATTCATTAAATAATCTATAAACGAAGGAAATATTAATATTATAAATATGGGTCAAGATAAAAACAATTTATTTAATAACACTATAGTAATTAGTAATTAATTGATCACAAATTTAACGGTCGTACGTTCGGACGGCACAACATGGCATACCACGGTTAATGTCGTACTGATAAATATGAGGCAAGAGCCAAAAGAGAGCACAAAGATCCATGGACAGATAGACAGATAACATTCGGTCAGGACTGACTTAGGACCGTTTCGTTCCTCTTGGCTCTTTCACAATAAATATGATGAAAATGTCATAAAAATAAATAAAATATTTTTGTACTAAATATGATTATTATTAGGTAACAGTTAAATAATTTGATTTTAATGCATATATAACATAATATATTAAAGGAACAATTTTAATTTTAGATTCTGAGCGAAGCGAATTTTATTAATATTTAATTAATATTGGTTTTACAAAGATATTTTTTTTTTTTCTATGAATGAAGACACTTTTTCGGGTAGAAATAATGGTCCGATACCACAAGTAGGGTATGCTTTCGGTAGCAAATTGCGTCTAGTTGGTACTTTATTTAGCTCATTTTTCAAATTTCTCAAAAGTTTTTCTTTGGAAAAAGAAAAATTAACAAAAAAAACGGGAAAATGTTAAAATTTACGGAAATTTTAATTTTGATCAAATTGATTTTAGGTTTTTCATGAAAACTAATGCAATTTTGAACGTAGGTAATTAATTTTAATTAATTAAAAATTAATACGTAATTTTTATAAAGGATTTTCATAGGTAGTTTACATACATGGTAAACTTATGAAATAACCTGTTAGTATAATATATTGTATTATATTGAGTTTTGCTCAAATTCTTTTTTTCTAGAGCAATATCATTGCATTCAAAATTTAATTATAAAAATACAGGAACATCCATAATCGACTTTCCAATTTTTTATAATATCATAGTCCAATGTTTAGAGTTTTAGACGTTTGGTATATACCAAATAATAATTTCAAATCGCTGATATTCAATTTAATATAAACAAGTATATGAAATTAATTATTAAGGTTAAAAATAAGGTACTTACTTGTTTTTGGACCATGATCTCCCAGAAGATTATGAAGACCAGATTTATCTAAAAATTAAAACAAATAGTTTATCAAAAATGATAAATTTACATTTAAACAGGATACCAATATTTGATAACTGATAACTTATTATTATTATTATAAAAAGCTAAGTAATTTTATTTTTTATTGTATGATAATATATGTACACGATAAAGTAGATTATATTGTACTGTAAAAGGTTTAAATATATTAAAGGTACTTAAATAAATATATCATCCCAGACAACATATGTCTAACTATAATATTTTGATAATGTTGAAACTGGTTTAAATATGAAACATTATAATTGATTTAATATTTGTATTCAAGCTTTTAAATGGTTACACCGACTGTCCAAAACTATTAAGTTTTCTTAATTTTAACGTCCCTCAGCGTAGAACTAGATCTTCTAATATGTTTTATATGTGTTCACAAAGTACAAACTATGCGTTAGCTTCACCTTTCAATAGAATGTCATTGGCGAACGATACAAAAATTGATTTACTTAATTTTACTTCATTGGAATCCTTTAATAATTATGTAGATAGATTTTTTCGTTCTTAATTTATTTGTATAATTATTATTATTTTTGGTTATTATTATTGTTCTTATTGTCATTTTTATTATTAATATCATTGTCAACATTGTACTATTACATATATATATTGTACTTGGATCGATTCGTTAGAATTTAAAATAAATAAAAATATAACTATGTTTATGGACACCCACTGGGAAGGGCAGAGGAGGGAGAACTCCGGCATAAATTTGGGTGGATATGTATTAAAAGATTAAATTTAAGCAAAATATAGCATAATGCTGTTTTGTAATTATATTGATAAAGTTATTTTTTAGTATTTAGCGTGATAACCACGATACTGTAAAACGGTTAAGATTTATTTAATTAAATTGGTTGCGTTTAGAAAATATAATTTATATGTAGATTAAGGAACAAGAAACTTATGTATACAGTTAAAAATAAAAATATAATAATGTAAAATGTACAACCACAGATACTAAGTAAAATTGAAATGATAATATTATTAAATTATGATACTATAATATGCATTATAATATTACAGATATTACATAAATAGCGAAATAAAAATAAAATATGATTTTACTCCTCCTCGCCACCCTGCAATTTTACTTACAAGTGTCAAATATTATGTTTCATTTTTTACAAAAAATGTGTAGGTAATTAAAATAATTTCATATGTAGTAAAATAAATTTAGTAGAACAATCCTAAATTGGAAACCAATGGGAAAGAAACCGCGTGGAAGACTCAGGAAAAGGTGGTTGGATGTTGTGGAAGAAGACCTTGAAAGATTAGGAATACAAGAATGGAGGGAAGTAGTACAGGACCGTGAAAAATGGAGAGATATATGATGGCAGCCAAAACTCTTAGAGAGTACTAAATGCCAGAGGAAGAAGAAGAAGAAAAAGAAGAAGTAAAATAAATTGATTAAATTTTAATGAATTCGCATAATTGATAGCTCATCGATTACCATATCTCCCTTACATACAACAAATGATTTTTTTAATTATATATTTGTTACTTACCGCATTGAAATCCATTTTCTTCGCGACATACTTGATCTATTTAATAATTTAAATAATTATTAATAAGTTTGTCACAATCATACGAGTAATTGATAATTAATTGAATACTAAATTGATTACAGCGTATAGAAATTTTGTATTGAATATGAATAAATTAAAATTCAATAGTGAATTTTAAAATTGTAATACAAAACTAGATGTATTACAATGAAAAAAAAAAAACGTTTAACGACTGTAATTATATTGATAAATATAGTATTTCATTATTGTAAAACCATTGTAGAAACGAAATATATTAATGTTCTTATACTATTACCTACAAATTATGAAGTTATTTATTACTATTTCCCTCTCACATTAAGATAAGTTAATGGAAATTGAAATTTAGAGTTGTCCAATACCTAATACAGTATACAATAACTAACAATATTTATTCCCTGTTTACATTCAACGATATTAATGGTTATTGAGAATATTGTTACACAATGATAACATATTTATGGTATATTGATTACTAATAAACTTTATATTTGTAATTATTTTAAATGCAAAGTTTAATAGTTACTTAAATACTTACTCAAACAATCTAAATGTAAAAATATTTTAATTTAAAATAATACAAAATAGTGTACCATATTGATATGACAAATAATATCAATAACATATAACAATATCCATATTATGATAAGTTCATTTCTTAAAAGAAATATTTTAAGTTTGAATATTATATAAAATAATTTTAAAAAATTTAAATAGAAAGTTGGTATACATTTATGAGTTAAGTTTTTTTTAAAAAGCAGTGGTAGACAAATATTTCATTGAATTTATTATCAAACTTCACTTAAGAAACTTGATAACGAATAAGAAATAACGGAATAACAATATTTTCCTAAGTTTAACTATTCGGATAGCGAATTAGGTCAAACATTATATTTAAAACATTAAAGCCTGAGTAATACAATTTAAAAAAAAATATGTATCTATATTAAATAATTTACTTCTATACGTAGTATTTATTGTCCACCGGAATCCCCTTGACATGAGAAAATTATGATTAATACAAAATTGCCTTATAGTTGGAGTGATTCCTGTAAATAGTATAACATTTAAAAAAAATGTTATTGTTATAAGCTAATTATATAACATATCACATATGAAAAACTAAAATTTATATATTGTTGAATAACTATGTAATCAGGCAGTTGCTGTTCAATCGTCATCGTCATGTGATGAATACGTCTGTTCGTGAATATAATTGATGATTAGTTTATAATAAATAACTATACTCAATACGGTTTATTTATTATAAAGGTTAGGTAAACAACACATACCCAAATATACAGTATATAAATATTAATATTTAATATTATTACTTCAAATAGCTTCATTTTTAGATTTATCGATGCTATACTCAAAGTCCTTATTAAAGTCAATTAAACATATTGTTAATTTTACGGTCCCCACATTTTACCGATCACTTTGTATTTACACATATTCTAATGGCATAATTTTAATAATTGGTACCGAGAGCATACATTTTTTTGGGGTCCTTAGGTACTAAGTAAAGCGTAAAAATATAAATTGAGATATTGTAAATAACACTATAATATAACTTATATTTCATAAAGTTATATTACATAGGTACCTATTGTTATCTAAAATTTCATGGTTGTCGTTAATTATAAAACAATAAACATAAATTATTGCATTTATATTAATTACATTTTCTTATACGTAATATATTTAGAACAATATTAGTTGTATAGTTGTACAGTATGTATAGATATATTTAAAATTTTAAAATATACTTAAATTACAGTAATACGAGTACTAACTAATTAAAATATCGACTCCAGAAATGTTTTCGAAAATGTGCATATTAATTAAGGAAATCTGGAAAAATGGACAAATCCCTCAGGATTGGAGAACGGCAATAATTTACTTGATCTTTAAGAAAGGAGACCCAATGGATATAAAAAACTACAGGGGGATAGCGCTACTAAACACATGTTATAAAATTCTGTCTACTGCAATATTACACAGACTGGAAAATTACTCCAAAGACATAATAGGAAAATACCAAATTGGATTCACGAAAGGAAAATCTACCACTGACCACATATTAACAATAAGACAAATATTAGAAAAATAGAATGAATTTGGAAAAGAAATGCACATGTTTTGTTGACTTTAGTCAAACGTATGACAATATCAATAAAGACAATCTATGGAGAACTTTAGAAGAATTTGAATTACCAACTAAATTAGTCCAATTAATAAAAGAATGTAATACTAACACTGTTTATAAAGTAAAATTCCAAAATCAAGTATCAGAAAGTTTTGAAGTGAACACGGGACTGAGACAAGACGATGCACTGTCACCATTACTTTTCAATTTAGTCCTTGAAAAAGTGGCAAGGACAATGCTAGCAAGTCAAGAGATGGAAATCTTAGGGAAAAACAATATACTTGCATATGCGGACGATATTTTGGTAATGAGTAATTCACGCGCTGAAGTAATCAGAAAACTTGACGATCTACTTAAAGCTGCCAAACCAATGGGTCTTAAAGTTAACCAAGATAAAACAAAGTATATGGTCGTAAGTAGAGGGATTGGAAATATAGCCGATTTGATTGTCGGGGGCTGCATCTTCCAAGCTGTAAATGATTTTAAATACCTAGGTACAAATATAAATAAGTCCACCAATATGCATAATGAAATAATATTAAGAATCTCAGCAGCCAACAAAGGATATTTCACATTAATAAAACTATTTAAATCATAACTCCTATCTAAAAGTTTAAAAACCAACCTATATTTGAGTTATCTACGTCCAGTCCTAGAATATAGTTGCAAAACATGGTCAGTGACAAAAGGAGATGAAGAGAAATTATTAATTTTCAAAAGGAAAGTACTCCGTCGAATTTATGGGCCTATTTTTGAAAATGGAGAATACCGAATAAGAACAAACGAGGAGATATCTGGTAGAATATTTCATAAACCAAATATAAAAGCATTTATCAGAAGCAAACGACTTGAATGGGCAGGACACTTATGGAGAAATAATGGTATCTGTAAACAAGTTCTGATAGGTGAAATCAACGGTAGAAGACCTAGGGGCCGCCCTTGGCAAAGATGGGTGGACACGTTAAAAACAGATCTAGAAAAGATTGCACCAGGAACGGAACTAGAAGAAAATAGAGAGAGGAGGCGGAATGGAAGCATCGAAAGCTCTTAATGGGCTGTAAAAGCTACGGATAAAAATACGAGTACATACGTTCAGAGGATCTCAATTTTAGATGAAAATGCCATCTATAGAATGAAATAAAAATCTCGAAACGTAAAGTGAAGGCTGAAAAATATAAAATTTAGTTATTTAATAAATAATAAATATATAACATTATAGAATAAGGTTGAAAACATGTAGTAATCTAGATTTATGAATAGTTTTATACATTATATATTTTTCTAACATAAAATTTAACTTCATATAATTGTTTTAATTTAATTACGTAATTTACTTTTAAAATATCAGGATAATTATCTATAACATGCTGTAACGTCCGTGAAGTTGGCACCGCCACTTCTATCAATTCTAAACCAATACTAACTTATTTGCACCAATTTACAACGTCAAAATTAAAATTTTCAACTTTATCCCTTTGCCGGAAACAGTGACGTATACAGGGGGAGGATCCATGGGGATCCCTCCCCCGAAATTTTATAATAATAATAAAAAAAAATTATTATTAAATAATTTAAATAAATATACAAAATTTTAAAAATATAAAAAACTAACAATTTATGATATACCTATTTTACCTATTAAATTTTAGATAATTGCTTTAAAAATATATTGATTTATATTGAATATAATTTTTAACTTTATTAGTATACAGTATAGTACTATAGTGTACGACTAACGAGTGACGACTCGTAATAATCTAAAAATAAAAATTTTAAAATATACTTTCGATTCTAAAAAAACTCGTTTAATTGGTTTATGTGAAATACGTTTTATAGAACGTCATAACACTATAAATGTTTTTGTTGAAATTTTTACACCAATTATAAAAAGCCTTCAAGAAATACAAGAAACAACAAGAAGAATCTCTACAAGTGCTTCTTCACTTTTAGCAGTAGTAGAAAAAAGTAATTTTATTATATCCTTAATGGTTTGTCAAAATCTTTTGAATTTTACTCTTTCGTTATCACATTATTTACAAAATTCAATTTGAGACCTTTCATCGACTATCATATATTTTAATACTATTATTTGTAAACTTAAAGATATAAGAAATAATGCAAGTGAATCATTTTTAACTATATTTTATGAGGCTAATATACTCTTAAAATTACAATTTGATATTGTAATAACAATCTCTCGTATATCTAAAAAACAAATTAGTAAAGATACCTACTCTGGTAGTATACCAGAGGTTGTCAATATTTATACCCCCCATAAATAACTTAATTGTGAATCTTGAAAATAGATTTATGTAAAATAATGATATACGAGTATAATTGTCAATAGAAGTCATACTTCTAAAATATGCTTTAGTGAAAAATGTTGAAAAAATTAAAGATCTAAAAGTATCTCAGAAAATATAATTATATCTGAGTATATATTATAGTGTGAAAAGTGGAAAAGTGAAATAAATAAACCAACGGAAATGTTATCAGTTTTTGATTCATGTGATTCGAAATTTTACCCAAACACCAGCTTTCTTTTAAACATTTTGGCAACTTTTCCAGTGTCAACTACAGAAGTCGAACGCTCATTTTCTACATTAAAATGATTAAAAACATTAATAAGAGACAAATGTGAAAATGAGCGTCTTACGGGTTTAGCACTCTTGTAGAGCTATTCGATTATTTTTTATCGTGTTCAATTATGATTACGCATAATTAATTAAAAAAATCAATTGAAAAATTATTAATCATTAGATTAATTGATTAATCGAAATTACGATTAACCGATTAATCGATCAATCGATTAATTGATAAAATTCGTTTATAATTTAATCAATTTATAATTAAATTGGTAAGTAAACCCTGTAATTTAAATAAGTCATAAAAAAATTTTAAATTATAATATTGTTTCTCCTTCTTTTATTTTATTAAATTAGAATTATGTATAAATATAGTAACATTTTAATATATTTTATAGTAACAGTATACTCATAAATCATAATGTTTATATAAAATCATCCACATAGATATGAAAATAACCAATAATAAAAACTATTGTTAATCTACACTGGTGGTAAATCGGTATATCGTATAATATGTTAATCTAAAAACTATAAATACCAAGGCACAATGTATATATTGAATATGAATACATACTGCACATATAAATGGGAAGTGGATATTAAGTTTTATAAATAGTGTATTGATTTAATCTTACTCATTTGAAGAAAGCAATTAATCGAAAGTAGATTAATCGATTGATAACCGATTAATCGTTCTTTTTTTTTTTAATTACGTAAATTAATCGATTAATCAATGGAAATAGTCGAACAGCCCTACACTTTTGTCCGTTCATTGGGAAATAACTATATCTCCGGAAAAAGTATTGAACATAATGGCACAATCGAGTAGAAAAATGATTTTATAATAAGTAATTTAATATTTTTGTATTTTATATACCTACTTATGTTTAATAACTAAATTATCAACATTAAATAATAGAATTTTAATTTTGCTCAATTAGTCAATAATATAATATGTTAATAAATAAATAAATAATTAATAGTAATAAATTAATGAAATTAATCGAAATAATTTTTGTTTGGACCCCCTAAATATAATCCTAGCTACGTGCCTGGCCGGAAAAACTAATTTTTGATAGGCGGTGCCAACATCGCGCAAACCCGCGTTATTGCGTAATTGATTATTTATGATTGATGATTTATGCTATCGATTCCAAATCAATGACAATATTTTGTAACGTATTTGCACAAATATTCTAATTTTACAAATTGTAAATAGATCTGGGACACTATGTATATTAAAGTATGATTTAATATAAGCCTACAATGATTTAGTATTTTAGTACACTGAAAAATTAATAACTAAATTTATCAATATTTATTTTCTACTTGATTCGATATTGTATCCATAATTTATCTTGTCATAATTGAAATCTAAAATTAAAACAGTGTAATTTCATTATATATTTTTTATTATTTCTTTTAATATTTCATTATATTCAACACTATTTAATAGTTCTTCATTTTCATAAAAACATACATTAAATAGTTTTGAAAACAAAATAAAATTGTTTCAAATACAAATACTAAAATATATTGGAAATATTACAACAGAAAAGATGACATTTAAATTTTTATATTTTATTTACCTATTGTTAATAAAACGTACATAACGTAGATTATGATTTTTAATTAGTTAATTTTTTTATCCAATATTTTAATTTTTCGTGAAGATATTACAATAATAAGTACCTGGGAAACTCTGTATAAAATTCTTTATGTAATGATAGGTTTTAGGCTTTAGGCCGATGGCAATCTAACTGCGATACTTGATCTGCCTGAATTGATATATATCTAGTTTAAAATATGTAAATATCCCAATTCAACCAAACATAACTGGCATAACCTCCCGATACTAGATAATTATAATATTTTAGTCCGTGATTTATGATAATTTAATATTTCAATTAACTTGTAATAGTAATATAATGAAATATACTAGTATATATTATAAGAAATTAATTTCAATTTTTAAGCGTGCTTAAATCATTTTGTTATAAATTATAATTGATTCACTAACCAAAATCAAGACCCTTTTCAAGTAAATAATCTGTAAGAACATAAAAAAACAAATATTTATGTAACAACAAAATAATTGACTATACTTGATTCAAATCAATTAACAACATTTTAAACATATTTCTGGAAAAGTAAAAGGGTTAGTAAAGAATTTATTAGAAATAACAATTCTTAATTTTTTTTTTTTTCATAAACCTACAATTAGATAATTCATTACAAAGAATAATTAAAATAATAAAAATAAATAAAATAATTAAGAATAAAAAAATTGACGTTTATGATAATTACTACTGAGAAATTTGTACTAATCTATACTATATATTGTACAGACAACAGACCCCACAGCGTATTGGGCCCATACAATTCTTGATGGTCAAATGTCGTGTTATAATTTTAGGCAGTTAGTCGATTATGTAAATATAATAAGTACTAAGTGTGGATGAAAAGGATTCACAGTTCATAAACTATAGACATAATATGGCTCTTATATTATATTATATCCCGAACAATGTTTTAGTAGAACAGAAATGTGTGCGAGAATTTGTACTAGAAATTGTATTAGTTTTGTAAATCTTATTCATATAAAATATATTGATAATCAGTGGTGAGTTATGAAGTAGAGCAACTTCACTGGTACCATACAAAGATTAGGATATTTTTACACTACTTTTATATATATATTTATTTGATTGTCGTAGGTGAAACTTATACATTTTGTGGGAGGGTGGGTGTATTATTATTGACTGCATTATAGCTTATAAAAATTCTGTAGAAGCCATATCCACTATATATATTATGCTATATATGATACATGTAACATAATTAAAGATAATAAAACAATTGATAAGATACAGCTTTTTGAATTTTCACACACTAGTAAATCAAAATCCACTATAAATAAGAAAACTAAACAAATTGAAGGAAATATAAATAAACGTAAGACTGAACGATAAATAACCAGATAAGATAAAATATATAGATATAATAATGTTTAAATAAAACTATAATCGTATAAAAACATCAGTCAGATCATTAAAAACAATTTTAAACTTGTATTTATTTATTGAAAGGAATAATAACATAGATGGTTCCACGCCATTAGATCCCGGCAAAAAAGACGTTAGACTTCATTTGGTTGGAGCAATTTATTTAATCACAGTATAAAAATAACGTTTGAAATTCGAACATGATAAATTGATAACTAACTATAGGTCTATAGGTAAATAAATAATTAACTAAAATTATAGTTTATTAATATATAATGAATACAATTTAATAAACATGTATTGATTGCGTAAAAAAAATAAAATATTTTTAGTTTAAAAATAGTATTCATAAAATGTAAAAAATGGTTAAAAATTCTACAAAAATGCAATAATTACTGTATTAGTGTATTTAGTGTTATAGTCTCAATGATAGTATACTAATAACTAGAGTCCAGATTCGTATGCAAATGCATATTTTTTTTGAGAGTATGCAGTTTGATGTGTGTAAGAAATGTCGATGATTTGTCAATGAATGCATAGGAAAAATTTTATAATATATATATATTATAGATATATACTAAAATGAATTAATATTTACTAATTTAATTTACAGTTGTAAAGGCAAATATTGGACGCAGGTACATGCATTCAAATACCAGGTATTGTTGATGTCGATCGTTTTCAAAAGGGGTATACCATGATGGATTGTTTGGCGGGTGATCGGAGGGTTGGGTATTTTATTTACGAGCCGTTTTTATAAATTAATTAATCATAGTTAATATTGATGATGTAATCAATATAAAATAGCTAATAATTAGAAATTATATTAGATTCTATATTTTATTATAGTAAGTGTATGTATATTAAAAAAAAAAAAAAAAAATGGGAAGGTCGGTTTTGGATATTCATCTTTTCGGTCCTCGGAGGAATTAGTGGTTTATTATAATTAAGATTTGAATGCAATGATATTGTATTAAAAAACACGATTCTGTGCAAAACTCAATATAATACAATATATTATACTGATAGGTCATTCCATAAGTTTATCACGTGTGTAAAGTAAAATACCTATGAGAAAACTCAAAAAAAAATTAAGTACCAACAATCAAAATTGCATTAGTTATCACGAAGAACCTAAAATAAATTTCATAAAATTTACGATTTTTGTAAAATCAACCAATCGTTTCCAAATTGTTTTCTCTAATGTAGAACACCTATGTTGATATTCAAAAAAATTGTCAAAATTCCATGATCAAAATCTAATAAGTCATCGTGAAATAAAAAATTTAAAATAATAAAACCGTTATTTTGCCGATTTTAGGGAATTTTAACTTGAATAGCTTATAAAAAAAATTGGCAGTCATAATTTTCAAAATATTTTGTAAACATATTAAGCATTATATAATTAGACTTTGAAAAAATTTTCAAACCGATAAACCAAAAATTACAGGAAATATTAAACATTTTTGTAGAAAGTTCAAAGCTCAATACTTAGTCAGAAAATCAACCAATCGTATCCAAAAATTTTTCTCTAATGTAGAATACCTATGTTGATACTCGAAAAAAGTTTCAAATCCCTATGATTAAAACCTCATAAGTTAAAATGAAATAAAAAAATTTAAAATAACGAAATCGTTATTTTGCCGATTTTCGGGAATTTTAACTTTAAAATCTTATAAAAAAAAATCGTCTGTCACGATTGAAAATCGTTATGTTGGCTTATACACGTATAATTGTATGAATATAATATGAATGCCGCATCCATAGGTTTGGAATAGACATACCCCTTTCGTCGAGAATATTTTATTATTTTTAAAAATTGTTTATACTGATATTAATATTGTGAGTCAACTACCATAAATCAACCTAAACTAGCCCAAGCTAAACCAAATTTTTACTACAAATTATAAACATAAAAAATAATCGTGCTATATTTATTTGTTTTATATGTATTCTTGTATTTATAATTTTTCCATATTATATCTATGTATTTTATGTTCATTGTTCATGTTAAGTTATTTCGTCTTCTTGTCATTATAAATAACAATAACTGTTCTATCAACGGCTGATGGTGTATAAAAAAATGTTATATGTCTTTTTATTGAGTCTTCTAATGATTTTTTAGCATTCACCTGTAGTAATGGTGCTGAAATAGTAAATTTTTTACTATTTTCCTATAGTGTTATTGATAACGATGTCATATTATCTAATGTACCTATAATTATATTAAACTAACTAATTTTAAATTAGTATCTTGATAAAATAATTAATTTTAAAACAATTTAATTATTTTGAAACATCAAATTGTTCTAAATTGTGTCTTTAAAATTTTCTACATATTTTTAATCAACCAAAAAAAAAAAAAACGTTTCTTTTTATTGGTTAATTCATTAATTGTTTTGCTATTTTGATATGTAGATGATAGTATAGTTGATAGTTATATTAATTAGGTATAACAAAAATTAATGGAATTTAAATTAGTAGATAAATTCTGATGGGGCACTTTACAATCCAGTAAAAAATATTTTATTGTTTTTAAAGAAATTAGATTCATTCGGCTTATAACTATATATATATATAATTGTTAAGATTAAAAAAGCCATTAAAAAAGTGCTACAAAATAATGGCAAATTATTTTAAAAATCATTGTTGTTATAATTATGTATTATGTCATCGATTAAAGTAATTAAATTAATATTTCAATATTGTATTTTCCTACTTCTAATTTTATAATCATGCATTTAATATCATATGAAAAAAATATTCATGTTTAATATAGTTTTTATGAAGCAGAATATTATATTAAACGATTTTATATAAAAAATCACGTTTAGAATCTTTTATACTTTATAGTTCATTGTGTCTACCAACCAATATACATAACTTCATAAAATAAATATAATAAATTGTATATCTTACTTTCCAAAGCGCTTGAAGAATAATTATGACTCATAGTATCTGAAAATAATAAAATGTATTAAACTAATGTTTCGACTGTAAACTGAATTTAATTATTTATTTCTAACATCTGATATTTTCATTTAGAACACAATTTGACACGGTCGTGTTAACGATCGTTCATATCTCACCCGTCCACCCCGATGGCCTACGACTTACGATTTGTTTATCATAACGGGTCTGCCCAAAACATGCAAATACTGGCATAAAGGCTAAATCGGTACGTAGCCACCGGCTCGGTCTTGTTTATCGAGACCCAACACGTAAACACCGCCAGTGCGTTTCGTGTCCGTTTATTTTAAATATAAAAATGCCGTGTCTACACAGAAAACTCTATACAAAGTTATTGTCATTGACGAAAAAACACCTATATAGTTTGTGTTTGGTTCATATTTTATTTTTGTTTTGTTTTCTATGTAGACACGGTACAGCATCAGGCGCCTACTAGAATCAAATATGAAATGTACATTCATAATTCTTAATATTATTTTGCAATTCGTATGATTAAAATGTATGTAAAACGCAGGCGCGACAACGCTAGACAAAGTCTAGTTGCAGTGTATGTGCAATAATATGGCCATTTGAGTAGACTTAGAGTAAAAATACATATTGTCAAAATTTTACAAGAGAAGTAAACACTTGGTTAGTCTAATTTTTGATCTTGCGCCGCATATATACATTTAATTTCGATACTGCATTTTTCGTAAAGAAGACTAATTATTTTTTAGTCGATTTCCGTTTATTTAATTTTTAATCTGATACAGAAAAATTGATTTCCTGTTATGAGTGCGGTTGCATCGCACTCAGAAACATTAGTCGACGGCAAGATTATTTCTTTGTTAGTGTACGACTTTGTCACACACGTAGATTTTCGAACATTTTATAACTGTCAAATAAATCAAAATATTAAATCAATGCGTGTATGAAAAATTCGCTGCGTAATATTACGTTGTGCTATTATTATACATTCGTCGTCGTAGCATGGCTCTTCGTAACTATTAATAACTTTGAAAATCAAAATCCTTTATTTACCATAAATGTTAAAACCAATACATATTTATTATATTAACAACACTTATAATAAAAACACTTGTAATGACGATGGTCGGTCGCTAAGGGACGATATAATTAATTAATTCAATTTATTAGTTCTAAATATTCTCTTTTTTTAATAAGTGATAACCGTAAATTGTAAGTCGGAAAATTGCGAAACCTTTTTTAATATTTCAGGGACAGAAAAGTAACTGCAAACTCTGACCACGACAAAGACGTCTGGAAAATGGAGAAATTATTATAATTTAAAAATGCTAAAATGTAGAAACAGCTAATAATTGACCACAACTAGATAGTATGCGGCGTTTATCAAGGTATAACCTATACTAGGGATTGTCAATTTTAATAGAGTTGTGATCGACCTCGGGCCGGTAAAATATTAATATCTCGCTGGGCCAAATTTACCTAATCTGGCCTTGCATATGACCCAAAACATAGATAAATAAAGTGTGAAGATCAAATGTGGACGTTCCTCCTCCGTTCCTTTGGTCCTCGGAGAAATTAGTGGTTTATATAATTATTATGATTTGAATGCAATGATATTGGATTAGAAAATACGGTTATGAGCAAAACTCAATATATTACAGTATACTATACTGATAATCCATTCCAAAATTTTATCACGTGTGTAAATTACGAATGTAAATATTTAAAATAAATTTCAAGTTCTTACGATCTAAATTTAATTAGTTATCAAGAAATAAAATAATTTAAAATAATGAAGCCGTAATTTTCTCAATTTTCAAGAACTTTTACTTTAAAGGCTTATAAAAAAAAATTATCAGTCAAGATTATCAAAATATTTTGTAAAAAGATTAAGTAGTATATGTATAGACTTCGATAAAATTTTCAAACCGATAAACCAAAAATTGCAGGAAATATTAAACATTTTTGGAAAAAAAGTCAATACTCTATACTTAGTCAGAAAATCAACCAATTACTTCCAAATTTTTTACAAAGAAACAGAGTGTAGAAAACTTTTGTTTTTACTGAAAACAATTTTCAAGTCCTTACGATCAAAACTCAATTAGTTATCACGAAATTAAAAAATTGAAATAACAGAAACTGTAATTTTACCGATTTACCTCCATTTTTTGGTAAATTTTCTCCTCTGAAGTAAACAATTTTGAGAAATTCGAAAACTGAGCTAAATAAAGTACTAACTAGGTACAATTTGCTACCGAAAACATATCCTTTTTGTGGTAAACGGACCATTATTTTTACTCGTAAAAGTGTCTTCATACATAAAAAAAAAAATCTTTGTAAAACCAATACATTCCTCGCTTCGCTCAGAATCTAAAATGAAAAATACCAAATTGGCAAATTGGCTAATAGAATTTATCATACTTGTAACTTAGTTATAATAATTAACAATATAACTTATTTGATTTTCTGAAAATGGTTTTAAAAAAATTAAAGGGAGTTTCTTTTAAAAATATCAAAATCATATTGATCGACCTGCTGGCCACCCCTGCCTTAAACTACAACCTTGTATATATATTCTAATATCATATTTAAATTAACTCGATAGTGATAAAACACTAATAAAAGTTATGTCATTATTGTCAAATGTAATTAACAATTATAGCCAAATCGGAATTAAAATATTTGTTTTAGTATTATGTATTATAACCCAATTATTACATTAATTTAATTAAATCGAAATTGTTTTGTTTCAGTTTTAAAGAAATTAATTTGTTATTTTATGATATTCAACTGTATTTTTGACTATATTTTACATTCAGATTTATAATTTTTGAATATTTACAATTTATTTTGTCTGATTTACATTTTAATTTTTATTCGGAAAATACTATAATATAAATTATATAAAATGTACAATTTGGTTTTACCAGTGCCTGTGTTCAAAAATTACGAACCATATATGATACTAAGCCGATAATAATCAACTGTTGACCGACTCATGGTAATAACGTTAAAATTATATTTTAAGGTTAGATCACTTATGAATATTAGAAATTCTCTTGAAATAAAAAACTAATTACTCACCAATACCGGGATATAATAATTTTATCTCATCTATTATTAAAATAAATTATAATCTATATAATATTATATATTTATAAAATTTTAATTTTACTATTGGTATTCATTTAATTATATTGTTTACTGCTTAATAGTTTATTTTAAATTATATAAAATATAAACTTACTTATACAAGCTAAACAAATGAATACAAATTATTATATAACCTACTATAATTATATTTAAAAAGGTAATATTTAACACCAAATATTTTATTAATTTTTTAGCGACACTGATTCCCCTAGACTGACAAGACAACACTGGCCTGTGATAAAATGTGCGTTTAAAAACTTTGCTTGGGACGTACCTAACCTAGATGCGTATCAGAACACAAAGGCTAAGATATTAAGACCTTACCATATGTAGAGAATTTAAAAGATCACTCTAGAAAGCTAATGTTATACTTTCAATCTGTAGAAAAAATGACTAGGGATCATAGATCAGGACCATCTCTTTGGAACGTATCAATGGATGCAGCCTAGCAGAGGCAGGCACCTAATCAGTAGCCTATGCTGATGACCTGATAGTATTGGATGAGGTGGTCATGGTGCCTACAACGATCAGGAAGTCTTCGAAAAGTCTGGATGCTTTTTTGGCATGAGTATATGACTGGGGATTATAATTTTTTGCCAGGAAATTCTAGGGAATGTTTATCAAAGCACAAAAAAATCCGACTTCTAAGTAAAATTAGATGCACTTAGATGCAGATACAATTACGACTTCTAGTTACATACGTTATCTTGGTGTAGTGACTACAATGGGACGTATGTAATAGGACCATGTTAACAACCTGTTGTATTATATTGAGGTTGGTATTTGTAATAATAAATGAGACAGAAGAAAAGCGCTATAGGACTGAAACCAATCACAGATAATCACATTGGTTTTAGTCGTATGCATTACTGTTATGTATTAAATTTTATTTAATCTGTACATGTAACCTTTTTATAAATAATGTTGTAATGTTAAATTACATACTGATACACAACATAATATACATTCGTATTTAACTTCTTTGTTTTGTGTAATTAGTTAACAAGAGTCTCGTTCACCATGGTTGCCGTACTCTGGTATACTCTTTAGAACTGGTCACCGAACTTGTGCTAATATCTAAATGTAATCTAACAAATAAGACACCACCTCAAATAATAATTTATAGTTTACGAACATCCGAATTCATATCGTCTATATCCAGGGCCGAAGGTAACTGTAAGTACACACTTAATAATAATTAGTAGAGTAAAATATAGGAGGATTATATAGAATAACACATAATGACTTTTTACATAATTTTTACTATTCTAAATGTTTAAACGTCATATAATTAGTATACCCCCATGTTCAAACCGGTAAATAAGAAATATACATACACACATCGTTATCGTTTTTTGAATCATTATAAGTTTTAATTACCTAACGTTTATAATATATTATATTGTTATCGGGAGGCAAATATCGATTAAAGTTTATGATATTATATGTGATTATTATTGAAAATATTGTTGAAAATAATATCGCAATTGAATTATTTGATACATATTATATTATATATTTATCTATCAGTCTTTGAATTTCATTAATACCTATATTTTTACCTATTATTGTAATATTTATTTATTTATTGAATTTTGAATTGTTTATATTATTTTTGTTAAACTATCAGTCTAAATATTTAAATATTTGAACTCAATTGCTTCCAAACAACGACTGAACTTCTAGCATTTTTTTGCCTAAAATAATCATATTTTCTTTTTTAAGAATGTTCAATTATTATCGTCATTTTCTCTCATCAGCTGCTGAAAATCAGTCATTTCTCCATACCACAAATTTCTAGTTAATAAGGTTATCATCTTCTGACATTCTATAAACGACAACGTTAGAAAAGGTATTTTTCGCTTATAAAGAAAGCCTCTCCAACACTCTTTTAGCACACTCATTCTACATGCTTCCAATATCAGGTTATAATTGGCAAACCGTCGCTTTATTTACAATATACTAACACAAATGGAATAGCAAATATATTATTGTAAAATATTTGCATCTATGAAGCTGTACAGAATTTTCGTCACATTTTAGAAGCCTAAGCTGTATGTTTTATACCGATCATAACGGACGTTCACATTTTATTTATGATAAAATGTGAACGTCAATTTATGATAATTATCTTTCATCGCTCAATTTTTATCTAACATCCGGTACATAATTGGTATAAAAACGTCACCACAGATAAAATTTGTATAATAGAACCTAATATGTTCCTCATCATATAATTTGAATCCTTAGATCAATCACAAACTATGTATACCGAACTTCATACTTTACTTGATTATAGTTCATCGGTCTGACAAAAAATTTTGTTTCTGGCATTAATATTAAACTTTATTATGATACTTCTACTTCATGTGTTAGTCCATTAGCCACATAATCTCATCGCCACCAGATTTAATGCAATCTAAAACATTTCAACTATCACATATGCGTGCAGCGCACGTTCCGTACCTAATCCACTTCGTTAGAAACTAGAATGTAGTACATCTTAAAATTAAATAAGATTGAATTATCATTGCGCGTGCTTACCATGATTGTAGCCATGTAAATATTTCTTATTACGTTGTAACATTTATTGGACATTTTCCACTATCCACAGCAAAATTTCGACATATTCATGTAGATATTAATGGTCATTTTTTCCCTATGCATTGTTACAGATATTCTTTGATGGCCGAACTTGTTTATGGCTAATCATTATAATTACCTAGTGAGATTTTTAACGCTGTTAACAATACCTATCAGTTACAGAACACCCCACAGGTTTGTTAATCGCCTTTAGAAACAAATGTTCGACTCCATCTAACTGCTACTTTACGCCACAGTTGCAATGAAAAAAACGATATCCATTCTCTTTCACAACGGAAATGTGAAGATTTGTTTTGATCACGTAAAACTAGCATAGTTATTCACCAAAATACCATTTATATTCACTTTTTCAGCTACTTTTGACATATCGATCGAAATCTCAAACATCGTCACCAACAGATGCTCAATCATCTCATGCTTACTATAGAATAAGAATCGAACGTCGACTTAAATTCAAGCATCCTTTGTCCGAATATTTTAGATGCCTTCTCCATCTAGAGAATTGATATTATGGTGACACTAACATGACAAAACGGGTTTTGATCATATTATCAACACAATTTGTTACGTTGTTTGTGGTTTGTTTTCTGTTTTGTATCGTGTATAAAAACTATCAAGGGATGCTCTCTCAGTAGCGGCGCAAAGATTGTTATATTGTGAGACAATAATAATTTTTAGCTACCCACCTACCCTATTAATATCCTCATTCTCAACCTCCTCACCCCCACCACCACCAATTACACATTATACTTTGAAGGTGTAAGAAGATAATCCAAACTCATTTATTATATTTTCAATATATTATCTATATCCATTTCGCTTAAGATCAGCATTAGGCTTTCTAATTTTTCTTGATTAATTGTAGATCGAAGTCTATTTTTTTATAATTTTGACTTAAAAATAAAAATAAATTATTATTTTTCAAATATAATACTGAACGTAAAAATGTATAGTAAAATATAGGACAATTATAATACCTTATTACTTTTCTTTGCTAAAGCTGATGAGACTGGAATTGCCCTTAAACATTTTTAAGCCAAAACAAATTTGGGAATGCAGTTCTCAAATCATGGCTTAATAAAATATTAATTATATTTAATGCAGTTATTTTAGGTTTTGATTTATCTTTTTCTACATCACTATCGTTTTTTGTAGAAGAGTCATTGGTATTTAGTTTTTTGAAGTATTTAGGATAATTTGAAAATATTAATCCATCAATGAGTTCACCAAAGCATTTACTAAATTGAATATATTTAGTTTTGAGTTAATACTCATTAATTTTTGAATTTCAATTTTCCAAATATTTAAGCAAATCATTAGTTAAGTCATTTTCAGATTTAAATTTTACTTCATTCAATCGTTCAGGAGACAGTAATGCATAGTCTTTTAATATTTCTCTTGCACTAGAAAATTACCGTAATACCGATCTTACCACATCCGAATCGGCACGGACTTTATATTTTAGATTGCTACATAGTATATATATTAGATATTATCTTATTTTATATCTTAGATTTCATTATTATTCAGATGTACATAGTCATTTATTTACTATACCCACCACCTAACGGCACCCACCCACCCACCAAATTAATTAGTGAGACAATTGTCTAACAAAATCATACTCGCGCCGCCACTGTATTTCTCTTTATTATTATTGTACTGAAGTAATTAATAATTATTTGTTATATGAGTGTGTGGGTTCTTTCAATTCTTGAATCAAAATACTAAAATCCCATAAATTAATAATAGTTTAAATTATTAATTTAATAGAAAATACATATGTAAATATTGTAAATAAATCGTTATTTAAATTGATTTATAATTAATAAGTTAAAGACGATAATAGCCTTTTAAAATATTAAATTATTCAATTATATAAGGAATTATTATTTTATAATTAATTACGTATAGATATTTTTTAATAATTTATAAGTAAAAATATAATGTAATTTCAATTAATATAATTAATACAATAAATAATAATATACCGCTATACGTAAACCAATGAGTTGGCTGAAATTGAATTCTTTTAAAATGTGGATAATTAAAACAAAATCCATCTGAAGTTGCACAATTTCCTTTACCTAAATGTAAAATATATTTAATTTTAAAATCTTCACCTGTTTAATTATTGTTGTAATTGTAATAAAATGTGTTAAAATAACACATTATAATAATAATATTATTAATATAGTGTAATACTTAATCGATATTACGTATTAATGTAAATATAATTATAAAATTAATTTAGATTATAAACTTAATATTACGTGAGAGTTAAATTTTAAAATAGTTTTTGTCAGTGTATTAAGTATATCTCTTATAATATATTTAAAAATGTTTAATCATTTTAATGTTTTGTAAGGTGATTAGATTATATTATCATTATATACACATAATTATTCACTTTATAACCAGTTCTATAAAATCAACAAATTTAGTTAAGTTTTTTTAAAATGAATTAAAACTTAAATCTAAATTCCGGCCGTAGTTATAAACTGAAGATTTATTTGATCACTGAATAAACAACCATAGTGCAATACATATATATGTATACGAGTATATATTTGAAACATAGATAAAAAAATTTTATAATAATTTTAGGTATCTTATAAGATATTCTCAGTGGATGTTTTTGTCATGTACTATAATAATAAGGCACTATCAGTCAAATCATTTAGGCTAAAACTAAAATTGTAATTTTAGATTCTGAGAAAAGCGAGGAATGTATTAGTTTATAAAGATTTTTTTTTTTATGTCTGAAGGTACTTTTTTAGGTAGAAGCATTGATTATACAATATAATATTATTATAGTCTATTCTATAATTATAGTAGAAGTATGGCTCGATTACCACAAATAGGGTATGCTTTCGGTAGGAAATTGCGTCTAGTTGGTACTTTATTCAGATCATTTTTCGAATTTCTCAAAAGTTTTTCTGTGGATGAAGAAAAACTACCAAAAAAATAACGGAAAAACGTCAACATTTACGGCAATCGTGATTTTGATGAAATTTATTTTAGGTTTTTCATGATAACTAATGCAATTTTGAACGTAGGTATTTTAAATTTTTTTGAGTTTTTTCATAGGTAGTTTACACACGAGGTAAACTTATGGAACGACCACGTACAATATATTACCAGTATATTATATTGTATTATATTGTATTATATTGAGTTTCGCTCAGAATCGTATTTTCTAATACAATATCATTGCATTCAAATCTTAATTATAATAAACCACTAATTTCTCCGAGGACCGAAGAGACAAAAGAGGAACATCTAAAATCAACGTTCCCACTTTTTTAAATTTCTTTCTATATAGTTAGTGATTTAATATATTATCATGTTCTTTATGTAACATTTTATTCGATAGTCGTTGTTTGTTACATTATATTTTTATAAAACTATAATATTACATAACTATAATATGATATTTTCTAAATATTATTTCGTAAAATATATAATATATCTTATGTATTTTTTCAATAATAGTGACTTACGTTGTTCCTGAGTTATATATGGGTAAACATTTAAGTAATAAAACATGAGATACAACTTGTAGTTTTCAGCATATACTAAAAAAATATATTAAATATAATTTATCCGTTTAAATTAAATTTGTTGCGATATTATTAAAATTATTTTAAGATATTTATTTTTATATTATTTACTAAAAAAATCATTATTTTATATAATGTAATTAAATTTTTTCGGAAATATGTTTATATTTGTGTAATAAAGTTATGAAATGTAGTTTCATTATAATATGTAGTAACTGCCGCATGCTGCATGACTTTACTGAATAGTTAACTTGTTTCTGTCTAATATTTATGTGTATTCATGCCACATTATTATTCGCTGTCTTTTTTTTTTTTTTTTTGAACTGATAGCTAGGAGGAAACTGCTTTTGTATGAATTCCCCTAATATTTTGCTAAAGAAAACACCATACACAAAATTATTATAAACCAACACTTTACATATCTCCATACTCATTAGGTTTTATTGCTCACTTTTTGTTATCTCATCCTTGACTAAACTCTAAACTTCCTCTTTACTAATTAATTCTACCATACTTAATTTTAATTCTACTTGCTTTATTTCTTATTTAGTAATTCATCATTTACCTACGTTTCAAAATGTTCAATTTATCTCATTTTTATAGTTTCATTACTTGTCAACAATTTTTTATCTTTTCCTATGATACACCACACATTCAGAAAATCTTTGAACTTTTATACACATATTCGAATTTTAAATAACTTATAAACTTTTCTAATAAAAGTTTCGCTCAGAATCGTATTTTCTTATGCAATATCATTGCAATCAAATCTTAATTACAATAAGCCACTAATTTCTCTGAGGATCGAATGAACAAAGGAGGAACGTCCAAAATCGACCTTCCCAATTTTTTTTTTTTTAGTTACAATCATTTTTTTTACTAAGGAATCAACATTAATTTTTTCAATATATTATTAAATATTTAGCACTATATTCTAGATTAAATAATTTTTTTTAATAAAATTAATATATTATATGCTAGCATATGCACTACTCCACTTTCTAATAACAATATTTTATACATGTACTATAATTATCATTTTATTTTATATTTTTCACAGTAAAGATTTACATTGCATGGAAATTTAACACGAGCGAAGTGTTTTGGTGGACACCGCGTAGAAAAAAAATAAAAATAACTCCAGAAACAGTTTTCAAATGCAATTGAAGTTCCATTCTGAATTACACAGTTGTGATTAATTAAAACAATAAAAAAAACTATAGACAAAAACATATGCGAGTAATAAGAAAATTAGGACCGTAAACGTGTGTACGCGCTTGTAGTTGAAGGCGTTGTGTTTTGTTATGGACCAGTTCGCGCGTGCGCAATAGTCGACGTCTGTCGGTGACATGCGATGTCCACTAGTGTCGCCAACTTCGAGCTGTCGGTTGACGATAGAATTACAACACCGATCCGCGGGATAGATGTTTGATTCAAACGTCATCCTATCGCGGATCGTGTCAAATTCATGAGCACTGTGGGGGTGGTGATAAAAAGAGTAAAAAAATATTTGGGCGTTACTCAAAAATAATGTTCCACACGTCACTATATGACAATATATTTAATTTGTTACTTACCAATATATCTACCATTGATCTCTAAAATATAATACATTTGTATTCATTATCTATTTTGAACTTAACATCGGTATGTAAACATAGTAACGTTCTTATTGTATGACACATTTTATAATGATTTCTCCAAGTGTTTCCTAACCTACGTTATCTATTCATGATTTCTTACATAATATTTTTAATCAAGCTGGACTGAATTGTGCTAGATTTGTGTTAATTTTTGCCACTTTTTTATATCTGTTTACTTATACAGTTATACTAACTAAATGTTTTACAATGATAACTCAAATTTTATTTGGAAAAACTGTCAATTGGATTTTTATTCCAGACTTGGATATAATTTTTTTTTTTTTTCATGAGTACTTGTTAATACTTTAATAATTGTTGACGCTACTCATGCTTTTCAGATTTATTACAAAATTGAATACACAATTTACGAGTATATGACACTAACAATAAATCAAGCCACACTAATTAGCACAAACATAATCGATATGTATGTTTGGTAAAAATTACGAATTAAGATAGTATGGACAATGGATATCTGACCACCTATTATTTCATTACTTTATTTACGGCCACTAAGTTAATCCAAAAGTCAGCTGTTTGCTCGTTTTAACTTACTACTAGCGCTGATTGTGATCACAGATTCACAGATAATAAAATAATGTAGTCGAAAACCATACTAATATAGACACAAATTAGACATACGAATCTTAGTTTATAATACGATTATACGAGCGATTATGGTAGGTTGAATCAACTGACTTTTAGATTAACTTAGATTCCGTAAATTTATATATGGTTGGATATCCATACTATCTTAATTCGTGGTAAAAATTTATTTTGGGTTAGTAGACATGAACCTGTATGTATTATATATTACATTATTACATATTTACATTAAACTGATAATGTATATTACATTTATACAATGAATTATTAAATAATTAATTAATTGATAGAAGTGAGATGACTCACGTTTATATAGTATTCCAAAATTTGGCTCAAAATAATTGGCAACTAAAAAAAAATATTATGCTTCGTTATTATTTCTACTATACCTACTAATGTATATAATTAATTCCTAACATAAACTTATAAGCTATTTATTTAAAATAATACTACGTTTTTCATCAAATTATTAATATTACATTTCATTTATAAGCTTTATGCAAAATTTAGTTGCAAAGAATTCTATCTTATTAATATCTATGAATAACAAATAATTAAAATACACATAAACCAATATATAATAAACCATAACTAATTAAATAATTTAGGCATGAAATTGTAAGTATATTTTGTATATTATTTCATCTAATTTGTCACTAATGTTTGTTATACGTATTAATTAAAATAGACATGCATAAAAAATTATAATTTGAATATTTTGAAACTCCTCATTTATATATACTTTGATATTTTCCTTAAGTCATCATATACTTAAATGAGTATGAATTTGCTATTTGAATAGAAGATAATTAGAGACTTAGAGTCCTCGGATGTTTTTGTTTTTGATTTAAATCGCAATATTGATAGACTTGTCCCAAGTTGATTAAATATATTATATGTTAAAGTGGTAGTTAACTTATTATTCCTATACACACATGATATGTAAACAAATGTTATCAGATTCCTAAAAAGTTTTATTTTTTTATCAAATTCAGAAGTCAATTTATTTATACTTTTTATTCAGTTTTTAATTTTCACCAGGTTTCTATTCTATAATCTTGCAGTATTCATTTAGCAGGATAATTTAAAAGAACCACGATTATTTTTTCATTAATAGTTTAATTTGAAAACAACATTGAACGGCATAACTGAAATTTGTAATTATACTATTGATAAATTTACCATTAATTTTATTTAAATTAAAATTGTTTAATATTCTTATCATTGTAATATAATTAGTTTGTTAGTAAACAGTGAAACAATAAATATTTGTATTTATATTAATTTAAAAATATGCTATTATTTTATTTTATTTTATTTAAAAAAACTTCAAATATCTAATATTTTTATTTTCTCAAATGCCCTCCTTCTCGAATTTCTTTCTAGGTACGGCCTCGTATGGTATAAAATAATATCAGTTGGCAGTTGGTACCCGATTATGATGAACATAATATGACGTCGTATTGAAGGAAAAGAAAATGATATTACATGGGTGATTATATAAATAATATATTATATGTATATACCTATCTATAGACTATTGTAACTAAATTATATTCGTTAGAAATTATAATGTCATCATAATAACTGGAATGTTGAACACATATTGCAATTATTATTAAATTACTTACGAATGTCATATCCTTTTTCGACTATTACATCTGTTAACACATTTAAATATTAACTACTAACTTACTAATAATAATTTAGAATATTAGTTTGCTTGATTATTCTAGTTATAGAATTTAAGATAAAATAAACCAACAAATTCAAAAATAAATAAGCTAAACAAATACATAGATGCAATTTCCACAGGCTTTTAAAATCATAAAAATATCATAATATTCAATTCTACTAAATAATAAATTCTTTTAAATAACTTTAAAAGCTTATGAAAAAAATTTAAACCCAAAATTTCAAGTAATATTAAATATTTTTGAGAAAAAAATTAGATTTTTGGATAAATTTCAAAGATTCAAAATTTCAAAGACAGAAAATCAACCTATCCTATAAAAAATTTTATTATATATGTAAATTACTTATGAGAACACTCAAAAAAATTTAAAGCCCTTGCATTCAAAACTGAATTAATTATCATCAAAAATCTAAAATCAATTTCGTCAATGTAACGTGAAGTTTTTCGTTTTTCCATTATTTTTTAGTAGTTTTTTTTTTACCCTAGGTAACACTTTTGAGATATTCGAAAAATGAGATAAATAAAATACCAACCAGATGCATGTTGCAACCGAACGCATATCCTACTTGTGGTAATTTTGAACCTAGGGACTTGTATTTTTTTTTATTATTCTCCTAGGCAGTTTATACACATGGTAAAATTTTGGAATGGATTACAAGTATAATATACTGTATTACATCGATAAGAATCGTATTTTCTAATGTAATATCGTTGTATTTAAATCTTAATTATAATAAACCATTAATTTCCGAAGGGATGAAGGAGGAACTTCTAAAATCGACCTTCCTATTTTTTACGTTTATACTAATGTTATTATTGTAACATACCTAAAGTTTCATTCATTGTTTCTACTGAGTCTAAAGCAAATAAATCTATAGATATTTAAAAATCATTATTAATTTACTGTTTTTATTAGGAATTAATATTTACATATCAATATTTATGTGTATCTATAAAATATTATATTAATATATTTTGTTATAAACAAATATTATTCGATATTATATAATGATTACCTACATAATTTATATGTTTATAAAATCAGATTCGCGCATTTCACAAAAATATAAAAAAGCTGAATATATTTATAAATCTATAAGATGATTAATATCAATCGTCAATGTGGACATGCGTTTATATTTTATATTTAAATGTATGCAATATGGTAATGTTTATTAAGATTACCTTTTTAAATACTGTCAATTTATATCATTCGATAGGTTAATTTAATTAAGATATTATTAAACAATACCATATTATTTTATTTGTAAAAAATATTTAGTATATTATATGTTTTTATATCATATATTATTTAGTATTTTATTTTTATCAAATTTAATGATTGTTTATATTTGTGTATTACACATATTTATAAAATTGGCTAAGCATGTATAAAATAAATATATATTATACTGTAAAATTTCATAAAAATATCAACATTATAAATAACAGCACCCATTTTTTCCTGTAATAACTACTTCTTATAGGTACTTTAATAAGTACTACATTTTTATAATATTATACCTGTATTAAATTTATATAAACACATGGCGGTTGACGCATGCCTTATTCCATATGATTATGATTACAACTAGAATTAATTATATCGAATTTTTTGTAAAATATGATCGAGTGATAGCATTTTTTTTTTTTGTTATAATAGTTTATAGATATTAATTATTTATTTGTATATAAGAAATATCGTATACATAATTGTTTATTCTTTGTTTATTTTATAACTAAATCTAAATGTATGTGTATAATTATTTGCAAATAGTAGATACATACTATTTAAATTCGTATTGTACACATACTATTTTGGACTACTAAATTTGTGTCAAGGCTCACTCAAAAATAGAGACTGATAAATAGTATAAATGATAATACATCATAATGATGTAGATGTAACTGTATAATAATTATAATTCATTCTTAGCCGATTCAAACTTTTAGTAAAATTAATAATTTAGTATTAAAAAATATTAACATGAATGCATGAGAAGTTAGACCATTCCTTAAATATAATAGAATTGTCATTGCTCACCAATTTTTGGACCAAGGAAAACATTATTTTCACCATCAATATCTGAAAAAAATTTCACATTTATAAATTCATTATCTATGTATTATTTGATTGACTCTAAGGAACAAATTACAAAGCTATAAAATAGATCAATTTACTTAAAATTTAATATAAGTGGGTATCATATTATTCAAAATTACTGTAAACTGATTATTACTAATTAATAGTTAATATATAAATATATGTGTGTGTGTGTGTGTGTGTGTGTGTGTGTGTGTGTGTGTGCATGTGTGTGTATTATCCATGACTCGAAAAAAAAAAGTTAAGAACGATCAATTGTTATAAATTGTATTTTGTTGAACGTTATACAAATTTTTAACAATATTAATTTTTTGATATGCCAAATGTTTTGTTTATTATACTGATTTGTTTAGTGATAATTAAATATTAGCATTTATTGTTTCCGTTAGTGTTTGAATTAAAAATTAATAACGCTAAATATTTATGTAATGATATAAAATAAAATGTATAATGATTAAATTGTCTTAACGTTAAACAAAATATTTTTTTTGTGCCAAAATTTTTGTAGGGAAATGGCATTTAAATCGTGTATAGTATACTGATTTTATCTTGACTTCATACAATTTTGAACCTGAGCACGCTACTAAATTAAATAATATTCATATTTTTAGGTCTAATTATAGCACTGAAACTAAGTAATTTACTTGGATTGAATCCTTTGTCTGTTAATTCCCCTATTTATACATTTAATTAATTAAATATACTTCTAAAATATAATACAAGTATTACATTTTAAATTATCTATATTTGGTACAGTTAATATATTCGTTCGACGTGACCTTAGCCAGCAGTTGGCACGACACAATCGCATACAGAGTACAAACTGGAACACAACCTAAGTAAGGCGCAAGAATGATAGTTAACAACAAAATAAATAATATATTGATGCGGTCCGCGAACGTTTGAACCTATGTTTGAACCTAATGTTTGAACCAAACACTCATCCCTCGGATCTTTGTTGTATTTCTTTCGTCAACCGCCAAGTCAGGGTTGTCAAACACCAGTGGGACAACGTATTGCTCCGACAGGTGCGAACTGGTCCAATTTTATTACACCTTCCGCGACAATAACATGAATCAGTCATACGCGATATTTTTTTGTTTTTCACTCTTAAAACAATACACCAAAATTTTTTTTTTTTTTATTCTCTTACTTTTATCATTTTATAACAATAATAATATAACTAACATTCCTTGTTGGTTGCTCACTAGATCAGTGTATTTATTAATTTTTTTATCGAGTGCATATATTGTTTGTACTCCGAAGTACGCCAATGATGTGGGCTTAGTGGCTCAGGCAAAATCGAAGAGCTGGAGAAAATATTAAAGAAGGACTTGGGTAAAGTTACACGTACTTTAAGACATGGCACCTTACACTTAACCCCATCTAATCCCATCCGAGACCATAACTATAGCCTTTCATTTAAACAACCAAGAAGCCAAAAGGAAGTTCAACCTGTCAATTGAGGGAGTACCCAGATCCAACGAACGAAACCCAAAATACCTTGGAATAAAACTGAATAAGTCTCTAAATTTCAAGCATTACCTGGAAGGAGTAAGGAAAAAATCAAATCAAGAAACAACATCCTTACAAAATTAGCGGGAACAAGTTGGGGATGTAAAACCAATGTAATGTGGATGTGAGCTATGGCTTTAGTCTACAGTGTCACCGAGTACTGTGCTCCTGTGTGGGGTAGAAGCATGCACTGTAAATCTGTAGATTCGCAGCTCAGTCACACAATAAATATCATAACAAGGGCCATTAAATCCACTTACATACAATAGCTGCCGGTCCTCGCCAACATAGCTTAATCCAATATTCGCCGTTACGCTGCTATTGCCAAGATAGTGTTACGAATCAAAAACTCCACCAACCTGCCTGTCCACAATGATTTTTCCAAACACGCGACATAAAATCTAAATTCAAACACCCTATTTAAATAAATTGGACTTTTTGGAGTCTGTGGAGGAAAAATGGAAGAAGAAATGGGCAGACGATAGAGTACGCAACCAACATCTAATAGAAGATCTTACCCACAGAGTCCCTGGCTTTGATCTCCTGAGGGCAGACTATACTCATCAGAGTGAGGACAGAGCAGTGTAAATGCAATTACCACATGCATAAATAGGATATGGTGAATCACCAGACTGCACTTGTGGTCAGGCGCAGACAGTCAGACACGTCGTACAAGAATGTTCACTGTCACGATTTGAAAGAGGCATACGTGTGTGACCAATGCCAGCACATCATCTCACTACCTTTGTTCCCTGTGTTGATAATCGCCAGGTTTGCGACAATATAAAATCAAACACAAAATTACCAATGGTATAAGGTGAAACACAATATAATTATATAAACAGATTCAAGATCCAATAACTATGTTATTCTAATTCTCACTGATAAAATCAACTGGTATACAAAATACAATCATCATTAATTACAATGATAATATTAAAATGGTACAAATATGATAAATAATATGATATTCAATATTGTGCAGTTGCAAACTTTTTGACAAATGACGATAGCTTCAACAATGACTCGACGTGATCGAGTGTGCGTGTGTGTCCACGTAGAAGTGCTTATTTCACCCTTAGTTCTAAGAACGGTCTTTAAAATAACGACCCAAAAAAAAACGACAGAATTCTGGAATGTATGTTAAACAGGTTAGAACAGCTGTTAACTGCTATGTGTAACGCGGTCACACGCAATATTGAGACGTAGTTTAATGACTATTCCAAAACAAACAAGTATAATACCGCAAAAAAAGCTTAATATTAAATTATTAATACTTTCATTCTTAAATTTAACTACTTTAATAGTAAACAGGAATGCAAATTATAACACATGTGCACTGGTTGATGGTGTCAAAAAATCAGCGACGGATACCGGTCCCTATTTGAACGAAGATAATAACGACGAATCATCGACGTGGGTCAGTGAATATGGCCATCTTAACACTCAGACAGTGATACGAAAACAATTAAAATATTTTGATTTATTGTGTTCAGAAACAATATAACTTATACTATATACAGCCAGTAAAAAAAAAAAAAAAAAAAAAATAGTTTATGTTATGAACTTTAAATAACATACTGATAATTGATATTAAATTTTTAAGAATACTTACACATACATTCTGAAACAGATATATGACAGATATTTATTATTATAACAGTATAAATATTATACATATTAATAAAATTGTATTTAATGAAACTCAATGTAAATATATATATTTAGATAAGGAATATTATATATTAATTATCGTAAAATATTCTTAAAATTCTTAAATAACAATAATGTAAATGACAATATTATAGAGTTTAATTTAAAATCAATCTTGATACTTTTAGATTTTGAGCGAAGCAAGAAATGTATTTTTTTTATCATAATGTGTACTTTTAGAACTTAAAATATAAAAAGAATATATTGTATTTACAATAACATATGGATTTTTATGACTATAATACTTATTATTTTATTTGTTTGGAAAGAACAATGGGTTGAATAGGGTGCTTTCGGTAGAGTCGCATACATTGCTACTTTATTATAAGCTATAAGCTATCCCCTAATTTTGAAGTAAAATCGTGGTTAAAATAGGGTGATACCCTCTCTCCCATATTGTTTAATCTCGCTCTTGAAAAAGTCGTTAGAGATATAGGGGAGGACCGAGTAATGGAGCTTAATGTAAATATGATAATGTTGGCTTATGCGGATTACGTTGTCATATTAGGAAATAGTCATCAAGAGGTTGTACATACTGTAGAAAAATAAATTGTATCCAGTAGAAATACAAATTGTTCTTATAATTAATGATACAAAAACAAAATACATGCTAATGGCACTCCACACGACTATTAAGAACGATTTGGTGATTGGACCATATACGTTTGAACAGGTCGATGACTTTATACCTTTAGGAGTGAACATCAATCATAAAAACGATATGCACAATGAAATGAATTAAACTTAAGATAAACTTGGAGAATCGTGCATATTTCTCACTGAATAGACTGTTAAGTTCAAGAATCCTATCATGGGCGACAAAGGAACAATTGTACTTAACTTACTTATGCCTGTGAGACGTGATCGGCAACTCAAGGATATGTGGTGAACCTTCGAGAGGAAAGTACTGAGGAAAATATACGGACCTCTGAGAATTGAATTAACTGGAGATTATGAAAGGAAAAAAAAAATACCAACTTGAAATCGTATATATAATAAACCAAGTATTAAATGTTTCCTATAAGCCAGGCATCTGGAATGGGCAGGTCATGTGTGACAAGCCAAGGGAACCATAATTCTAAAAGTACTGATTAATAACCCATATGAATATGCCTGATTATGCATAAAAAATGTTTCGTGAGTCGACTGTTCCAATTTTTTTTTATGCTGTTTATATATATATATATTATATAAACCTACCTATATACTAATATTTTACAATAATTTTGCAATTTTTGTGATTTTAATATTCTCCAGGCATTTTTCGGGTTCTTTACGGGATTTCTATTCTTAAATAGTGTCTTTATTATTTTTAAAAATGCACATCACATGATTGTAAAACCTACACATTCTTCGCTTCTCTTAGAAACTAAAAATGTTTGCTTTTAAGAAGGAAAATTATTTTAAAATATAAATTAGGTTAGGTTATAATACAATATTTCATAAACAATATTTTATTTTTCAAGCAATATTTCATTAAAATAATTAAGATATATTAATTTAACAAAAATTAAAAAGTTATTACCAAAAATTTGATCGTAGTTATATAAACGGAAGTTATTACTCAAGTAATATTCATAATTATCACAAAAACCCTTTGGGCACGGAAAGGCACTATCTATAATTTAATAAATTTAATATAAGTAGAAAATAATATCTCATTTACAATTATATTATAAAATAAAACATAAAAACCACGATACAACTTAAGCGGCTGTATAACTGCGAGACATTGTTTTGATGACATAAAGTAAGATGTATCGATTTGGGTGTCAATAAGAAAATGCTCTATTTAAATTTTCATTGCTAATTTTTGTTAATCGTATACTTACCAAGTACAATATAAAATTAATTAATTTTATTTGTTTTGATATTTTACTATTTAATAATTTATAATTTATAATATTATATTGTATTTATGTAATAATATTTTAAAGTATTCTTAGAAAAACAATGACGCATAAAAGTAATTTTTATTATTAATATTTGATAAGATTGATAATAAAGTATGTATTTAGTTTTTATTATCGTTTATAATATTACCTATTATAACATTTTTTTATTTACTATAATTCCGTAATAATACAAATATTACTAATTACTATATACTAGCAAAGTAACAACTATTTTTTTTTTTTTTTTAATTAGTTCCTATATGCATTTAATATATATTATACATATATACATAATTATATGATCGATTAAAAATATCTAAATAAACAAAGTAAAAACTCCTTTGAAACTTAGTTTAACATAATGAGTCAGTGTTTGCTTTTTAATTAATCTACGTCTAATTGTGTATAATTTATATTTTAAGTGAAATTATTAATATAAATTTTGGCGTTCACCAGTTAACAAATTTGTTCCCTACATGTAAACTTATGATAATATGCATACTGGATAGAGCCTATATAACGCGTTATCTGTTTGTGAAGCAAATTAATTCGACCCCGAAGTGTTTATTGCGATATATATATATGCATTTGTTTAGTTTAACAATTTCAATAATAGGTCATATTTTATATTGGAATTACTTATTTTTATACTTATTATTTGGAAAGTTAAATTATATGTCGACATAATATTTTATAGTTGACTTGTCTTTTAAATTAGATTCATAATAGTACAAACCATCTAATAATGTAATTTCGTCGTTATCTTTAAAATGTATTTTATAAAACTGGGCCAGTATCTTGTACTCATCAATGTAACCTAAAAAAATATATAAATAGTCAAATTAATTTGTGATTAAAGTTGAGTACAATATTAGAGTATTAAAACATATATATATATATATATATACATATATACAGGGCATCCATTTAACGTAGAACACTCATTATCTTATTAACATTTTCCAACTTTTTTTTTTTGTTAATTTTTCATTGCTATAATATTGGATTGAATTCCTATTTTTAACCAATTTTGTTCTTCTCTAACTAAGTATCTGTTTTTGATTTTTAAGTGGCAACACTTATTTTTAATATCAATATTATAATATGATTTAATTATATAATTTTAGCCTTTACATATTAAATTTCTGTTTATTATTTCCCGAGATATTAACATGTAAAATCTTGGTTATTGGAGGTGCTTTTTGCCTACCTTTACACTTGTCACACGAAATGACACATATGTTATAATTGTGAAAATTTAAATAGCAACCGTATTCCACTGATAATTTCCAGTGCTACGAGATTGATAGATACAAAACCCCCACATAAAAATTTGATTAAATCAATTAAATCCACAGACCACGGTTTTAGATAGACATATCTTAAATAGCCATGCCATAAACATATAAAACACTTGATAGCTAACAAGCGTTATCATTTGATGTCTGGTATCAATGTATACCAAAGAATCTTATTGATAAAATAATATAATTCTTTCATTCGTCGATTTTGATGAGATTCCTAATATCAATAATAATATGTTGTTAATTAATATTCTTAAACAATTTTTTTGAGTATCTACTTTTTACTTACAGAATTTAAAATAATCGTTGGAAAATAGATTTTCCATATTAATTTAATCTAACACTTTATTGTATTTTAACTGAAAAAGTAATTAAAATCATTTTATGTGGCCAGTCTAATAAACATATATTTTCACAATTTAACAAAATAAAAATATTACTGTCCAAAACAAACTTGATACATAGTATAAATAGTACATAACTTTTACGTAGGCAGTTAATATTTATTTTTGAATTTGGTACATTTATATTTTTTATTTTATTAGTAATAATAATAATATTTTTTTATAGTGACATTCTCAATCAACACTTGAATTCTCACTTAAAATTAAATATACTTAATAATAAAGCATTTAGTCCATTTCCGTATATATGTATTATCATAAGCATAACGTATTTTATAGCTTTATTGTTCATGACAATATTATACTATTACTGCACCAGCGTATTGCTCCATTACAGTAATGGTTCCTCGTTTTTTAAAAAGTGGGAATGTCGATTGAAGGTGTTCCTCCTTCGTATCTTCGGTCCTCGGAAAAATTAGTGGTTTATTATAATTAAGATTTGAATGCAATAATATTGCATTAGAAAATACGATTCTGAGCGAAACTCAATATATTACAATACACTTTACTAATAATTCATTCTAAAATTTTACCTTACTTGTATACTACCTATGTTAATACTCAAAAAAATTTTCAAGTCCCTTCGATCAAAATTCAATTAGTTATCATGAAATTAAAAAATATAAAATAACAGAAACTGTAATTTTGCCGATTTTCCGCAATTTTTAGTAGTTTTTTCCCTCCTAAGGAAAAACTTTTGAGAAATTCAAAAAATGAGGTAAATAAAGTGTAATAACACGAAAATTACAAATTAAAATAAAAAGAAAAAAATAAATAAAAGAAAATGGTAAAAGGTAAAAATGACTATAGTGGTTAGGTGGGAGGATGGAGAGTAGGGAATGGAGTGAGGAGAAGGGAGTGAGTGAGGAGTTATGTTGTTTGTAGGATCGTGCTTTTATTTTCCTCCTTATATAAGAAGGGTTTCGGGGTAATAGGTTCGAGAGTATCCAGAATCTATACCTGTGTACGGACTTCGTGTTCCGCTTAAAATTTGAAATATTTTTTTTATAAATTTATTTATTTAAATTATATTAAAATACGGACTTCTTGTTCCGTTTCTTTATTTTAATTATTTTATTTTATCTTTACCAATTTAACCCACTAAAATTATACAAAGCGTGGACTCGTGTTCCACTTGTAACTTGTATATTATTTTATTGGTTATGGGTTTATTGGAAAAGTATTAAAATGTGGACTTCTTAAATTAAAAAAAAAGTGATTCTTACCTTATGAAACGCCACTATTATATATATTACAATAAGGATAGAAATAAAAACACCTTGTATGTAACTTTGTTCGGAATACTCTGGCTATCATCGGAATATCGTTTGGATTTTTTTCTGTTGATATGTACAGAGACTGGTGTTAGAAAAAAGTCCGATCTGGATAAATGTTATTTTAAAAGACGTATTTTTTTTTTTAAATGATGTGTGAACGATTTTCTACTGAAAGCATACCCTACTTGTAGTAATCGGAGCATTGTTTCTACCCAAAAAAATGTTTTCATACATAAAAAAAAAAAAACATCTTTGTAAAACCAATACATTCTTCGCTTCGCTCAGAATATAAAATAATTGTGTCTCACAAAAAGAACTAACTTTAAGGGATTATTCTGATCAAACAGCTGTCACTAAATAAAATATTTAAATGCTAAAATTAATTTTAATCATATCTTAATTCATTTCTAAAATTAAAAATGTTGCCATTTAAAAATCGAAAGTTGATATTTATTTAGGGTAGACCAAAAAGGGTGAAAAATATGAAATTAATCCAATATTGTAGAACAAGGTAAATTTTAAAGGTTAATAATTTTCGAGATAATGAGTATCATTCGTTAAATTGATAACCCTGTATAGGTACATTATACACTAATATTATATAACATTAAAAATTAACAGAAAATATAAAATAATTAAATACGTTTATATTAATGAGACTACACTTATTATCCAAGAGTCTAAGACTACATCTAAAAAGTATTAACTATTTTCAATTTTAAATGAGCATTATATAGGTATTTGACTAATATTAAAATTTTTCGTTTATTGTTTAAATATTTTACCATTTAATAAAATGTAAATTTTAAAATATATTTCGTTTAATTATATATAAATAAGTGATTATATTATATAACAATATTGGTAAATGATTCTTTTCATGGGTAGAAATTAATCGTAATGTAATTTATACTAAACAGATAAAAGCACAAACAAACTTGTAATTAAACGATACATTATAATATTTATAAGCTTAGAAAGATGAATATCTGGTAAAAAGACTATAGTTATTAACCTAAAAAAATCAGGGAGTATATAGTTTTTGATGCACTTTAAATACGGATCTAATAGCTATTCTAAATAGGCTAAGGCCCCATACCAATGCAACAAGTTTCGTTTATATATATATATATTATGTAAATAAAGCTAATAGTTGATAATATATCGTATAGCTACGATATACTACATCATAAAGCAATCGCGGAAATTTATGTATGCAGATGGAGAGACTCTGAATGAGGATCTAACCACAGAACAAAAATATTTTAAGTCATGGCACTTAACATACAACCCAAACAAAACCACTGCCATTGCGTTCCATTTAAATAACAAAGAATCAGATAGGAAACTAAACTTAATGGCTCAGGGAGTTTATAAAGAGAAGACGCCCCGAAATACCTGGGAATAAAGTTATACAGGACTTTAACCTTCTAATAACACATAGAAGGAGTAAAAAACAAACTAAAACCAAGGAACAATATTATCAGTAAGCTAGCCGGGACAAGCTGGGGTTGTAGGGCAAATATCTTTCGCACTTTTGCTTTGGCTTTGGTATATAGTACTGCGGAATAATGTGCCCCAATATAGGGGAGGAGTTCGCATACAAAAAAATAAATGTAGAATTAAACAACACAATGAGAATATTATCAAGTTATGTTCGGTCAACAAAAGTGCAGTAGTTCCATGTACTTTCAATTATAGCTCCACCAGACATACCTAGATATGCAGCAACAAGAAAAATATTAGAACAAATTCAAATCTTGACACACCTCCCAGTTCCTAATGACATATATGATGCGCTGTATAAAATATTGAAGTCTAAACACCCTATTTGGTCTATCAAAAGTATAAAAGATATTCCGGACGATTTGTGGAAGAAAATTTGGAGATATGAAAACGTGGTCAATGGCTTTCTCGTCAATGATCCGACTTAGAGAGTTCCAGGCTTTGAACTCCTACATGCGATGTGGACCGCTCTAAACCGAATCAGAACAGAACAGGGAAAATGATTATATAAATGGAAAATGGTAGATACACCACTCTACGAGTGTGAGCAGGGCCATACCATCAAACACGTTGCAGAAGTATGCCTAAGTATGAAGGAAAGATAGTAGGGCTTCACAAAGGAGACTGCGAGGCACAAGATTGGCTTAGTAGCATGGTAACCTGGTAGTCTTTTGAGCAAAAGATGTGTTGTAGTCACTTTATTGTATTTATACGTTATTTTTATATCTATTTTATAGTTAATAGTTAAATATTTAAAAGTTTATAGTTCTAGTTTTTCATTTATAGTTTTATAAATGTGTATTTAAAAGTTTTCGCCAATTAATAATATGCCAATGAAAGAAAAAAAAATCATAAAATAAATCAAACACTATTGTTCGTTAAATTGTACCTATTTGTATTTAATAAATTATTATATTAATATATGATTACTAGATTAATATTGTGTTATTAATTTATTTTGATCATTTACAAAAAAAAATATATACCTTGCTCCCAAGCTACAGATACGTTTCATCCAAAAAGTCCAATGATCTTTTCTGGATGACTTATATTTAACAAAATCATCCCCGATCACGTTACAATAAATATCAATGATATTATCTATGAATACCTACAGTTCCACAGCTCACATGGGCATTCAATTTATTTAGAAATATGCATATTTCCAGATACACCCCTGTCATAACCTCAAACACTTCAAAAAGTGAACAAAGTACTTACTAAAGTTTTCTCCATTATATCCATAACGTGGTTCATTATATCTCATATCTATAAAAAAAAGAAAATTGTTCATATGATATGTATTATAAATTAAATTGTATGGAAATTTGTATAGTAATGTTTATAATGATTCGTTCTTTATTAAATTATAATATATTATTATTCAGTTATTTTGAATTGTTTTTTATAGTATATAAATGTATAGGTATGTTTAGTATTAGGGTAATACTAAATCTAGTTAAACTTGAGAATTTAAATGTAAATTTGTTTTTAATAATAATATTATATCAATTCTAGACTTAATAGGTATCTACCTACTTAATATTTAATAACATTAGGTATGTCAATCATATTAAACAGCTACACAAATTATTTACTTACCAATGTCCACTCCTTTATTTGCTAATTGTCCTAAATAGATTAAATGGATATATAAAAATGAAACTGCATTACATATTATTATTTAGTATATATAAAAATATATTTAACTTAAACAAACTAAATTAATTATTAATTATATTAAATATCGACTGTCGTAAACAATGATTCGCAATAACCATAGTCCATAATACGTATTGAGTGATTTTATTATTTTACTCCTTAGTAAGATTATAAATTTATAATATGTACTCTATTATGTGTCTTTTATGAGAAGATAATGGAAATCTCAGTATAGGAAGTACATAACTTATTATATTGTATATGGATGTTTAATATTGCCTGTAATTTGAAAAGATATTCCATCTATTCGCCTCTTCTTTGATCATTCTCTTTCTCACTTCCTCTTTCCTTTTACATTCATTTTCATGACAAATTTCACTGTCCTTGAATTATATTTCTCCTCATAATATTATATATATACAAGTATATTTTTATTAAAATACCTATCTAATAAAAAATCTATACTTAATTAACCTCTCACTAATAGTTATATATTATCATTGATTATATACTATATTAAATATTTAATTAATGATAACACTAATAACTACTTAAATTGAAACATTGTTAATATTATATAAAAGTATTTGAAATGTTTATTTTTTATAGATTAAGCAATTTGGGACTTATTATTATGAAGTATTAAGTAAAAAAAAAAATTTCGAAATTGTCGGATTTCCTTCAATTTTGTTGAACAGTTTACAGTTAACCATATAAACATTAAAATATACAACTACATTCTATTACATAACATTTGTAAAGTCGCTAGCTTCGTATATCGTATTATTCTTATATATGAATACTATCATTTTGAGAGTATAGTGTATACAGCTAAGCTAAAAGAAAGAAAATATAAGGTTTAAATAAGATACACAAATTGTATAAATAATAAATAATAAGATAAATGGATAAACTCAGATTCATCCATTTCACGAAATAATAAAAAAATTTTCCATTTAAAGTAAAAAATGGTTGTTTTCACAATATGGATACATTTCATAAAGTGGATGTCCGCTTCATAAAAAGATCAATTACACTAAGTTGATGCGACATATATCTTTAAATTATGTAGCTATATACTTCCTTAATAATGTGTTAAAGGATATATAGAGCCCGATAGCCCGTTTATATTATAATAAATAAAATAACACAATAACATTCCACCACTAAGTTCTGTGAGAACCAATAAAACAAAAAGCGGGAAGGTAAATTTTGGATGTTCCTCCTTTGGCCCTTCGGTCATCGGAAAAATAAGTGGCTTAATATAATTAAGATTTGAATGCAATAATATTACATTAGAAAATACGATTCTGGAAACTCAATATAATACAATATATTATATTGATAAGCCATTCCAAAAGTTCACCTCGTGTGTAAATTACTTATGTAAATACTCAAAAGAACTTTCAAGTCCCTACGATTAAAACTCAATTATTTATCACAATGTATAAAGAATTAAAATAACGGAAACCGTAATCTTGTCGACTTTCTGCCAATTTTTGAAAGTTTCTCTTCTCAGAAGGAAAATTTTTTGAGAAAATCGAAAACTGAGTTAAATAAAGTACCGAACTAGATGCAATTTTCTACAGAAAACATACCCTGTGATAATCGTACCCTATCGGACTAATATTTCCGCCCAAAAAAAATTTCATCAGGTATAACAAAAAATCATTGTAAAACCAATATATTCCTGTCTAAAAAAAGAAATAATCTAAATAAGGAACATCCAAAATCGACTGCCCAGATTTTTTCAAATTATGCTTATATATGAGTCTCTTCTAGGATAATGATTTTATTAATAGTTTATCAAATTATAAACTAGAAAGGGAAATTTTGGAGGTACCTCCTCTGGAAATTAGAGCACATATACAGTAAAATAATATATTATAATTATAAGTAAGTAAATTTTTAATTAAATATACACTCTTCTTTATAATCGCTTACTTAATGTAGGGCCACATGAATAATTAACATCAAATGATCCATCTAAAAATTGAAATCATTATATTATAATATACTACCAATTTATGCTGTAAAATCAAACCAGAAAAATACACAACAATAAAAAGGAAATTATGATATTTCATTATTCTTAAAAAAATCAATACAACGTCATTTAAAATGTATACATCTACTCTTGCACGTACCAGAATTCGATTTGGATGAAATTACTGATAAGTTGAATTAATTGAAAATTTGTATTCAGTAAAATACAATAGTTAAATTAAATTATTAAAGAATTATATTATTCCAAAATACAAGATAACAGTTTATATATTGTGTTAGTAAATTACCTCATTTAACCAATAATTTAAACTTTATATATGGAATTGTATAAAGTAGATTTAGAGACTTTGGGGGTTTAGAGAGATGAGAGATGAGAGTAAAATTACTCTTTGTACTCTAAGTACTCTTTGAATAAAACAAGTTCTTAAAATTTGAAAAACTAAGTAAAACTTATTATATATGTACTTAGGTTAGATTATTAATAATAATAAATAAATAAACATGATTCATGGTCAACCATCACTGAAATAATTAATTTATTTGTTATATTATAATTATTTATAGTACCTATATTTCTGAATATTTAAATATTATATTATGCTCAATAGAATACGTGTTATTTTACTTAATATAACAAACTAACTACTTACCAAATAAATATATGGTTGACAATTGTTCTAATGACAAATTTAAGAGTTAGAGTGATTTCCGAAAATAATGTGATTATTGGTAATTATTATTAAAAGAAAACCTAAATATCGTTTTCTCTGAGTACATATTTATTCTAAAAAATGCGTTGATCAAATTGTAAGATCTAAAATTATAATTTATAGTAGTGTAAAATCGTGTTTAATCGTTACAAAAAACACACGAAGTTAGATATAAACATAATTTATGAATTTTAATGAAAAAATGATTAATCATTTTTATTACATAATATAAAACTTTAAGAAATATATTGTATATTAAAGGAAAGAAAATAAACTACTCTTATAAAGGCTTCTGATTAACCTATGGTATAACTTTGTAGTCAGTAATATAGGGTAATAATTGGATAGCATTGAAAACAAATATTTTTACTTTTTAAATGTATATATGGAAAACATATTTGAGTATATTACTTTTTAACTATATTTATAAAATATTAAATTTTAATTGGACATATTTAAAAAGTAAAAATATTTGTACAGGTATTTATGTTATATTAGTCATTAAATATTATATATTTTTGACAGAAATTGTATTTGATGACATTCAACATCATTTCAATCACTCGATCTCAAATCATAATTATTTTTTGTAAACATGTAAGAACAATTATATAAATATATATATATATATAAGCATCTTTATGGCATCACGTTCGAATTAATATTTGATTACTGTTTAGAGGCACGACAAAAAGTAGGCACTCGATTTTTTAAAAATTACTTATGTACATAAATTCAAAAATGACATCGTATCAATATTTGTCAATTAAGCATTCGACACGTTAAAGTTTACTTCCTAGTAAAATTTCTAACCCATTTTAGCCAGATTTGTCAACAAAATTTTCGCATTGAGCGATAAAAGCCCAGTATCCTTACTTAATAAACGTTTCATATACTTATAATAATCAGTGCCATCCCAATGCGGTGCAAAATAGGCAAACATCTTTGATGGCAATATTTTATGGGACACATAATTTTAAGCGTGGATAAATTGTATAAAAAATAATTTAATAAATGTTTCTAAATGACTATAAAAATAATCTTATGTTTAACTTCTGTTACATACGATGCACCTTTTATTACACACCATGAACGGTCAAAACACGAGATATTAAATGAAACATTGGAAAGAAAAGTAACCAAGTGTATATATTTAATTTATATGTTTGTAAAGACATATTTTATGTAAATTAAAAAGATGCATCAATTTCGCATTTCCTAAATATGGATGTAAATAACCCTTGTAGTAAACCCAGGTGGTTACTAATAATTATTAATTAATAATATATATTTATATAATATAAAATAACGATTATACGTTTCTAAAATAATAACACAACTGCTGTTGTTATTCAATACAGAGCGCACCCTACTAGTGGGCGAAGTAATATCTCCGGGTTTAAAAGAAAACAATCTCTTAGACCATATAAAAATTTGGAGATTTACAATAACAAGTTGTTTACGCAGTTTAACCAGACCATAAAAGGAGCGACATCATTTTGGATCAAAGTACGAAAACAACATTGTAGGTACTGCTATCCGAAGAAGGTCCAATAAGGAGATTTGGTAGTAGTAAACATCCTTTCCACTCCCTTGGTCTACTAATATAAATACTAGATGTAAACTAACTTAGATTTAGATTTTAACTATATTTTTAATGTCAAGACGTCTGTGCACGTTATTAAAATCTCAGGTAGATACAATAAGTATCTATCTTCAAATTTCATTTGTAATTTTGGTGTGTGTTTTTTTTATGTTATTAAAAAGTTTAATTAACTAACTTTAAAAGTCTTAAAGTTTATTCTTTTCAACCTTGAAGTAAATTGCAACATCTTACAGTGTCACTGACTTCGTCGCTTAACGTAGAACGTGTTACTTGTAGGTTCACTACA
>CM023357.1:32936036-32950868 GCA_013282895.1 Eriosoma lanigerum | reverse complement strand
TTTTCTTTTTACTTTTGTATATACAACACTTAACATAACTTATTAATTTTTTTTTCCCTAAATTTTTTTTTTAAATATATATATATACTCGTATATATGTTTTAAAAAATTATTTAACTGTGATATTATATTAAACCATATACCATATTATATATAGTATATGATGTTTTATTTTTGTTCGTAAATAATGTGTATTAAATTTTTTATATTATATTATTTTATTGCGATAGAATAATCGTTCAATATAATATTCGTATACAAGCCAAGAGACATGATGGTGAAGAAATGGTATAAACAGATCCTCAAAGCAAAAAAAATGTAATTAATTATATTAATTAAAATTATATTAACCATTATTAATCATTTATATTTTTAAAGATATTTGAGATTATAATAAATGAATTATCTGTTTTGCATAACAATGATTTCATCCTATTCCTTGTAAAGTAAACATTAAAAACACGGCACTAGATAAAAAACAGATTAATATGTTATCCAGAACTTTCGTACTAAAGAGATAAAGAAATTAAGAATATTTAAATTTTTTTCTGGTTTGATGGAGGGTGGGGTGGTTAGGTCAAATAGTCAGCTGTCCCTCCAACTTCAAATGATCGCGCCGCCACTGTGCGGCAATATTTGCTTAACATTGGCAATAAAGTATCAAGTACAATTAAAAGAAGTATTAATAAGGAGATATTATGCAAGACATTTATTGTTAGACCTAAGAAAATATTAAATTCTATAAAATTTAATAAAATAAAATGCAAACTGAACTTTAGTCATTTTGTCCCCCTCCCCCCACCAGATAAGTCATCAGTTCATTACTATCAAATTAAAAATGTGTTTAAGTATTGTTAACAGTGATTTTTTAAACATATTATTATTAACTAAAATAAAAAAAGTGGGAAGGCTAATTGTGGACGTTCCTCCTTCGTTCCTTCAGTCTTCAAAGAAATTAGTGGTTTATTATAATTATCAAGATTTGAATGCAATGATATTGCATTAGAAAATAAGATTCTGAGCGAGTCTCAATGTATTGCAATATATTATACTGATAATCCATTCCAAAATTTAACACGAATGTAAATTACATATGTAAATATGCAAAATAAATTTCAAATCCCTATGATCAATATTCAAGGAGTTATCATTTCATGATAAAAATTTTTAATCACGATTTTCAAAATATTTTGTAAATAGATTAAATAGTATATGAGTAGGCTTCTATAAAAAATTCATACCGTTAAATCAAAAATTACAGGTAATATTTAATATTTTTGGAAAAAATTCAAACCTTTATTAAAAAAAGTGGGAATGTCGATTGTAGGCGTTCCTCCTTCGTCCCGTCGGTCTTCGGAGAAATTAGTGGTTTATTATAATTAAGATTTTAATGCAATAATATTGCATTAGAAAATACGATTCTAAGCGAAACTCAATATATTACAATACACTATATTAATAATTCATTCCAAAATTTCACCTCACTCTTAAATTACCAATGTTAGTACTCTAAAAAATTTTTAAGTCTCTACGATCAAAACTCAATTTGTTATCACGAAATAAAAAATAAAAAATGACCAGTATCGTAATTTTGCCAATTTTTTTCCATTATTTGGTAGTTTTCTTCTCCTAGAAAACAACTTTGGAGAAATTAGAAAAATGAGCAAAGTTAAATATGAACAATATATTATATATATAAAATAATGTTTATTGTACATAAAATATTAAGTTAAAATATTAAAAAATAAAGTTTAATATTTGTAATAATAATAATTAGTTAAATAATAATATATTAATATTAATACAAATTATTATTTGTATTTATAAATAATAGTTATGAATTATACTAGTTAAACCTGTAGTAAATTAATGTAATAATATATGGTGTATTAATTTATTTTTATAGTTAAAAACAATTATTAATAAAGTTCCTAAAAATTTGCAACAAATTACTCTTAACTGCAACAACTTCCTGCACCGGGTCATAATGTTCCGTCTATAAGTATAAGGTCTATGGGTCCAACACACATTACCCTGACATTTAAAATAATAAATTAATATAATAATGTGTGTGCTATAAATGTGTTTCATTATTTTATACTAAAATATATAGAAAAATAAGAAGATCAAGATATTTAGAAGGTTCTGCAAGATATTCAGAAGAAAAAGCTATTATAAAGGGAAGGTTTAGCCAGCAACTCAAATAGACTTAACAGAATCAACCACAAAATTTCCAGATTCTATTGCAATAATTTTTTTTCCTCGGAGTTAGAATTATTACGTGAATAAAACCGATTATCACTATAATACTAATATTAATGAATATCATGTTATTTACACTAAGAATAGATTAACTTATAGAAATATTGAATACGTTAATTGGATAATCAACTTAAGTACTTTATATTGTCACATTTATACGGTTGCACTGCAGCTTGCACTTTCAGTCTTTTTAACTCTAGCTACCCGAAACGTTCAAGGTCAGTAGGGTCTGCGCACGCCTATTATTTTTATACTTTTGAAATAGAAATATTTAATTATTTAATTATTATTAAAGTATACATTTTTAATTAATAAAAATTTATGTCACTCTGATATTTGTATCTGGGAGTATAATATATTATATTATGTAGTATAGTGTGTACGACTTCGATCTATTTAGATACATCGTTACGATATAATTTAATACAATTTAATAATTAATGTATAAATAAGTTTTAATAATATTTCGGATGAAAATATTTCTCTTAGATGAATAATGTTAATACTATTGATGAAATTTGTGTGCCCATTAACGACATTTCGTTATTCAGTAAAATGAATAGAAGACTCACGGATGAAGAAAAAATAAAAGTAAGCCTTTCATTTTGTAATTATTTATTATAATATTTTAAAAACAAATTTTTCATTTTTTTTTTTTTTTCTATACATAGGTTTTAAAGGACATTTGGGTTCCACCGAATAATTTTCAATTTCCTGTTATAACAAATAAAAAGAGAAAATTAAAATTTCAACAATCATGGTTAAATTTATTTCCTTGGTTAACATATTCAAAAATCAAACAAGGTGGTTACTGTAAATATTGTGTCGTTTTTTCCAAACATGGTGGAATTGGAAATCAACCACATGGACAACTGGTTATTAAGCCATTAACAAATTTTAAAGATGCTCTACATGTAAATTACTATTATTTCTTTTAAAATTTTTAATATTAATTTTTGTTATAATTAATAATATTTCAATTATAAATATGTATAATAAATTTCAATAAAAACAATAAGTAATTAAGTTAAATTTATTTATTTAAGGATTTTCGAAATCATGCAAAAAAAACAATCATATTGATGCTGTCTTGGATGCAGAATGTTTTTGGATGTTTTTGAAAAAAGAAAGCTTCCAATAATACAACAAATTGATAATGATAGGTTTGTTCTAAATTAATTATATTATAAGTATTTTATGTGAAATTTTAAATTGTTTTACAGAGTTGTTCAAATAAAAGAAAATAGGAAACGTTTGGTTCCAATTATACAATGTATTATATAATGTGGCCAACAGGATATTTCTATACGAGGACACCACGATTATGGACTAATTGATTTGATGGTTATTCAATTGTTATAAATATTTATACTTTAATTCAAAATAGAAGGTAGTTAATTATTATTAATATACATGTTTCCTAATATATTTAGATAATGATAATTGTAACAAAGGAAACTTCAGAGCGATTTTAAAATATAGAGCTAAAGGAGATGACTTTCTTAGAACAGTTCTTGAAGTTCCTAGTAAACGGAATAAGTATATTAGTCCAGGAATACAAAATCAAATCATTGAAGCCTGCAACAAAATCATTTTAAAAAAAATTGTTAATGAAATAAATATGTCTGAATATTTTTCTGTGTTATTTGATGAAACAAACTGACATATCAATAACTGAACAATTATCATTATGTGTGAGATATGTCGATAGTAATTATGTACTGAATGAACAATTTTTACAATTTTTTGCTATACACAGTTTAACAGGAAAAATACTAGCAACTTCTATATTGAATGGTAATATACCTATTTAATTATTAAGAAATATTAAATTACATCAATAATTTACTTAATTGTACAAGGTTTGAATGAATGCGGAGTAAATTGTGAATATATGTATGGTCAAGGTTATGATGGGGCTAGTAACATGTCTGGTGAATTCAAAGGTGTACAGAAAATTATTAAAGAGCAATTTCCAAAAGCTTTATATGTGCATTGTTCAGCCCATTCGTTAAATTTAGCGGTGTCCTCATCAAGTAACATTAAACCTATACGTAATTGTCTAGAAATAGTTGAAAAACTTCATGTGTTTTTTAATACACCAATAAGAAAATATGTACTAAAAATGAAATAGATAAAGATAATAATTCACCTAATATAACTACTCTTAAAAGACTTTGTGCTACTCGATGGGTGCAAAGATATGAGGCATTGAATGATTTTTGTGAATTATTTCATTATGTTGTTAAATCACTAAGTTTCATTACGTCTGAATGGCAAGACACATCTGATGCTAATATGCTTCTTAGGAGTATTCAAGACTCTGATTTCTTAGTTTCGCTCTGTATTACTAAGGTATAAATAAAAAATATATATTAAGATGTAAGAATACAATCATAATATTTTAATAATTATGTTTAATATGTTGTAATAGGTAATATTTTCATATGGCTTACCAGTTTGCAAGCTACTCCAAAAAGAAAAAATTGATTTAAAAATACTATTTGTGTAATTGAAAATTTAATTCAGGTATTAACAGATATGCGGAAAGATTCCGAAAAATAATTTAAAATAATTTTTAGTATAGTATTTATGTCAATTATAGGAATTGGCAGATTTATTTGGAATTACCATTGAAAAAAAAACGCATAACTTCTAAACAAATTAACCGAGCAAATCCTCAATATATAATATCTGAAGAAGATTATTATAGAATAACCAATTTTTTTACCTTATATAGACCATTTCATATCTCAACTGAATGATCGATTTGTAAATCATAAAAATGTTTTAAAAGGTATGTAGAAAATAAAGCTACATCACTGATATTAATTATCATTATTAGATTTGCTTAAATATTATTGAAAATTGTTTAGGTTTTGAATGTCTATTTCATTCAGAGTTAACTGATGAAGATAGAGAAGAATTTCACAGTTAGTTGATGTATATTCCACTATTATTGATGAACATAATGTTATAGCTGAATTAAAAATGTGGAAAATTAATTTAGCCTATTACAAGCGATATTACAATAAATAATGGTTTAGAAACATTACAAATGTGTCATAAAGAAGAATATCCAAATATTTATTTTTTATTTAAAATATTAGTCACCTTGCCTGTGTCCACTACAACTCCTGAACGGAGTTTTTCTACGTTAAAACAGTTGAAATCATACTGTAGAAATTCAATGAATGAGGTATACATTTTAGATTTTAATTTGATATTTACTACAATTATTCAAAATATTAATATTTTTATTATTCTTAGGAACGACTTAATGGACTTGCCTTATTGTCAATCCATCCAATGACGTTATAGATGAATTGACTAAACAGCCAAGAAGACTTGAATTTATATTATAAATATATTTTTATTAAAAATAAATATTATTATTATTACTACAAATATAGGTAATTATTATTTATAATTAAATACATAAAAATGTAGTGGATTTATTTTGATGTGTAGTATTTATATGTAATTTAGTATTTTTAGGGTAGGGGCTTTCCCACACCAATTTGCTTACATTTTATTTCATCCCCCCCTTAAACATTTCCTAAATACGCCGCTGACATCGTAAAAGTATTCCATGTAAAAAATGTTGAATTTTTTTTTGTCATAAAACTTTCAATTTTAAACCCGACCATTATTGTTTTTAAAGACGGTTATTTGTCAAAAAGTCGCATCAGTATGTCGAATATCAAATAAATCGGTTGTATATTAATTATAAAGTCAGGAATAATAGTTATAAAATGTAACTAATAAACGCCAAAATAAGCAAAACCGACGAAAAATGTACGCACACTTAAAAATATTGTAAATGTGGTGAAGCTCAAAGCGATCATCGAAGAGAATACTGAACAATTAACTGTGACGTCGGTGATAAACCGACTGTGGCTAAATGCCTAAATACATGAAACTGGCCAAAGCATCGGACGACTCATTGTGGAGATTTTTAGATACAGAATACCTAGTAGCTACTCAATTTATCAATTTATTTCATTTATCTCGGAAACTGAAAAATCAAATTCTATTGAATGGGATGGCAAATAGGATTTATTCAATGTGATAATTTATGCCATAATTCAAAAAAACAATTTTAGACGACTCACTAATTATTTTTATTCTGTGAGAATTTTTAAATTGTATAATATAAAATATAAATTTTTAATTTTTAATAATAATGCAGAACAAAATTATTGAAAAAAATTAACTTTTATTGTTTTGTTTTAATTCATATTGCTTGAAAGATTTTTTATGCCTGGCATATATTTTTTTTTGCTTACAAGGTGCTTACATGCTGCCGGATCTTTGTCAGTTAACTGTTTCTAGCTTTAGAATGTGCATAATTAAAATTTAATACAGAAAAAAGTATCTGGTAAGTATAAGTTTCAAGAAAAGATAGTTAACAATGAAATCGCTAATTTTTTAATATCATATTTTATGACACAGTGTCACAATATAAAATATTAAAATATTAATAATAAAGATAAGTCGTTTGATATATTCGCTAATATAAAAAAAAATGTATAAGATAAGTTTGAAATATAGATTATTAACACCTATATGTGAAATTTATAATTCAGTCAGGTTAGTCAGGTATATAATTTTGTACAATCTATAATAATTTCAAGAAATCATCATTGTTATTAAAAATAATTTCAAATTTATCATACAAACCGATTAATCGACTATACACAATTTTATCTGTGTATTTCCTTATTGTAAAATTACATTGTTTTTCAGGTATAGGTTACTATGTCGATTGTCAGCTTTTTCTATAATATTTTAATTTAAAGTAATTTAGTAAATAGATATGTTTTCATTTTCAAAATAAAAATTTTCTGCATTTTAAATGGATATAGTAATAAAAAAATTAAATTAATTTTTTTAAAGCATAATTATATTAACTTTGAAGTTTTTAGATCAAAATTATATTTTTTGATTAGGTTATTCATGCAATTTTTAGTTCATTTAAATTTAATAAAGAAAAATAAGTACGTTTACATTATTTTAAAACGATAATCGTATTATACATTTAAATTTTCAACAATAAGCAATCAGCTCCATAACGTAAATATAAAATAATACAAAATTAATATCATATTCAAAAAATGTCAGGTTGGGTTAATGTTATGGACTATGTTTTCAAGTAGGGTTGTGGCCCATCCTAGCCCGCCTTTAGTGAGGCCACTAGTCTCTACAGACGAAATAAAATTATTCTATGAAATAATTTGAAATATTTTACATGCACAATTATCTAAAATTTTAATAGCAAAATTGTGTTTTTCGATTTTTGTGGTTACGCCGTTTTTACAAAATACGATCGAATTATGTAAATAACTGCATATTTACAAAATAACACATAAATTTCACTTTTAACTAGATATATCATTATTTAGTTATTATTTTCCAACGTAACAAAGTTGTATTCGTCTTTCTACGTTCATTTGTGAACATTTATATTTAAAACAATTTAATAAGTACATATTATTTTAAAATAAATCGTTTTGTATATTTTTAATTTATAATAACTGATGTAACAAACCACTCTAGTAGTTATGTACAAAGGAAATTGTATATATTATAGTATGTACTACATAAATCTATATGGATATGTCGTATAAGACTATCAAGTGAACACTTTAACTTGTTTTTTGTCATACAAATTATAATTATAAACCCGCGATCATTGTGCATGTTATTCTTAAAGATGGTTTTTTACAAAAATACTCATCAGTTTACTGAATACCAAATAAATCGATTTATATTTAATAACAATGTCAGGCACAATAGTACATGTAATCAATCAACGCCAACATATGCAAAACCGGCAAAAAATGTACGCACACGCAAATTTATTGCAAAAGTGGCGGAGTGCAAAGCGCACAAAATAAATACTAAACGTCGGCCGGTGGCGAACTGATAAAGGTATCGATCCAAAATACGCATTAGTTTACTGAATTCCAAAAATATCGGTTTTATAAGGTACTATATGTACCACTCCGATTTATATTTGGACACGTTGTGTAAGTGTTTCGTGCGAATACTTTAACAAGATTTTTGTCGTACAATTTATAATTTTAAACACGACGATCATTGTGCAAGTTATTTCTAAAGATGGTTCTTTAGCGAAAATACGTATCAGTCTGCTGAATTCCAAATAAATCGGTTTATATTTAAAAACAATGCCAGGCACAATGGTACAAAATGTAACCAATAAACGTCAAAATATGAAAAACCGACAAAAAAGATACGCACACACGTAATATATTGCAGAACTGGCGTAGAGCAAAGCAAAATGAACACTGAATGACGACGAACGTTGACGATGGCATCGGCAGTCGCACCGAAGATATCGCTGGGCCACGGAGGATGCGTTATTTCTGTTATAGATTATAAGTACTATTAGACTTGTGAACGGCGTTGTTTTGACTGCCCAAATTTTTAAGCGCCAATTTCAAATAATTTATATTGACATGACATATAATATGTTTATACTACAGGCTGTGGCAGTGAAACGGGCGATTTAAAAATAACTCCGGAAAACTCTGTAATCAATGCGGGCATACTGATATTTTAAAATTATGTTCTACATATCTAAGCATTTAGTAATCAGGGATCGTTGGATATTTTTGATCGAAGGCAATTTTATGAACATTTTTTGACTGTTATTAATGAAAATGTAGATATTGTCCATAATTTATGGATGAGTGACGAGGTTCAATTTCACCTGTCCGGATACGTCAATAAACAAAACTTTCGGTATTGGAGTGACATAAACCCACGTGAACTTCATCAGAGACCTTTACATTCCTCCAATGTAACGGTTAGGTGCGCTTTATCTTCTTTAGGGATTATAAGCCCGTATTTTTTTGAGAATGAACGTGGAGAGGCAGTCACCGTTAATTCAGAACGGTATTCCCAGATGTAGCAAATTTTTTTTATTTCACAACTTGCTCAATATAGAATAACTGAATATTTTCAACAAGATGTAGCTACGAGTCATACAGCTAGAGTAAGTATGAATATTCTGAATTGTTTCCGAACCGGCTAATTTCTCAAAATGGGGATATTCCTTGGCCGCCCCGATCGCCTGATTTAACAGCCTGTGATTTTTTTCTGTGGGGGTATATTAAAAATAAAGTACCAAAGTTACCAAACAACACCGAGGACAATTGATGATCTCAAACAAAGATTACAAGAAGAGGTGACACAAATCTCTCGGGAAATATTAAGAAATGTCATGTCCAGTTTTAAAAGACGCCTTGACGAATGCTTGTTTCGAAATGGACACTATCTTGTGGATATCATTCATAAAAATTAAATACAAAATTAACACTTTTAAAATGCTTTTTTATATACTTTCAGATGGTATGAATAAATTTATTAAAAATAATCTTTTTGGTTTTTTTTAGTTATTTTAAAATCGCCCGTTTCACAGCCCCACTTTATATAATAAGGATGACCGATATTATATAATGAAATTTTTATATTATGTCAAATGCGTAATTTTATAGTGGTGAATGATTAATGCTTAGATCCGTGTACTCCGGAACTTATTTAATGCCGGGTTGCATAAACGTTTAGTCGTTCACTAAATATAGTAACTAAGAGCTAATAAAGTAACAACTAGATGCAATTTGCTGCCGAAAGCATACACTATTCGTAGTAATCAGACCATTATTTCTACTCAAAAAAGTGTATATAATATATTTTTTCATAGATAACATTCTTCTATAATTCGGTTATTTCTCAAATGCAATGCAATATATTTAGTAAATAATAATTAAGGACTAAGAATATCTACACGTTAATTTATACAAATTTGTAAATAGTACTAATAAAAGGCCATCCAAAGGACAATATCATGTAGACATCTTAATGAGAGGTCCAGGGAACAAAGTTTAAGGATGTCCAAGATACATTGCATTTGGTAGTCCCTCTAATGTTCTAATTAAATACCCTCAGAATGTCTTGATTGGATATCCAGAGTTTATCCTACATGATTTGTCCTGGGATATATGATATAGGACTTCTGATATTGTAGGCAGGAAATACAATAATTAACTTCAGTATCTCCCTGTGCTATGTGGATTTTATTAAACCATTGATTAATTATACATAATTATAATTAAGTAATAATTAATAATTATAAATAAGTATAATAAATCAATGATTAAACTCTAAAACTATTTTACCTAAAATGCAATAAAATATACTGATTATAAATTCATTTTCTGTTAATAATGATTATTATTCAATCCCTTTACTGACAAATACAAATTTTTCCAAATTATTTATATTTTTAACTCTTCTACTTTTTAATTGTATCGTAAATTTTTGTATTTAATTATTATTTATAATATCACCATGATATTTTATTATGTTGCATATTTAGTATAATAAACTACTACAAAAACAATATGATAAAATTTGTTAATATTAATTATAATAATAATATAAATTATTACTTATTAGGTTGGTTAGTTAGAGTAAAGTTATATCAAGCTACATTAAAAAAAATTTATATAGGTTTTTCTAGTAAAAAAAAAATTATTTTACAAATTATTAAATAATGTATACTAATCGTAAGCTGCGTAATTGATTATCAATATTATATAATATATAAAACATTTTGAATTGATAAATTTGTGTATATTATAGTTAATAATTATGGCATAAATTACTTATAGCAGTAGAAATATGTAAATTTAAGTTTGTAACGTTTATAGTGGATTACGAAAGGCTCTAAAATCTTCTTGCTCTAGATCCCTTAATATTAATATTTGACACTGATCCCTAATTAGATCATTAAATCAACATTAGGTAAACATTATAATTTGTAAGTGTTAATATACCTAACTGTAATTCTCAAAAAATTAATGATATATTACCTTTCAGCGAAATTAATTTAATTAAAATTATTTTAATAATAAACTTAAAATTTTAAATTAACATATGTGAAAATCTATTGACAGAAGGATGAGAATAAATGACAAACAATATATCATAAAATAATAATAAAATTTTAAATGGTTTTTTATTTAAAGTATAAATTGAATTTTACTGTCGAAAATAATATTAAAGTGTATTAAATTAAAATTTAAATAAAAGTTAATCGTTGTTTACCCACCGAGCAAAAATAAAACCCGATGGAAAATGTCAACAACATAATTGTATTAGTTTATAATATAATAAACTGGTATACAAATAATATATCATTATCGGGGCTAAACATATAGGCAAAAAGAGAACGACAAATTATTTATAACGAACATTTTAGGACATTGGTTATATTTTTTATGGTCTTAATCATTCAGTTTTCTGATACGCTCATTTTAATATTAATTTTTTTAATTTTATTATTTTGTTGATTGAACGAACAACAATATCGAACAGGATATCGAAAATCTCGTTTAAACTTCAAACTCATTTACTTATTCCCAGTTTTTTATTATTATTATTATTTGAATATACCTAATGTAAATTAAATTACTAAACGTTTTATTGTTTTATAATCACAGCTACGTTAAATGCACGATTATCGAGAATATAACATTTTCGAAAACAATGTTTTTTGTGACTATGATTTTCCTGTTTGATAACAATATATTTGTATAAAAAGTAATTATTAAATACCATATAAATATGATATAGACAACACAATTATTATAATAATGGAAATAATGTTAACAATATTTGTTTTTTTATATATATTAGTATATCATTTTTTTTTTTTATTATTATTATTATTTTTTTTTTTGTAAGAACAGACCCGCGTTATAGGAACTGCGTCTTGAATCCAGGACATTTTCAAAAATAATTGTAATTAAATAGATAAATGTAAAAATTGATTGAAAAGTATTATTTTAATAAATGTTAGATGATAATATTCGACGATTATAGTGGATCTTATTTTGTATACAATGAATACTAATAATATTTCGAAATGCTTCTTATGGAATGGATTGAAACTAACAGATGAAAAAATAAGAACATAAGCAATACATTTAATTGAACCTTATTCAAATGACTTAGATGATGTATTTCTAAATAAATTTCTTATTCTTATAAGTTTTCTAAGTACTAATATACAATGGCGCAACTAGTGTTAAAATTTAGGGAGACCCTAAATTAAAATATCTTTCAAAAAAAAAGTTGAGAAAGATCTTATTATTTTAAGTGGCTATGAGTATTTTTTTGGGGGTGGCCTAAACATCTTCAGCCTCCCATCCTTTTTTTGTTGTGCTTAAGCTGGTAGGTCAGTGAATGAAATGCTATTATAACAAATAAATTTAAAAATGGTATCAAGTTTTCCAAATGTAAATATTGCTTTTAGAATATACTAATCAATATTTGGAATATCATGTGAATGTAAAAGATCATTTTCAGTATTCAAACGTGTGGAAAATTAGTATGGATTAACTCTTGGGCAATATAAATTATCTTTATAACGTTGTAATCAATAGAACATGTATTATTACAAAAAATAAATACCGATGAAGTAATATTATTAATTAATAAGATAATGCTTAGAGCCTCATAATGGTTTGTGGGTCTGTGTACGTACATATCTTGTATTTTAATAAATCAATTTTATAAAATGAAATAATAATTTATTTTTTATATGCTTATAGTCTTGTTATTGTAAAGTATTTGAAAAAAATTTAATTAAAATATGCAATAAAATTTTTTAAATACAAATTTAAATTATTCAATTATTTTGAGTAAGTAGATTTTTAAATATTGTTGGTATATATATATATAAGGGACGAAGGAAGAACATCCGGAATCATCCTTCCACTTTTTTTTTATTCAAGATCTTTCTTTTACTTTATTTTTCATTTACAGTAGCCACATAGCTGTTTATATAATTATTAATTGAAGAAAGTATAATAAATAAAAACACTATAATATATTAAATAATAATATTATTTCGTTATTGTAATGATGCGATTTTTTATATATTATTATTTAAACGTAAATGTATAGAATCCGATATATTATTAGGAAAATATATTGTTCTAGAATACTCTATGAAAACATTAATCGACCTACATTTTCGACAATCTGATAAATTAATTTTATAACAAATGTACATCCTTCTATACGAATACTTAGAGAGTATACCAATGGTTTTTTTTTTTAAAATAATTATAATTTTCAACATTATCTATAACATAAGCGAAGAATGTACCCGACGGTTTTATGTGTGCCTATTTTTTTTTTCATTAGAAAATCTACTTGGTTCTTTTTATAGTTCATTTTTCGAAATTTTCCTTGGAATAAGAGTTATTAAGTGAATAATACTGATTATCACTATAAAACGAATATTACTGAATATCATATAATTCACACTAAGAATAGATTGACTTGTAGTAATATTACATTTTTTTTTTTGGATAATCAACTTAGGTACTTTATATTGCCACATTATACGGTTGCACTACAGCTTGGATCTGTTTAGTCTTTTCAAGTCTACCATATTCGAAACGTTCAGGGGCAGCAAAAGTACACTCTACTGTGCGCACGTATATGATTATTATACTTTTGAAGTAGAAATAATTAAATCAAATAGGCGTTTTATTTTCCACGATTTATTAACATAATAATATCTCATAATTTAAAATAATATACGTGAACACAATTATCTAAAATTTAAAAGCATAATCGTATAGGTACCTATATCGTTAGTAAGTTATTGTAATCCAATGTGTCAAACTTTTATTTGACTTATTATGTAGGTACTTTTTGTGAACATATGTATTCAAAACAATTTAATAAATACAGATTATATTAAAATAATTTGTTAAGTATATTTTTAATTTATAATAATTGACGTCACTCTGACAGTTATGTCTGGTCTGAGAGTATTAATATATTATGTAGTATGTACTACTACGATCAATTAGAATACGTCGTATAAGTATTTCAAGTATAAATTTGCTGCCTTTTGTCGTACAACTTTCAATTTTAGACCAGACCCTTATTGTTTTTAAATATGGTTCATTGTCAAAAATTCGCACCAGTCTGTCGAATTCTAAATAAATCGATTTATATATTTAATAACAATGCCAGACACAATAGTACAAAATGTAACCAATAAACGCAAAAATATATAAAACCGACAAAACATATACGCACAAGCAAAAGTAACGGAAAAATACGTATCAGTCTGATGAATTCAAATAAATCAGTTTAATATAAACTATATCGATCTATACGTTTCATAGGTCGTTCATGTACAAACTTTAGCAAGTTTTTTAACAGTTTTAAAGCCGACCATCATTGTTTTTTAATAATGGTTCTTTGTCGAAAATTTGCATCAGTCTGCTGAATTTTAAATAAATCGGTTTTTATTTAAGAACAATTCCAAGCATAATGGTACAATATGTTACCAATAAACGCCAAAAGGTGCGAAACCGACAAAAAATGTACGCACACTTGAAAATATTGCAAAAGTGGCGGAAAAGTACGTATCTGTCTGCTGAACTCCAAATAAATCGGTTTATATCATGTAGTATTTACTACCCTCGATTTATTTGGGTACGTCGTATAAGTATC
>CM023357.1:32924758-32936026 GCA_013282895.1 Eriosoma lanigerum | reverse complement strand
TATCTGTATCTTAATACGTCGTATAACCAATAAACGCCAAAATATGCGAAACAGACAAAAAATGTACGTAAATATATTGCAAAAGTGGCGGAGCGCCAATCGAACATCGAACTGGATAACAAACACTGAATCGTAACGGCCGGTGATCCTTTGACTGGTGAAGGAATCGGGCCATCGTCCGAATCATCGTGGAAATCATCGGTCGCAACACTTTTATTGCACATGGCCACGGAAGCTGTGTGATTTCTATTGCTATTAGAATTTTGATTAATTCATTGATTAAGCGCCAATTTCAAAATAAATGAAGTACGTATAAGTTCATACTATAATATGGGATGATAATATACGAAATATGATTATATTATATTTATATATATTTATAACATATTTATATGATATTTTATTATATTGTAAGTGGTAATCAATTAAGGGGTTGTATTTAGAGGTTGTTATTTTTGAAATCTGCCGACTTATGATTTGGCTAATTATAGACTATGGCAAACTTATGAGTTGCCCTCCCTCAAATGACGCCGCTGGTTTATAATATAATTTTTAACAACCAGTTGCTGTTTTCAATAAATGAAATAAATACATACTCGTTATGAAATACTATAAATAAACGATATTCTATACTTTTACTTATAGATAGGATAAAAATTATTTACTTAAAGTGCTTTTGTTAAGTACAAACAACTGTTACATTAGTATATACAGTTTAAACGTGATTAAAATTTGTTTATAGTTATCATCTAGCCTAGATATTAGATCATAACTATGCAAACATTTTATTCACATTACAAACAGCATTCAACTTGAACCGTAGTTTGATCCTAAAAAAACATTTTTTTATAAATAATTTTTCTGAAGTTAATTTACTAGTTGATTGGACTATAAACATGGATTACATTGCACTTATTATGACATCACTTACCAGGTATATATCATAATTTTTATTTAAAATACTTTTTATTAAAAATGTTTTTAAATTTTAAGATTTTTAAGTTTTTATTGTATAAAAATAAATATTTGTTTAAAATTATGCTTTGTTTTTATTTATGTAATAAAAAAAAAATAGTCTTATTATTCAATTGTCAATTACACATTAGAAAAATATATATTGTTTGTTTATTTCCTTTCTATTTGTGTAGATTTCGGTGGAATATGGTGGGTTAAAATAGGTAAGTACCCCAAATAGGTAATTATTATTAACAGGTTTTTTTAATCATCGGTTTCTATTCTTAGAGCTTTTATTATTAAAATATAAAAATAAAACATAATTATATAATGATAATAATACATTTGTGTCTCATATATTATGCACATATTTATTCTAATAAAAACAAACATCTCTACTATAGTATATAAATATATAGGACATATGTTAGTTGCGTATAGCAATAGCATGACAAAACACAAATTGTTTTCTTTCTTTGTCGTGGTATACGTAAAATATGAAAAATATATATTTAGGATAATTAGTATTATAATTTTTAATTTCATATGAATAATGTTAATAAAACATAATTATTAAATATATTCAGTGCTTGAATTGGAAAAATGAAAAAAGGGTACAGTATTACTTGGATTATCACTATAATATATTATATTAATATATTGAGATTCACTCAGAATCGTATTTTCTAATGCCATTCAATAATTACATTCAAATCTTAATAATTATAATATACCACTAATTTCTCGGAGGAACGAAGGGACAAAGGAAGAACATACTAAATTGATGTTGCCACTATAAAATTACATTATTTATACTTATACCACCAAAAGAGCTTTATGAACTTACTGACCAAATACCAAGTACCTAATATATAAAAGACAATACCTATATGATATATGTATATTACAAAGGTAGATTAAATCCTTCATAATTTGTTTCAGCCTAAAGATGCTATTTGCTCAATTTTGTCAAAAATAAAAGTCTATTTGACGAACAAATGCAAAAATATTATTATGTTAAACATATTCTTGAAAATATTTAGAGAAAATCAAAAGTTCTCTATTATAAAATACCAATAGAAGATAACAAGTAGTTTGATAATTAACATTATTATTAAGCTTAATATTATTTTAAATTTAAAGAATAATAATAAAAAGAATACAAAAATTAGTAATCAGATACGATATAAGTATTTAAATTAATAACAATAATTATTACTATTCTGGCTGACAATGTTTTATTTATGTTTTATTCTCATCGCAATGTAATTTTAAAACAAAATTTGTCAACAAACAGGACCCACCGTCCGATTTTCTCACTGCGCCCAGAGACGTACACGAATGCACATCTATACGTAACATTTATACATAATTACTCATATTATTGAACTACTATGTTATTACGTATTTAGTTATTCAAGTATTTCTCTGAGCATAATCATCAGGAAGTAAGACGATGGAAGGGATTTCAGTATCATATCGGAAATCTAAAGTATTTATTGTACATTTATATTTCCGCATATCTTACTCTCCTACTTATTCGCCTTATCATTCAAATATAAAGATTCCACTTGAGTCCTACATCTCTTTAGATCTCGATCTCCTCCACCTCGTCCATTTATACACCAGCTATTTTCATATAACTCACTATTCCTTCAATCACCTTCTTTTCAGGTGTTTCCCTCCCCTTATCACTAAAATATCCGATATTTTCCATGTCCTTCTAAAAACTACTTTTTTTTTTACACTACTATCTAAGTTCTTGAAACCATCAGTCTCATACAGTCGCACCCTATATATCATCATTCATCTTCATTATATATGCCTTATTGCTCTATTAATTCCATGATCACTTCCTACAAAATCATACACAATTGACTGAGTTTTACTCCTACTAATTCTTAGTCCTTTTCCTAAAACACCGATCTTCACTGTTCATGCATACCTAATACCATTAATAACTAAACCCGTTAGGTTTTTTTCCTTATATATAAATACTACCAATATCAATAGATACATCATTGAATATTATTCAAACGATAAAGTATTTTAATAACTCTATAAATAAAAAGCAATTTTAATTTTACAGAAAACCAAATGCAATTTTTTGTATCAACAAATTTAAAATTTATAAATAATTAAAATAGCAATTCAATAATAAATATTTAATACAATTTCAATAAATAACAATAGTTAATAAATATAATTAAAAAATTTGTTAAATCATGTTAAAAACATTAATTTTTAAAAAATATCTAAATACAATATTTTTCTAAAATAATAAATTAAGACGAAAGTAGTAAAAATATTTTTACCAAATTCAGATACATAGGTATGCGCATAAACGACTGGCTAAAAAAGTCTTTTGTTAATAAATTTTTAACTTTTTATATTATGATAATAATAAATACACGAATCAGTAAACGGTTCGGAAAACATTAATATAGTAAAACATCAACAATAATTATATAATATAAAAAATAACATAATTAAAATATTAATAGTAAACATCAAAATTGTTTCATATTTTTGCACAATTGTACCATATCAACGCTAATCTAATATTTTCTACGTCTATAAACATTTATTTTAAAAATATAGTCCTCAACACGTAATGCTTTTACTCGTGTACATTAAATTCGTAAAAAAAAATTCCTTAATAAATTTTGTATATAATATTTAATTTAGATAGATTTTATTACCTATTAGGTTAAATGAAATACAAATAAAAATAATCTTTTAATGATTAATTATTCAATTATCAAAATATCAAATATGCTAATATTTGATTAAAAATGTTTATATAATATGCTATTATATACGATAAAATTTATGTATTCTTGAAAATTCTAAAAAAATGTAACAGAATTTTTTAAGCTATGTGATACACTTTATAGCCTACCCATGCCTGGTTAGGGACCTATTATTAAGTATAGTTATTCATTATATTTAATATGGATAAGTTATTTTATTTATTGTTTTCTAATTTATTATTGAACAGTTAGTTAGTTGTACATAATTAATCGATTGTTATTATTTGAATAAGTTTGAATATAGTGACGTGTTTGTACTTTTATAATATTAATAAATAAATTGTTTTAAAAAAAATATTATTATTGATTTCATTCTGTTTCGAAGTTTGAGCGAAGCGTAAAAAACTGTTGTTCATACTTTATCAATTATATATGTATATAACGTAAATACTATCTATATATTTAGCAATATATCACTAAGTATATGGAAGGTTAATTTCAAGCAATTTTCTTTTCTATTTTGGTAGCCCCTTTAATATATTTTATTGTAATAAAAACAATATACTTATCCGCCTATGTATACAGTTGTACCTACTCACCTACCAATATTAATTTCTAATAAAATATTTGTGTCACATTCACGGTATCTACTAAAATATAACCATGTTCACAATCTATGCTCAGTATTAACGAGTGAAAAAGTAATTTTGATTAGATTATATAACAAGTAAATTTTTTTTGATAGTGTTTTAAAATTCATTAATTGATTTAATTTCTAAAATGCCAAGTTATATTTTAATTAATTATTTTTTTATAAAGTAAAGTTAAATTTTATACTTAAATAGAAATTAAAATATATATATTGCATTTATCTTGCAACATAAACAATTTTGTATAATACAAATTATAATTTTTTCAAAATTTGCTATATTGTCTATCCCAGATCGTAAAGGCATCTATATAGATATAAATTATATTATAATTATTTATGCCCAGGTCATCAAGTCAACCAATGCCACGCCAGTAATTGTTATAAGTGTGTTAAATAACACAACACTAAACTTCACGATGATTCGTTTGCAAAACCAACTTCAGTGCTTACCTCTACCGTTTCCTGCCCACCGTTATTAATACCTACCAATATTAATTTATAATATATTTCATAAAATATACATTAAGTTGCATAATGCTTACGTTTCACTGTATTTTCGCATGTGATAACATGTAGCGTAATGCAACATTTTTACACTTCAATATGAATACTTATTAACTTACAAAATGATCTTTTATCTTTTTCGCTATGTGCTTAGTATCATTAATGTTATAAGTTACATCATGCAAGATAAAAATGCAACTAGGAAAATCAACCGTGATAATAAAGGCTAAAGAGTATTATAAAAAGTTTTGAAAGTTTAATATTTAAAAATTATAGATAATATTTTTAAAATTTAAATTACTATAATATTTGTGTTAATATTCTCTAAATATATTTTGAAGTAGATGTTACAGTGTATAAACATAATTGCAGTAATGATATTTTGTATTTTAGGATTTATTGGTTACTAAAAAACTAAATATTAAATCAGAAATGACTGCTGCTAAAAATTGCATAAATAAATCCAACAATGATTTGGATATTTAAGATTTGAAAAATACAATAAAAAAAGATATTTTCACTAATTTATATATTATGCTAGGAGTATCACTTTCTTTGCCAGTTAGCTCTGCAATGTGCAAGGGATCTTTTTTCGGCTATGCGAAGAATAAAGTCATAGATGAAAATGTCTATGCCCCACGATCGTTTTACAAATCTGTCTATTTTACACATAAATTTAATAATAAGTGTATTTAAAAGATGATGGCATTAAATTAAAATAAATATTTATAATAATAATATCACTTTACTTTCTGACATTGAAATATAAATGTAATATTTTTTATTAACTTTCAATATAATATACTGTACTTTTTTTTTATTTGTTAATTTTCAAGTTGTAATTGAATTTCAATATAAATTTGTTGATTGTATTTTTAATACAATGCAAAAGTGTTTTTTATGTAAAAAAGTGCTAGAAAATTAGTCTTAAAATACTTCAATTGGCAACATTTCAGTAATGATTTAAATTTATATCAATGTAACAAAAAAGAATGCATTAAATGTTTTTATTAAAAATGTCTTATCGTAAACATTTATCAAAATAAGTGCTGATGTATTACAACCTTTCACTTTTCACTTTTTTTGGTATGGAAGAATACATTTTTCTGAGTGTATTGCTGTTTGCATAAAGAATTATGTTGAACAAATGATATCTGAAAGACAAATTTCGAAAGAATGCCAAAGTGCAGTTAAAATTAGGTGCAGTTTATGTATCAGTACTGTGCATTCCACTCAAAAAAAATTGTTATTACTTACAAACAATTTGAGACAATAGTATCGGAAATGTACGGACTTTATTTACAATTTAGTAAAAATGTACTAAAGCTTATGTACTAAGCTTACGTTTTCTTACACATTATCCCAACATAATAAAAATGGAAACCACTACATCTTCCTTCCCTTTAATTAATTTCTCACAAACAGCCAATACCCTAGCTGTCGTGGCTTATTTAAAATAAAAATGAATGGTCCTGTTAGTCACTTATGGTCAATACGTTTTGAGGCAATATATATAATTAAAAAAATTACTACAAGATAATATCTTTTTTAACTATGGCAATATTTGATTAACATTGACAATAAAGCATTAAGTACAATTAAAAGAAGTATTAATAAGGAGAAATTATGTAAAACATTATTATTTATTGTTATACCTAGGAAAATATTAAATTCCATAAAACTTAATAAAATTAAATACGAACTGAATCTTAGTAACGACAAAACACTAATTTTATTAGTTGGGCTATAATAAAAGGAAGACATAAGATTTAGGTTTTGCATTTTGACTAGAGATATAGATGATGAAAATCCATACTTTGTTTTGGTTAAAAGTATCCTTAGATACATATCATAGATCGCAATGAAAATTATTTTAATTTTATTAAAGAGTGTTTTATGTTTACTACAATTAGTTTTGACGAAAACATTATTATATTTTTGAAGTAGAAATCTTTGAATCAAATGTCGTTTTATTTTCCATGATTCCTAAATATACATGCACACAATTATCTAAAATTTAATAGCACAATCATGTTTTTCGATGTTTTGTTATTACGCTCTCTTTACAAAACACGATCGAATTATATATATAACTGAATATTTATAATATAAAAAAAACCATATCACATTCAACTAGGTACCTTATATCATTAGTAGGTTATTGTAATCCAATGTGTCAAACTTTTATTCGACTTCTTATGTACGTTTTGTGAACATATGTATTCATAACAATTTAATAAATACATATTATATTAAAATAATTTGTGAAGTACCTATATTTTAAATATTGCTAAATTACGTATATCGGTCTGCTGAACTCCAAATAAATCGGTTTATATCAAGTAGTATGAACTACCCTCGATTTATTTGGGTACGTCGTATAAGTATCTGTATCTTAATACGTCGTATAAGTTTTTTATGCACAAACTTAAGCAAACGTTTTTTTTTTTTTTAATAATGGTTTTTTGTCAAAAATTCGCATCAGTTTGCTGAATTTTAAATAAATCGGTTTATATTATAAACAATGCCAGGCACAATGGTACAAAATGTAACCAATAAATACCAAAAGATGCAAAACCGACAAAAATTGTACACACACTTAAAAATATTGCAAAAGTGGTGGAAAAGTACGTATCAGTCTGCTGAACTCCAAATAAATCGGTTTATATCAAGTAGTATGTACTACCCCCGATTTATTTGGGTACGTCGTATAAGTATCTGTATCTTAATACGTCGTATAAGCAATAAACACCAAAATATGCGAAACTGACAATAAAAATGTACGTAAATATATTGCGAAAGTGGCAGAGAGCAAAACGAACAGCGAACAGAATAGTGAATACTGAATATTGAATGGACGGTAGTCCTTCGACTTGCAAAGGAATCGGACCATCATCCGAATCATCGTAGAGATCATCGGTCTCAACACCACGGAGGTTGTGTGATTTTTATTCCTATTAGAGTTGTAAACGGCGTTGTTTTGATTAGTTTATTGTTTTAGCGCAAATTTCAAATAATTAAGAAATGCAGTACGTATAAGTATATACTATAATATATGAATAAAAAATTGGGTATCCAATATTCATACTATCTTAATTCATGTTAATTTTAAACGAATTGTTAATTATTTATTAAAATTTATTAAGTGAAATCCATTTAAAATTAATTAATCGATTATGATAAAAATAATATATTAAAAATAAATATATAAACATTTAATACAAAATTAATACCAACATTTCTGTCAAATAATATTTTCCAATACTTAAAAATTAATAAATTCCTTTCTATAAGCCATACCTTGTACATGATTATATATATTTATAACTAAACTCAATAATAATTTACAAAATTTAAAATATTGTGAATAAATGTACTTAATATTATATTGCTAATATTTAATATAATTATAAATCTAATTTTTAACAATCCTTTGCTATTTTCAATGAATGAATGAATGAACCCATATTTGTTATGAAATACTATAAAATAAACGATCGTCTATACTTCTACAGTATTTGTTGTTATTTGATAACCAGTAGTTAATAATGACTGAAAAACTTAACACATGTTAATAAAAACTGTTTAACAATAGTTGAAATAATTTATCAATAGACAGCGACAAATTTAGATATAAATATAAATAGATATATTTAAAAACATTTTAACATTTTATTGTGTACTATAAAATCAATGATTCACCATTAGTATTTTATACATTACTAGGCTTCTATAAAATTTTCATACCTATAAACCCAAAATTGTAGGTAATATTAATTTTTTTTGTAATAAAAGTCATAGATCGATATTAGGCTAAATTATCAATTGATCTCTTCCACAATTTTACTACAATTGTATATTACCTATGTTAGTATTCATAACAATTTTCAAGTCTCTACGATCAAAACTCAATTAGTTATCACGAAACTAAAAATAAAAAAATTACGGAAATCTAAATTTTGCCGGACTTTTTCTACTTCTAGGAAAAAACTTTTCTAAAAAATTTGATAAGTGAGCTTTATAAAGTACCAACTAGACTCGATTTGCTACCGAAAGCATACCCTACTTGTGGTAATCAGACAATTATTTCTATTCGAAAAAATGTTTATATACAATAAATATAACAAATCTTTGTTTTACAATATAATCAAGAATGATAATAATAATAATAACAATATTAATAATTTTAATAACTTTCAATATAAATGCGATTAGTTATGATAAAATAAGTTATGCTGGTAATGAAATTAGTAAAAAAAAAAATAACAATTATTATATATGCACTAAATTTTCTAATTAGTTCAAAAACGTCGATATTGTTTAACCATTAAAAAGTGTATATTAATATGTTCTGGTTCCGATGTGTTTTTGTATATAAGAATATACGTATAATATACAGCCGATAAATTCGCAACGATCTCTTTGCAATGTGATTTTTAAACAAAAATTGTCAATAAACAAGGTGAGTCCGATTGACTCAGTGCGCTCTGAGATTGCTTGGGGCAAGCACGTCTACGTTTTTAAAACCCTAAATTTTTGTACATTATCATTATCACATATATATCAACCTCGATTCAATTCTACTACATAACTACTACCGTAACACATATTGTTAAAGAGGTTTGCAACATGGTCGCCATCAGATGCCAAAATTAGGAAAAAAATTAACTTGGACGAATCGGTCTACTATATGAACGACTCTCTTGATCGTCATACAGTAGACTTCAATAATGATGCATCTGAATCATCCCAATATTATATTATCCCATCGGAAAGTTCAGAGGATGAAGGCAATAATGATGATGGCGGTTATAATATCACGTCACTTAGAAATGCAGAAAAAGTAAATCAAAATATTATGTGTATACTAGACTGCTAAGATAGTGAGACGGATATCAATTTGTTATTGTAATCCATCAACATATCTTTGAAAATATAAGTCGTTTTACTATATACGTGATAGTTGATATAATATTTATGAACCGAATAACAAACTAAATGTATGACAAATTATATTTATTTCCATATATATTCGATATGTTTCAACTATAACATTATAATAATTTGATATATTATGCAAAAATCATATTACGATTTTTTTTTTTTTTTTTTAATCGGCGTTCAGCATAATAATTTGATATCATGGCTAAAACTATAAATATATATTACATAAATAATCATTTTAGATTTTATCGATCATTAGTTGGACTGAAATAATTGAATTACAATATAAATTTGTTGATTTATTACTAGGTAATACAAAATTAAAATATTGAATTATTATATACATTATATATATTTATTACATTAGTAATAATCAACTTGATTATTTGATTGATAAATGAAAATGTTGTTAGAAAATGCTATATTGTCTATTCCTATATACCTACCACTGATTTATCGCAATATCAGATTTGTGGACCATTTTCTTTAATTGCTACATAAAATTCTCAAATTTAAATACACTAAAATAATCAAGAGGTCCAAAAAGCTTTACATCAGCAGCTAGATTACCTATCCTAACCTTTACACGAGATATTACTGAAATAAAATTCTTTAGTCTTTGGAGTAAGTGAGACGATATAAAACTTTTAATACAACATAAGCTACCTACTATTTTGTGAATTTGCATTCAGGTACTTCTGTAGCATTGAGTTTGGCTGTTTTGTTTACAGATGATGGTATCAATGTCTGCGTTTTTCTTTTCAAACTCTTTTGAAAAGTATGTTTAAGGTCCAAATAGTTTGGATGATTTTATTGAAGACAGAAGCGATTGTTTCTGCGCGTCGCACTTTTCTTCGCTTTTTAAATTATTACAAAGTAACTTGGTATCTTTTTTTTTCAACGATTGTTCTGTTACAGAAACCGCCTACTTTAATTTTAGCTTACAATCATCTTTATTGGGACCTTTTATTTCTTTGTTTTTGTTTATTAGTAATAGTTTTTCTAACTCATCCATTTCATCGACCATTTCAAAACTATTAATTTCTGGACGACAAAGTTGAATAGTATCATTATATAATTTCAAATTTTCTTTTTTATGATCGTTAATTTTGTTGTCAATAAATCTATAAAGGCCCAAAATTTATTATATTTATATCATATTTTCATACGGGTTATATAAATTAAAGATTGTACCTGTCGAATTTTAATAAGATTTCATCGTATAAAGTTTGATGGTGTTTCTTTTCGTTTCCTTCATGGAACAAAATCTGAAGGGAATCAATTAATTTCTGATTCTTTTGTTTAAGATCGTTGATTTTCGCATTCTTTTTTACTATATCACTATTTAATCTATAAAGTCACAACATTTATAATATTAATATTGTATATGATGTGTAGGTAGTAAATCAAAAAAGAAAAATTTAAATTAATGATGGTGAAGGGTCCTTTACTATTTGAATA
>CM023357.1:32901477-32924658 GCA_013282895.1 Eriosoma lanigerum | reverse complement strand
TTCTATAATTCGGTTATTTCTCAAATGCAATGCAATATATTTAGTAAATAATAATTAAGGACTAAGAATATCTACACGTTAATTTATACAAATTTGTAAATAGTACTAATAAAAGGCCGTCTAAAGGACAATATCATTTAGACATCTTAATGAGAGGTCCAGGGAACAAAGTTTAAGGATGTCCAAGATACATTGCATTTGGTAGTCCCTCTAATGTTCTAATTAAATATCCTCAGAATGTCTTGATTAGATATCCAGAGTTTATACTACATGATTTGTCCTGGGATATATGATATAGGACTTCTGATATTGTAGGCAGGAAATACAATAATTAACTTCAGTATCTCCCTGTGATATGTGGATTTTATTAAACCATTGATTAATTATACATAATTATAATTAAATAATAATTAATAATTATAAATAAGTATAATAAATAAATGATTAAACTCTATAACTATTTTACCTAAAATGCAATAAAATATACTGATTATAAATTCATTTTCTGTTAATAATGATTATTATTCAATCCCTTTACTGACATATACAAATTTTTCCATATTATTTATATTTTTAACTCTTCTACTTTTTAATTGTATCGTAAATTTTTGTATTTAATTATTATTTATATTATCACCATGATATTTTATTATGTTGCATATTTAGTATAATAAGCTACTACAAAAAAATATGATAAAATTTGTTAATGTTAATTATAATAATAATATAAATTATTACTTATTAGGTTGGTTAGGCTATATTATATTGTATATTATTAATAAGTTATAGTTATAACGTATATAGGTACATATAACGTAGTTATACAATTAAAAACACTAATTATAATATTATAATATATTTCATTTTTCAACAATTAGCAATCAATCATATTACATAAATATAATATTGCAAAATTAATATCATATTTAAAAAATTGGTGGCTGCCTTTAGCAACACTATTGGTCTATACAGACGAAATAAAAATTCTTCCATAAAATAATATGAATTATTTTACATTCACATTATTATCTAAAATTTAATAGTAAAATCGTGTTTTTCAATTGTTTGTGTTAAATAATTTGTAAAATAATTTGTTGTGTATATTTTAAATTTATAATAACTGATGACACGACCTACCCTGGCAGTTATGTCTGGGAGTATAATATATTATATTATGTAATATGTACGATTTTAAATTGCTTTCTTATTTTAATTTTAGATTCTGAGCAAACCGAGGAATGGATTGGTTTTACAAAGATGTTTTTTATTTTATATCCGAAAGCACGATTTCGAGTATGAACTGATTACCACAAATAAGGTATGCTTTCAGTAGCAAATTGTGTCTAGTTGGTACTTTATTTAGCTTATTTTTAAAATTGTTTCCTCGAGAGAAGAAAATCTACCAAAAAATGGCGGAAAATCGGCAAAATTACGGTTTCTGTTATTTTAATTTTTTTTTACTTCGTGATAACATAACTAATTGAGTTCTGATCATAGGAACTTGAACATTTTTTTTAGTATTAGCAAAAATTTTAACTCAATACATTAAAATATGCTATACTGATAATTCATTCCAAAATTTTACTATGTGTGTAAATTACGAATGTAAATATTTAAAATAAATTTCAAGTTCCTACGATCTAAAGTTAATTAGTTATCAATAATAAAATAATGAAACCGTAATTTTGTAATCAAGTAGTATGTACTACCCTCGATTTATTTGGGTACGTCGTATAAGTATCTGTATCTTAATACGTCGTATAACAAATAAACGCCAAAATATGCGAAACAGACAAAGAAATGTATGTAAATATATTGCAAAAGTGGCGGAGCGTCAAGCGAGCATCGATATGAATAGTGAATACTGAACGGTGTTGGCCGGTGGTAAACTGGCAAAAGATTCGGAGTATTTCGTTCCATCGTCCGAATCATCATGGAGATCATCGGTTGCAGCACCTTTACTGCAAATGGCCACGGAGGCTGCATGATTTCTATTCCTATTAGAGATGTGAACAGTGTAGTTATGATTGGCCCAACTTTTTAGCGCCAATTCCAAATAATTAATAATTTACCTATATGATTGTACTATAATAGATGATATGATATATGAATAGTTTGGGTATCCAATATAAATACTATCTTAATTTTAATTTTTTTTTATATGATTACTTATTGAATATGTCAAATCTGGAAAATATTGATTATTTTAAACAATTGTTAATTTTTTATTAAAATGTATTGAATGAAATCCATTTAAAATTAATAATTCGATAATGCAATTGTCAGTATTCATTATTGATAAATTATTTATGCAATATAAATATAGGTATAAATATATAAGCATATAAATTATAAACTTAAATTATAGTAGATTCCAATAAAAATAACAAATAAACATTGCACGTCGATCATACATATTCATTGAAAACTTTTAGAACATTATTGTGTTCTGATCAGAATGCTATTTAGACATAATAATATCCCTATGATCGTATACATTTATACATTTATATTATAGATATTAGTACCAAGTTACTTTACATCAACATAAATAAAACATAAAAGGTCGATTTTGAACATTTCCCTTTCAGATCTAGGAGAAATTATTTGTTTATTATAATTAAGATTCAAATGAGATAATATTGCAAAAATAAGATTTTCATAAAGTTTACAGCGTATATTAATAAGCTATTAGAATACTCAAAACTATTTCAAGTATCTACATTCAAAATGGCATTAATTATCATGAAAAATCTAAAATCAATTTCGTCAAAATTACGATTTCCGTGAATTTTACCATTTTTCCGATATTTTTTGGTAGTTTATCTTTTCTCAAAGAAAAAACTTTTGAAAAATTCAACAAATTTGCTAAATAAAGTACCAACTATATGCAATTTGGTACTGATTGCATACCCTATTTGTGGTAATCAATTCATTATTTCTACCCCTAAAAGTGTTTTCAGAATATTAATAATACATATAATATCATGTAATTTGCTACCGAAGCAAACTCTATTCATGGTTATTAGACCATATTTTTTATACGAAAGAGTGTTTTCAGGTATAATAAAAAAATTTAAACAAAACAAAGCGAGAACGTCAATTTAGAATGTATTCCTCCTTCGTCATTTAAGCTCTCGGAGAAATTAGTGGTTTATTATAATTAGTAAGATTTTAATGCAATAATATTGCATTAGAAAATGCAATTCTAATCAAATCTCAATATATTTAAATATATTATACTGATAACCCATTCCAAACTTATACCACGAATGTAAATTACATATTTAAATATTCAAAAAAAATTTCAAGTCTCTACGATCAAAATTCAATTAGTAATTAAGAAATATTTTATATTAATTTCGAGAACCTAATTTATAGTTGTGTTGTTGTTTTCCCAAAAATCTATATTTATGTGTTTTTGTTATATATAATTTACTATATACTACAATAACATAATATATGATTTAAATAATAAGTAATCCCCTCTGGTTTACTACAATTTTTTATTTGGATTACTTGGAAATGATGTTTCATGAAAAGATATAGTATGGAACGTTTATATATTTATCTATATAGGTACAATATTTATTAATTTTAAGGCAAGTTCATAACTTAATAACTTCTTCATCACTTCAAAAAGATCTAAAAACTCTAATTGCTGAACACCATGAATTATATCTGAATCTTAAACCAAAATTATATTTTATGTTACATTATCATACATTATTGAACAAATTTGGACCCCTCATATTATTATTGTCAATGAGATTCACAGCAAAACACTGAATATCAAAATTATCTACTAATTCTTCTAGTAATAGACAAAACATATGTAGAACACTTGCAAATAAGTATCAGATATCGATATATTTTATTATATTCAATAGACTAGAAGAATCTTTAAACACTGCAACCAAAAAATTATTCTGAACAAATAGAGAAGATAAATAAAACAGTAGAGAAAAATCAATTAAATAATCAAACAATAAAATCATTAAACGAACAACTGACAACAAAAGAAACACTAATTAAAGAACTTGAAATAACCAGAGTAAGTTAGACTGTCAATGTATATTGTAGTATGTTGTTCTATAAGATACTAGTTAATAGTCACCATATAATTGAATTAGCTATTATTTAAAAACGATAATAAATCCAAAATAGATAATATGTCATACGAAGAGTCGAGGTATCTTTATTAGGTTTATAGAAGGTAAAATGTTTACTATTTGTATAAATAGATTAAACGTTTTTTGACGTTATACTAAACGTAAATATACGATTTAAAATCAAAAATAATATAATATTCAAACGTTAGAAACATAGAAAAAAAATTGTGACTTGCGATTTTCAAAATATTTTTTAAATAGATTAAGTAGTATATGATTATGTTTCTATTAAATTTTCAACAGTGAAACTCGTTATTTAAGGTAATATTACATAGTTTTGGATAAATTTCAAAGCCATTATATTTAGTCAGTAAATAAATGCATTTCAATTTTTCTCAAATAACGTATATCAAAACACTGCCGACTTTTCCGTTATTTTTTTGGAAAATTTTCTTCTGCAGAAAAAATCAATTTAAAAAGTCGAAAAATAAGCTAAATAAAGTACCTATTATTCACAACAGCTATCTTCATTATGCTCTCTATGCTATCTACACCTATTCACTTCATGTTCAATCTTCCTCTCTCTTTCTTAACTTCTGCATTTATTTATAAAACAACTCTCACTGCCTTTGAATCATCTTTATTCATAAAATGTCCACAAATCTAAATCCTGTTCTATCACAATTTTCCCATAATTGATGCAACTTCTGCATTTGCCCTTATATAATCATTTCTTGTTTCTTTAGTAATTCCAGACATCTTAGCATTTTCAAACAAGCATCTTAGTCCGTGATAAATTAACATTTTTTAAAGTTACATAGGATATATCTTCTATAAATTTAATTATTATTTTATGGTATTTAGATGTTTTAATTTAAGAGTTCAATGTGTAGGTCTTAGGTATATTAATTTGGTACATTACGAGTATAATAATATATAGGTATTATTGTATTAGTAATAAAATATTGTTAAAGCAAACTTTAGTCACGAATTATTTATAGTTATAAGTATCTCTATACGTACTCTTCGTATGGACTTCCGCAAACAGATATTCTAAATCCTTAGTGCAAATAAGTTCTCCACAGGTCATTTATATAAATTCTATAATAAAATTCATAATTAACTTTTCCAAATAGGAAGAAATTGAGAGAAATAAATTATTAATAAGGTCACATAAAAAACGTAATGAAACTATATCAAATTTGAAAGCCGAGGTAACCCAACACAAAGGTGATAGTACTAGATGGAAGATTGAAAATCATGAACTTCAAAAAATGATCAGTCAAGTTAAGAAAGAATCAAAAGAATTTGAAGTAATTAATGCATATCAACATGATAATAAATTATATTAACTTATAAATAATAATTGTATTTTCAGTTATTAATAAGAAAAGAAAAAGTTAAACGGATGAAGTCACATTCACATTCAAATTCACAGGAACAATTATATAATAAATTAAAATTGGAATCGCATGAGAAGGACGAGAAGATTGAAAAAATTGAGAAATCTTTATGAGTCAATAATTGATGAATCATTAATTATGGACGATGCAGAAATACTAAAACAAGTGGAGGAAGAAATTATTTAAACTATTTTATAAAATAGAAATTATGATATAAATCATACACATCCACACTGATTCCTACACTATACAACTAATTTAAGATCGATTGTCAAGAAAAATACTTTTTCATTAATATCTCATTTTACGACAATGAGACTCAACGAAAATTAAAAGGGGAAAAATTGTTTACATTAAGTGCTTTTGTTAAGTACAAACAACTGTTACATTTGTATAATATATACAGTTTGAATGTGATTAAAATTTTTTGATCGATATCATTATCTTACCTAGATATTAGATCATATCTGTGAATACTTTTTATTCACATTACATACAATATTCAACTATAACCGTAGTTTGATCCTAAAAAAACAATTTTTTATAAATAATTTTTCCGAAGTTAATTTACTAGTTGATTGAACTGTAAACATCGATTACATTGTGCGTATTATGACAACACTTACCAGGCTTTATTATACACTTTGTTATATAATATTTTATAATATATCATAATTTGTATATAAAATACATCTTCTCACAAATGTTTTTAAATTTTAAGATTTTAAAGTTTTAATGTATAAATATAAATAAATGTTAAAAAAAAAAACGCTTTGTTTTTATTTATGTAATAAATATAATTATTATTGATTAATTTGAAAATGTAGTACAATAGTGGAAGTCCTCAAATTCATTCTAAACACTATTTGTAGTGGTACACATTTGTATATAATTGGTAACCAATATGTATTTTATATTATGTAAATGTGCATTAGACAAATATATTTTATTGTACTCAATAAAACAATATTTAGAATTCAATCAATCTAATTGCACACAAGTATTAGAGCATTATTGGCAATACATTATTGTGGCCCAGTTGCGTATAAATGATTTTTTAATGGTTGACTTGTAAAATATTTATGAAATTATTATATAAAATAATTAACAAGACACAGAAAAGACCACTAAATTGGATAAATTGGATTTGTATATTTTTTCGTTTATTAGATTCAGAGTCGTCAGAAGAGGGTGGCAAACGAAATAAGCTCTACGTTTTATTTGGCCTCACAAATATTGTTATAGAAAAAATGAATAATTAAAAATAAAATATATAATCTAAGAAACCAAATAAAGAACTACCAAATAGACCAAGATCTGCTATTCTAGTAGATGGATACTACCATTAAGATTAAATTTCTGAATTATTTATTGTATTCGGTCTTTTCGGCCAGTGTGATAAAAGGTTTAGTCTCTTCTAAAGAAACTCATCAAACGGCTATTTTAGAATGTCCGGTTACTGATAATATCAAGTAAAATAGAGAATTTTAAATATCAAACGTAATATATGCAAAAATATTATTATACTGAATATATTATTGTAAATAATTAGAGAAAATCAAAAATCCTCTATTAAAAAATACAAAGAGAAGAGATAATGTAGATTGCTTATTAATATTATTTCAAAAGAAAAAGATTAATAATATAAAAAAAATTAACAAATTAATAATTAGATACGAGATACCTATTTAAAATAATAATTATTTTTACTATTCTGGCTCACAATGGTCTCTTCGCAACGAAATTATTAAACAAAATTTGTCAATAAACAAGACCCACCGTCCGATTTTCTCACTGACGAGAGACGTACACGAATGCGCATCTATAAGTAACATTTACACATAATTACTCATATTATTGTACTACTATTATGTATATAGTTATTCAAGTATCTCTCTGTGCACAATCATTAGGAAGCAAGATGGAAGGGCTTTCAGAATTATTTTGAATATTTATGCTCAAACATATTTTCTGAAATATCTATAAAAACAATAACAATTTTACTACCATTTTCCACATAGTATCAACAAGGATTCTTCGCGATCAAAACAATAAAAAGTAAAATAAAGAGAATTACTTCGTTCCGTAAAAGATCTGAGAGTGAGATTGTCGACAGTTCGTCCTCGAATAAAACATTTGTGCATCACACGTCAAGCATATATGTCATTAACCAATGAATTTTTATTTCATTGTACAATAATATTTTCATGTAAAATAAATATTTCTGCTAACAATTTTTTTCAATATTGTATAATCATTTATTTCACAATAATTAAACCTCTAATAGAATAGATGAATTGTAATCAGTGCACCTATATATGTATATATATATATGTTACGTGTATATAAATTATAAATATGCTACACGTATTATATGCATTGGTTTGCCGCGAAAATTGTATAGAAGATAAAATGTGCCACATTCTTAAAAAGGATGAAAACCACTGACATAGGTGTTCTACGTCTGATGAACTCCACGATGAATCGTCCGATTTCTTCGTCAATTCCATGGCAATTAGTCATGGTCAGTTTGCCATCGGCCGTTACCGTTCAGTGTTCTGCAGTATTCACTATTCGGTTTGCTGCTCGCTTTGTGCTCCGCCACTTTTGCATTATATTTACGTACATTTTTTGTCTGTTTCGCATATTTTGGCGTTTATTAATTATACGACGTATTAAGATACAGATACTTATACGACGTACCCAAATAAATCGTGGGTAGTAAATACTACTTGATATAAACCGATTTATTTGGAGTTCAGCAGACTGATACGTAATTTACCGCCACTTTTTGCAATATTTTCAAGTGTGTGTACAATTTTTGACGGTTTCGCATATTTTGGCGTTTATTGGTTATACGACGTATTAAAATTTAGATACTTATACGACGTACCCAAATAAATCGAGGGTAGTATATACTACTTAATATAAACCGATTTATTTGGAGCTCAGCAGACTGGCACATATATTTCTGCCACTTTTGCAATATTTTTAAGTGTGCGTACATTTTTGTCGGTTTTGCACATTTTGGCGTTTATTGGTTACATTTTGTACCATTGTGCCTGGATTTGTTTTTAAATATAAACCGATCTATTTAAAATTCAGCAGACTGATGCGAATTTTTGACAAAGAATTATTATTAAAAAAATACGCTTGCTAAAGTTTGTACATGAAAGTTTTACACGACGTATTAAGATATAAATACTTTTTACGACGTAACCAATTTAATCGAAGTAGTACATACTACTTAATATAAACCGATTTATTTGGAGCTCAGCAGACTGGCACATATATTTCTGCCACTTTTGCAATATTTTTGAATGTGCGTACATTATTTGTCGGTATTGCGTATTTTAGTGTTTATTGGTTACATTTTGTACCATTGTGCCTAGTATTGTTTTTAAATATATAAGTCGATTTATTCGGAATTCGACATCTACTGCCAATTTTTTACAACGAACTATCTTTAAAACAATGATAGTCGAGTTTAAAATTATAAATAGTACCCATCACAAATAACTTGTTAAAGTTTGTGTATTTAAGACTTATGCGACGAATCCAAATAGATTGAAGTATTACATACTACATAATATAATATATTATATTCCCAGATATAACTGCCAGAGTAGGTTGTGACATTAGTTATTATAAATTAAAATATACACAACAAATTGTTTTAAAATAATATTTATCTATTAAATTGTTTTAAATACTATAAGTATTCACAAAAAGTACATATGGTATAAAAAGTCGAATAAAAGTTTGACACGTTGGATTACTATAACTTTCTAAAGATGATATAGGTACCTACCTAGTTGAAAGTGAAATTGTTTTTTATATTATAAGTATGCAGTTATATACACAATTTTGTAAGAATAGCGTAACAACAAAACATCTAAATTACGATTTTACTATTAAATTTTAGATAATTGTGTGAATGTAAAATATTTCAAATTATTTTATGGAAGAATTTCTATTTCGTCTGTATAGAGAACAGTGGCGTTATTAAGAGAAGGCAAAGTTATAATATAATAAGGAATACTTATAAATTCTTATAAAGTTATAATTTTAATATTCAAATAAAAAATAGTTATAAATAGTGTATGTTTTTGTATATTTAATATATGTTTGGCTTCCCGAAAATGTGCCATAACCTTTTGGGTCCAATGTTTGGAAAGTTCATTTAAAAATTAATTAGTACACATTCACATTTATTTTGTTAAAAAGGAAATAAATTGTTTGCATAAAGAAAGAAATTACTTATTTTCTCGTTTCTAAAAGAATATTTTTCACCTTTAAAAATAAATACCCAATAGTGAAAAATAACTCGACATAATGATGGTCGCCAGGGGTGTCATTTGAACTACGCAAGGTTAATTGTAAGTTATATGCCATATTATGAAAATTTAATAACTTCGCTTAAAAAATGTATTACCTAATTAAAATACATAGTTGTGTTGTATTATTTTAATGAAAAATATTATTTAAAAATAATTTGTGGCCAACATAAAAATATACGTATTGTAAAAAAATTGAAATGACACCCCTGATGGTCTTAAAATTTTAAGCTGAAAAGGTCGTTTTGCTAAAACTTGCTAAAGTTTTTACATGTATGGTTTATTCTACGTTTTTTAATAGATCATACATGGGCAGTACTGGGGTTCAACATTAGAGTGCGCATAAATGTAAACGAAAGATGATAGTGGCATAGAACATCTAGATCCTCAACTTTTTGGAATACACTAAAGAGTAAATTAAGTTTATATTTAAAAACAATTTTTAATTAAAAAATTGAAAGTTTCAATAATTAGAATAAACCTACTTACTTAATAATTAAAAAACATATAAAGTTAGCATCTATAATATTTGTATAAATACTTAATTGAAAAAAAAAAGAGAACTCTGTATAGTAATTTTTACTCATAAATAATTAATCCACCACTATGTCAATAGTTAATAAATAATAAATGAGAAAGTGTAATATTGATGTAATTATTGACTGTCTACATAACTGAATTTATTATTATTTTGAAATAAATTCACATTGTACTATAAGCAACAGAAAAAAAAGTATACTACAGTTCCTAAAAAAAAAAATATGCAAAAATGTATAATAAAACTTGTGAGAATATGAAATTAATTTGAATCTATATTATCTATAAATTATACACGAAGAATAAAACATGCAAATCCTATAACTTCTCTGCCTTAGTCATAACTATACCCAGGCACAGGTACATACTGTTGCGGTTGAATTATTTTTATTTAAATCATTGATGTTGTCATAATATTGAATTTTTAAATCAGATTTTTCCATTTTACAAATTCTACGACAGAAAATAAAAGAAAAAATTTCAAGAAAACCAGAAATATAACTTAAACCAAGGTTATCTTTTACAATAAGACCGAAATCGAAATATAAGTTCCCTTTGAGTGATGGAATATCTATATATATAAACTATTTTCAATAAAAAAATTAAGGGTCTTAAAATTTATTTATTTCAAAATTATACTCTGTTTGAAGAATGAAAAAGCAAGGCCAAAAAAATATTTTACAATGTTGTTAAACGATTTGGTGGAATATACAGTACTGATATATAAACTGTACCTAATTTTAACTGCATCCGTGACATTCTTATGAAATTTGTCTTTCATATATCATATTTTCAATTTAGTTCTTTATGCAAACATCAATACCCTCAGAAAAAACAGTTTCTATCCCATCAACTATAACATGTACCACATTTCTAAGCATAATGGGATAAGCATATAGATTTAAAATGAAATTACTTATTATATTATTTAAAATTTCAATCTGCGTAATAAACTATTATTCACATTTTCTGCAGAATTAGAATCAGGAATCATCTTTAAAACAATGATACATCATTTTCGGGTATATTATACTATAGTCGGGTTAAAAATTATAAATTGTACCCGCGACAAAAAATTTGTTAATGTTTGTATATTTAAGACTTATGTGACGAATCCAAATAAATCGAAGTAATACATACTACAAATTATAATTTTGAAACTATTAATGATCGACCTTTCACACGATACATAAACACATAATATCTATCACAAGAAATATATAAAAAAAAAATAAAAATGTTAAAATATGATATAAAAAAAAAATTATAGGGCTGAAAATCTGCTTAAGTTTGCACATCACTGATTTATTCGACGTATTCAAATAAACCCAAGAACAACATAATATTATGTATGGTACTCCCAGTCTAATAATATACTGTTAAATCTTTTTACAAAATATTTTGAAAATCGTGACTGACATTTTTTTTTATAGGCTCTCAAAGTTAAAATTCCAAAAAATCGGAAAAATAACGATTTCATTATTTCAAATTTTTTTATTTCATGATGACTAATTAGGTTTTGATCATAGGAACTTGAAACTTTTTCTGAGTATCAACATAGGTGTTCTACGTTAAAGAAAAAATTTTCAAAACGATTGGTGGATTTTTTAACTTAATATAAAAAATAGACATTTTTTTCAAGAATATTTACGATTACCTGCAATTTTTAGATTAACGGTTTGAAAATTTTATTGAAGTCTACTCATATAATACTTTATGAACCTCTCAAGTATTTTAAAAATCGTAGTTCACAATTTTTTTTTATGTCTGAATACACTATTTTGGTAGAAATAATGACCCGATTACCAAAAGTAAGGTATGCTGCTTTCGGTAACAAATTAGGTCTTGTTGATACTTTATTTAGCTCATTTTTCGAATTACTCAAAAGTTTTACTTTAAGAGAAGGAAAACTACCAAAAAATAACGGAAAATCGGCAAAATACGGTTTCAAAATTTACGGAAATCATAATTTTGATTAAATTGATTTTAGGTTGTTCATGATAAATAATACAATTTTAAACGTAGTACTTAAAATTATTTTTTTGAATTTTCTCATAGGTAGTTTACACACGTGGTAAACTTGGTAAATTTATGTAACGACCTATCAGTACAATATACTGTATTATATTGAGTTTCGCTCAGAATCGTATTGCTAATTTCAATTTCATTGCATTCAAATCTTAATTATAATAAATCACTAATTTCTCCAAAGACCGAAGGGTCGATGGAGAAACATCCAATATCGACCAACCCACTTTTTTTACATTTAATTGTATAATTTTAATTTTATACATAACATACATAAATTCTATATATATATATATATTTACACAATTTTTTTTCGTATAATAATAATAAATGAAAAAATAAATACTATAAACATATTTCAAATGGAAAAATTGAAATTATAATTATAATTCAGCTATTTTCTATTGTGACCATCGATGTGTTCAGTTTAATTATTCTACAAATATAAAATTAAAACTAAAATTGAAAGTCACTTAGTTTTAATTTTAGTAAATTTGAAAAAATCAAATCAAAATGACAATAACTAAACATAGTTAAGAGATATAAAATTTACTTAAATATATTAATATTTTAAATAAATATATTATATGATATAGTTTAAAATACCTATAATTGTTATTTAAGACATAAAATTTTATCATTTTTTAAATACTTGTTTATATATGTTTTGACAAAATTAAAATTTTTAATATACATTTATTATATACCATATTTATTTATATTATATAATTGTTAATATTGCAAGTAAAATGCAATATATACTTTAATTTCTATTACAGTATAATATTTAACTTTACTTGATAAAAAAATAATTAATTAAAATATAAATTGGCATTTTAGAAATCAAATCATTAATTTTAAAGTACTACCATTAATAGACTTATAAATTATATATATATGTACTTTTTTGTCACCTAAATTAAAAAAATCCCCATACAGTTTTTCGGACCACATTTCTTATTATTATTAACTAACTAATTTGAAATCGTTTATCAATTTATTTCGATGCTACAGTCTGCACTCTGCAGTTATCTAACATCACCAGAGTCGTTGAATACTAAAATAAAGTTATTTTAATGAAATTGCATAAAAAATGGATGTACCTAATATAAGAATATAGTATAATATAATATTATTATTACAATTGAAAAAGAAAATTAATTTTGAACATTATAAAATTTTACATACACAGATATGTATATAGAAAAAAGTATATAAAGGACAAAGGATAAAAACGTAAAATATCATATAGAAATAAATGTAGATATTTATTATAATATTAATATAATAATGATTGAATATAAATTATAAAGGTTAAAAAGGTACAAACATATTATAACATTATATAATATAAATAATAAAATATAATATAAATTATTAAGTATATTATAATAAATCTTAGTTTTGGTCGTTATAGCAAATTACTATGTTTAACGACGTAAAAAAAAATATCGTAATATGATCTTTTGTTACATTGATAAAAATTTAAATCATTACTGAAATGCTGTCAATTAAAATATTTAAAGACTTATTTTCTAGCTCTTTTTTACATAAAATACACTTTGGCATTGTATTAAAAATACAATAAACAAATTTATATTGAAATTAAATTACAACTTGAAATTTAACAAATAAAAAAAAAAGTACAGTATATTATATTGAAAGTTAATAAAAAATATTACATTTATATTTCAATGTCAGAAAGTAAAGCGATATTATTATTATAAATATTTATTTTATTTTAAAGTCATTATTTTTAGTATACACTTATTATTAAATTTATGTGTAAAATAGACAGATTTGTAAAACGAGCATAGACGTTCTCATCCATGCTTTTAATTTTCGATAGCTGAAAAAGATAGCTTGCACATTGCAGAGTTAACTGGCAAAAAAAGTGCTACACGTAGCATAATATATAAATTAGTGAAAATTTCTTTCTTTATTGTATTTTTTCAAATCTTAAATATCCAAATCATTGTTGGATTTATTTATACAATTTTTAGCAGCAGTCATTTCTGATTTAATATTTAGTTTTTTAGTAACCAATAAATCCTAAAATACAAAATATTACTGCAATTATGTTTATACGCTGTAACATCTACTTCAAAATATATTTAGAGAATATTAACACAAATATTATAGTAATTTAAATTTTAAAAATATTACTTGTAATTGTTAAATATTAAACTTCCAAAACTTTTTAAAATATTCTTTGGTCTTTATTATCACAACCTGATTTTCCTAGTTGCATTTTTATCTTGCATGATGTAACTTAGAACATTAATGATACTAAGTATTTAGCGAATAAGATAAAAGATAATTTTGTAAGTTATTAAGTATTCATATTGAAGTGTAAAAATTGTAATTAAAATTTTTACATGCATACATTATAATTAAATAATACGTATAATTGTTTATTTTAAATATTACTCATAGCATCTTTGTCATTCTTATTTTCTATTTATTCATGCAAGACACAAATAGTCCCTTGGTAACAGTCTAACACAGCTTCATAATTTTTGTACTTAGAGTTCCATTTTGTATTGCTTATTCTTCCGATTATTTTAAGTTTCGGCCCTAATTTTTTTTACATATCGATGAGTTGTTGAAGTTTTTTTGAATAAGAAAAGTGAATACTGTCTAATGTATTAAAAACACATCTAGTTTATTATAATAATAAAAAAAATTATCAACAACAAGATTGACGTGGTAAGCCATAAAGTGAGTATGATCAGGACAAGAATATTTGTTTTGGATTTTTAGTGTACAAGTTCAAGTTCAAAAAAAAAAGTTGAATCGTCCAACCATGACACTAGATTCATCATAAGATTGACCAATAATTAAGGCTTTGTCACTTAAATTACAAACTTTGAAATTCATTTTCTTCTTCATAGTTGACGGCTTTTAAGACAAACTGATAAACATATGCCATTACGTCTCTCTCTATCCTCTGCTAGGACTTGCCAATCAGTATCCGGTTCAACTTGATCCATATCTTTTAACGCCAGAACTTCCCATCTCAATCTAAGTCTACCAAGTGGTCTTACACCTTCTGGAGAGCAACATAGTACCTTGTATATAAGGCTCTTTCTTTTCACCATGCGTGACCAGCCAAAAGAGCTGCTTCTTTCTTATGTCGTCGACTATGTTTGGTTTTTGATAAAGCTAGAAATGTCCACATTATGTCTGATTTTCTACTCTCCTATATTCCTTTTTAAACAAGGGCCAAAAACAGATCTCAAAACTTTTCGTTTAAATTTTAAGAGATTATTCTGTTATCTTATGAAGTGTCCAAGTTTCGCATCCATACACCACCACTGGTCGAATAAGTGTTGTATATAGTTGTACCTTTAGGCTATTAGGCAACATTCTTTATATAAACAGCTTGTTCAATTCAAAATAGCATCTATTACCTGCATGTATTCTTGCTTTTATCTCCTCTTGTATATCATTATTCTGCGTTATAAGTATACCTAGACAATTGAACTTCTGTAATGAATATGAGTGTGTATATCCTTTGGTAAAAACGCTTTCTGAGCTATTATGTACTTTGTGTTTCTCCTTTCTCAGGGAGGTGCTCAGTAATTAGCACTACAGGTTTGGCGAACCCAGGACCCAGAGCTCTGATCTGGCCTTAACTGGTTGGCTCAGTCTGGTCCTCCAGGTTTGGTGACGGGCTAACCCGACACTAAGAAACAACTCTGTTCAGGACACAAAGAAACGTTGAAATAATCAAGAATATGTTGACTTCAGTTTTACCATCTTTTTTAATAGAACAATCAATAAATTCATTCGTTTTTCCTTATAACAACTGAAAATACATTGGTTATATATATTTACAAGTATTTAAATTTTAAGTCATTAATAAATATACCATACGTACTTTATCACACGTGACAACAAATTAACTATCTCCAATTTCATGTATAATTTTGTTTCTTACACTAATAGCGCACAGACTAATATTTTTCTCTTGTATTATGTGGTATGTATAATTGGTAGTATTTTTAAATGAATCTGCAAACTTAAGTACATGTTTAGAAAACAAGTTTCTTTGAAATTTTCTGAAACATGTAAAAATCATAAACATAAAATTATTTATATTTAATTTAATATTTATATTAATATAGTTAGTCCAATTTAATTTATATGTGAATCACATTTCAGCTTTAAGGACTTGTTTAAATTGTAGAAATCTGGATTTAACAATGTCTTACTCTCATAATGGCCTCTGTAGGCATGTCCTTGTGAACCCAAATGAACAACTATGTATATAAGTGTTTTAATATACGTATATATTATTTGATTCATCTAGTCATTTGTGATTTAACATCAAATAGCGTAAACATTGCTATGTAAATTTCTAGGTCCAAGTTTTATTAATGTCCAAGTGTCAAACCTATTGAGTCATTGATCAGTTTCATTTAATGTATATAGTATTGATAACTTTGGCACATTTAGATCAACTTAACTGTTCAATTAGATTTATTTAAACAATTACAATACTTATTATGATAAAATACTTGCTTTTTTCAAATCAATAAACCCCGTTGATGTAAATAAGGGTTCTGCTTATTATGTCGCAAATATGCGGCTTACAAAACAAAATACAGCATCTCTATACCTGCCACATGATAAGATGATGATCAGCCACGCATTCAAACAACTTCTTCCACTACATTGTTAGTTGTTGTGGCCATTCTTCCTTATTTATACGGAAGGCATGCAACGTCACAAGTTAATAATCGTGTAAATGTTTTTGAAAACAATAGAATACACTCCCACGCTGTATAGTAATATAACATACAATTTTTTAAAACAATATAATGACAGTCCGCACAGTTACAAAAGTAGATTATCTTTTATTTTGGTATATTAGTAATACAATGTTAAAAAAAAAAAATTATAGATATCTACAGACATTTCTAGACAACTAGTAATGATGTAACAATACTTATAAACTGTTTTTTGTAAAATATATATCAGATGTTAAAACGTAACGTTAGAAACGTCTTTATTTATAGCAGCAAAATGTATTATAAATATCGAATTCTAATCAGTTTAATTATAAAGCTTACTTATATAAAAGAACAATTTATATATGTTATTTAAATGGCGTATATTGGAAAATGTAGAAGTTCATGTCTTGTAAAAGATTATGATGAAATAAAATAGATGCACATTTACTAGAAACAAAATTTTTGTCTCAATTTGGATAGCCAAAAAAGCACATTGCGCTACATATAATCACATGCCAAAACGTAGTGAAACTAAGCATTATGCAACTAAATGTATATTTTATGAAATATATTATATTGATAGGTATTAATAACGGTGGGCAGGAAACGGTAGAGGTAGTCACTGTAGTTGGTTTTCAAACAAATCATCGTGAAGTTTAGTGTTGTGCTGTTTACCACACTTATAACAATTACTGACATGGCATTGGTTGACTTGATGACCTGGACATAAACAATTATAACATAATTTATATATAGATGCTCATTACGATCTGAGATAGACAATATATCAAATTTTTTAAATATATACTATCTATGAACTCTGCCAAATAATTTACAATATTTGGAACCTTGAGAATTTGACTCAGTTGTGCTTGTTAATAATACTTACTTAGTTAGCAGGACTTCCCTTGATACATGCTGTTTTATGTCTTCATGTTGTATTTACCTACTTCATCAACTTCGTATGCTGACAGAAGACTGGCTAGAAATCTTTCTAAATCATTGAACTTAGGAACCTCTCTTGAAGTTTGTATTAAATAATATTCACCAATCGTTGTGTCTTGAGTCTACTCTAGAACATACCAATGTTACTAGCCAGAGTTCACAAGTATCAACAGAAAGATTCATAACCACTAATGCATGTTCATGTGAAACAATAATGTTATATGTAAATTTCTTAAGGCAGATGCTGATGGGGTTTGAACTGTGGGTATTTCCATTAGTGAATATATGTGATTGAATAATTATTGAATTGTTCTTTCAACTAGTGTTTCATAAGCTGTATGGTAGTTGCCCTCAGTGGTTGGAATAATCTTTATTACATCAACGCCAGAAAGACAGAACATTAAATAATGTAATCGCTGAACAGTCGAAGCACCTAAATATCTAGGAATAACGAAAAAAAAAAGTAGGAATACTAAGAATTACGGAAATAGAAAACAAAAATAACATAAAAGCTTTCTTTGAAAAAGTGAAAAATATAAAAACAGGCTATAGGCCAAAAACATCTATGGTAAGAAAGGGTGATAAACTATTATAATAGATAAAGGGAAAATAGCGAACGAATTTAAAAATATGTTTAAAGAAATGTTGAATCCACCAGAAAATAGGACTACATTAGACATTAATGTAACAGTGGAAGAATTATTGAACAAACTAACGATACAAGGGGAATAGAAATACTGAATAATAGAAAGGCCTCTGGGATTGAAAATGTAGTTTCTGAATGCCTAAAAAAAGGAGGAAACAAGGTGTTTCAACAACTCCATAAACTAATAACCGATATTTGGGAGCAATAGATTTCAGAATCATTGAAGATGTCTGTCATATGCCTGGTGTATAAAAAGAGAGATAAAATGGACCCAAAGAACTATAGAGGAATTTCTCTGTTAAGGTGAGTTTTGGAGGAACTTATTCAAATGAATTCCCGGTGTCGACGGGTCTCAGACAAGGAGACGCATTGTTTAACATTGCTTTAGAGTCAGTGGTGAGACTAGTTCTTAGTAAGGCAGAAGAATTAAAACTAAGTGATAACCAACAGCTAACAATTGTAGCTTGTGCTGATGATCTAGTGATTATAACAGAAAATGAGGAGAGTCTGAAACAATCCACAAAAAAGCTAATAGAGCAGGGAAAGAAATAGGTCTAAACATAAATAGAGATAAAACAAAATACCTAATACTATCCAGACAACATCAAACGAAAAGACAATTAGAAATAGAAGGTTTTTCATTTGAAAGAATAGAACATTTCTAATACCTAGGAGCTTGGGTGAATGAAAACGCAAATAGTCAAGAAGAAATAAGAGAAAGATTGATAGCAGCAAACAGAAGTTATTTTAAACTATTAACACTATTCAAATCAAAATTACTTTCAAGAAGATCAAAGACAACATTGTACAAAGTTTTAATTCGACCTATAGCATTAAACGAGTGTGAGATGTGGGTAACAACAAAAATGGATGAGAAGAAATTAGGTGTTTGGAAAGAAAAATACTTCGGAAAATTTTTGGTCCAAAAAAGAATGAAGAAGGTGAATGTGAAATTAGGACAAATGAAGAGTTATTTGATGAATGAAGAGAATTATTTGGAGAAGCTGATATTATAGGAATTATGAAGAATAGCAGAATAAGATGGACCGGTCATGTTTGGTGATCTGAAGGAGTACTGGGGAGCATAACAAAATGGATACCAAATACAAAACAGCCCGAGGAAGACCCAGACAAGGGTGGGCTGATAGAGCCAAGAATGATCTATGGATGATTGGAGTGAAGAATACGGAGGAAGTATCAAGATACAGGGAAAAGTGGAAGGGAGTTGTTGTTGCGGCAATGGACCTTAATGGTCTGTAAGACGCCTAGAAAAGAAAAGAAAGAAATATCTGGATATAGGGTTGGACATAACATTCAAACAGCACCTTTAGAGCGTAAATAACAAAATAAAAACACGCAATAACATTATTGCTAAGCTAGCAGGCATAAGTTGATGCTGTCATGCAAATGTGCTTAGCATTTCCGCGCTAGCCCTAGTGTAAAAAGTGGCAGAATACTTTACACTGTACACCTGTGTGCTAGAAGTGTGCATTGCAAGAAGATTTAAATACAGCTAAATTACGCCATGATAATCATTACAGATACATGAAATCTACTCAAACAGAATGGCTGCCGGTCCTATTCAACATAGCTCCTCCAGATCTAGGCAGAAAAATCAGACCGAGTTAATGATATTGAAATTAAGCAATTATCCAGATTTACCAATACAAAAAGACAAAGCAAACCAACTACCCATGAGACTTAAATCCAGAAACCCTATATGGAGCCTGCCACTGTCAAATAAAGACAATAGAGGTGATGTGGGTAATCAGGACAAAAACTAACATTCAAAACTACTCTCTTGTAAGTAAGCCCGACAGGAATATCCCAAGTTTCAAGCTAAATTAAGCACAATGGGCAACCCTGAACAGATTATAACTGAGAAAGGCAGGTGTATCCATCTATTGCACAAATGGGGAATGCTAATGATAATGATCGATTTCCTAATTTGCGAATATGGTGTAATATAGACTACAAGACATATTGTCAAAGAACGTCAAAGAACATGATTTGAAGGCGAGTTAGCAGCTCTGCATGAATGTGGACCGACAGCAGTCAAATAGCCAGAGAAACCCTGGTGTATGACTATAATAATCAAATTTGAAAAAATACAATATCTTATTCGTATTATCTTATCTTATTAGTAACTGTATGCATAATGAAAATAAACTCAGTCTAAAAGCGAGAAATGGGTGTTATTTTGTTATGACGCATCTGCTTAAGTCAAAATTATTGTCCAGGAAAACTAAGAAGAAATACTACATATCTCAAACCAGTTTTCGCATATGCATGTTGTAACTGGACTACAACAGCAGGAGATGAAAATAAGCTAAATATCTTTGAAAGAAAGATGTTAAAAAAAATGTATTGCCCCTTCTATAACCACGATACTGAAGTGTGGGAGATAGATCAATGAACAAGTACAACAACAATATGGAAAATGAAGTATAGTACAATTTGTTATAGGTGCAAGACTGGAATGAGCAGGTCATGTCTGGAGAGCTGACAACAATATTGTCAAGATGGTACTTGTGAACAATTTTAACAGGAAAAGACCGCACGGTAGACCAAAGCAATGGTGGTTAGATGTAGTCAAAAGAGACTTGCAGGAGTTGAGACCAGATTAGCATGGTGACCCAAATCATGCGTATAATAGAGTCGAGTGTAAGAATTTAGTATTGACAGCAAAGGGCCTAAATGGTCTATAATGCTACAAAAAAAAAAATATATATATATACCCACCTACCAGATTATTTAATTTAAATTTAAATAAGTTATTAATATTGTAATTTCTATGTTGAGTTGCATGCATAAATAAATAAATAGAAAAAGAAAATTATTGTTAAGAATACTTTCTTAGTTATCGGGCCTCCCTTGATAAACGCTGTCTTGTATCTTCATCTTGTATTTACCTACTTTACCAATTTCATAGGCTGACACTCAACTGACTAGAAATCTTTCTAAATCATTGAATTTACGAAGCTATCTTTTACTATATTTACTGCTACTCCTCAACCGTTGATGAGTCTAGTCTGGAGCGTACCAATGAACAATAAATATATATATATATATATATCAAATTATTAATGATATATCACATCGAGGTCATCATAATTATTTGTTCCTAGAATACATAAATTTAATATGAGGGTTTTCTTTTAGAATTTTAATATTAAATATAATATCAACACATGTATGACAATACTTCTCTAATATGGTGCATCACTTACTTTTAACATGAATAATTAAATCCGTTTTTGTTGGCAGCCGGTCAACACAACTAGAAAGACAAACCACGTCGGACACGAATACAATAGGTAAAAATGACTACCCTAAAAATGGGGAAAACAATATTAATGACAGGAAACAGGGTTACTTGAACGATAATTACCAATAGTGTTGATTAACAAATTTACATATAAGAAAACGTCATTTGAACGCAATGGCTGCAACTACAAGAAGCCAGAAACCGTAACGAAGAACATGGTCAGCACACCAGCACGAACGATAAAAGACAACCAAAATCCAAATATGTCGAACAAGAATTATTAATATCAGCTATAGTCATTAGTCAAATTAAAAATTTAAAAATTAAATATTATTAATAATGACTCAAAAAGTCACAAATGATGAAACAAAACCAAGAAACCATAAATCAGTGCCATCTGTAGCACAAATAAACATGACAAAGCATTAAAAAGTACAGGTGACACTGATGTTAAAACTTATAACCATTGATTATAGATAAGACTAATCTATAATCAGTGATAATATGACAATCATATTTCATCAATTGTGTGTCAATTTTAGACTTTATAAATTATAATTTTGAATCCATTAATGACCGAACTTTCATATGATACATAAACACATAATTCTTATCACAAGAAATAAGTAAAAAAAATTTTAAATGTTAAAATATGTCATAAAAATCAGTTATGGGACTGAAAACTTGGTTAAGTTTGTACATGAATGATTTATTCGAAGTATCCAAATAGATCCAAGTAGTACATAATATAACATGATATTATGATATGTACATACATGTCCCAGACACAGGGTCGTATTTAGAATTTTGGCTACCCAGTGCATTTTTAATTCCGCCCCTTTTTGTTGGAAAACTTAGTTTTTATAATTATCAATATTATTACCAATATTGTTATTTAATCACACACCAATAACAAATTTGTTAAATATTTACTATTTTAATATTAAATATTTTGTAATAAAAAGTTCACTCACTTTAATTGATAACTTTTACACACATTATAAAATTACAGAATACTAATACTGAATAATATTAAATAATACATATTAGTCACACATATTAAGTTGAGTAAAATAACCCATAAATGCATCACGTTTTCGTTAAACAACTATCAACCAACTATAACATATTTATATAGTTATATATATATATATATATATATATAT
>CM023357.1:32877041-32891030 GCA_013282895.1 Eriosoma lanigerum | reverse complement strand
TAAATTTAGAATCATTTAATAAAATTACGTTTATTTTTGCAGTATTTATAATAAATATTTAGTAAAAGATATTATAAAAAAGACGATTTAAATACATTCTATAATATATTATATTTTGACATCTTTTCTTAGCGAATATATCTTTATTACATCGGTATTTATTTCTTGTAATAATTCATGTTCTATTGATAACAGCCATAAAAACGAAAATTTATTTTACCTAAGAGTTGATTCATGTCAATTTTCCACACATTTCAATACTGAAAATGATCTTTTACATTCACATGATTTTCGAATCATTGATTAGTATATTCTAAAAGCAATATTTACATTTGGAAAACTGATACCATTTTTATATTTATTTGTTATAATAGCATTTCATTCACTGGCTTACCAGCTTAAGCGTAACAAGTGGAGGGGAAGGCTGAAGAGGTTTAGACCACCCCCAAAATAATAAGACCTTTCTCATTTTTTTTTTAAAGATATTTTAATTTAGGGCTATAGCTCCCCTAAATTTTAACACTTGTTGCGCCATTGCATATCAGATACTAGAAAACTTATAAGAATAAGAAATTCATTTAGAAATGAATCATGTAAGTCATTTGGATAAGGTTCAATTAAATCTATTGCTTATATTACACCTTCTAACGTAAGATAACGACTTGAAAATGGAAATCAATACTAGAATAAAAAATACCGTCAACAAATTTTGAATATTTATGCTCAAACATATTTTTTGAAATATCTATAAAAACAATAACAATTTTACTACCATTTTCCACATCGTTTCAACAAGGATTCTTCGCGATCACAACAATAAAAAGTAAAATAAAGAGAATTACTTCGTTCCGTAAAAGATCTGTGAGTGAGATTCTCGACAGTTCGTCCTCGAATAAAACATTTGTGCATCAAACGTCAAGCACATATGTCATTAACAGATGAATTTTTATTTCATTGTACAATAATATTTTCATGTAAAATAAATATTTCTGTTAACAAATTTTTTCATCATTGTATAATCATTTATTTCACAATAATTAACCCTCTAATAGAATAGATGAATTGTAATCAGTGCACCTATATATGTATATTATATATGTTATGTGTATATAAATTATAAATATGCTACACGTATTATATACATTGGTTTGCCGCGAAAATTGTATAGAAGATAAAATGTGCCACATTCTTAAAAAGGATGAAAACCACTGACATAGGTGTTCTACGTCTGATGAACTCCACGATGAATCGTCCGATTTCTTCGTCAATTCCATGGCAATTAGTCATGGTCAGTTTGCCATCGGCCGTTACCGTTCAGTGTTCTGCAGTATTCACTATTCAGTTTGCTGCTCGCTTTGTGCTCCGCCACATTTGCATTATATTTACGTACATTTTTTGTCTGTTTCGCATATTTTGGCGTTTATTGGTTATACGACGTATTAAGATACAGATACTTATACGACGTACCCAAATAAATCGAGGGTAGTACATACTACTTGATGTAAACCGATTTATTTGGAGTTCAGCAGACAGATACGTACTTTTCCGCCACTTTTGCAATATTTTTAAGTGTGCGTACATTTTTTGTCTGTTTCGCATATTTTGGCGTTTATTGGTTATATGACGTATTAAGATAAAGATACTTATACGACGTATCCAAATAAATCGAGGGTAGTACATAATACTTAATATAAACCGATTTATTTGGAGCTCAGCAGACTGGCACATATACTTTTCTGCCACTTTTGCAATATTTTTAAGTGTGCGTACATTTTTGTCGGTTTTGCACATTTTGGCGTTTATTGGTTAAATTTTGTACCATTGTGCCTGGATTTGTTTTTAAATATAAACCGATCTATTTAAAAGTCAGCAGGCTGATGCGAATTTTTGACAAAGAATTCTTATTAAAAAAATACGCTTGCTAAAGTTTGTACATGAAAGTTTTACACGACGTATTAAGATACAAATACTTTTACGACGTAACCAAATTAATCGAAGTAGTACATACTACCTAATAGAAACCGATTTTTTTTGGAGTTCAGCAGACAGATACGTACTTATCTGCCATTTTTGCAATATTTTTGAGTGTGCATACATTATTTGTCGGTATTGCATATTTTAGCGTTTATTGGTTACATTTTGTATCATTGTGCCTAGTATTGTTTTTAAATATATAAGTCGATTTATTTGGAATTCGACAGACTACTGCCAATTTTTTACAATGAACTATCTTTAAAACAATGATAGTTGGGTTTAAAATTATAAATTGTACCCATCACAAAAAACTTGTTAAAGTTTGTATGTTTAAGACTTATGCGACGAATCTAAATAGATTGAAGTACTACATACTACATAATATAATATATTATATTCCCAGACATAACTGCCAGAGTAGGTTGTGACATCAGTTATTATAAATTAAAATATACACAACAAATTGTTTTAAAATAATATTTATCTATTAAATTGTTTTAAATACTATATGTATTCACAGAAAGTATATAAGGTATAAAATGTCAAATAAAAGTTTGACACATTGGATTACTATAACTTTCTAAAGATGATATAGGTACCTACCTAGTTGAAAGTGAAATTGTTTTTTATATTATAAATACGCAGTTCTATACACAATTTTGTAAGAATAGCGTAACAGCAAAACATTTAAATCACGATTTTACTATTAAATTTTAGATAATTGTGTGAATGTAAATATTTCAAATTATTTTATGGAAGAATTTCTATTTCGTCTGTATAGAGAACAGTAGCGTCATTAAGAGAAGGCAAAGTTATAATATTATAAGGAATACTTATAAATTCTTATAAAGTTATAATTTTAATATTCAAATAAAAAATAGTTATAAATAGTGTATGTTTTTGTATATTTAATATATGTTTGGCTTCCCAAAAATGTGCCATAACCTTTTGGGTCCAATGTTTGGAAAGTTCATTTAAAAATTAATTAGTTCACATTCACATTTATTTTGTTAAAAAGGAAATAAATTGTTTGCATAAAGAAAGAAATTACTTCTTTTCTCGTTTCTAAAAGAATATTTTTCACCTCTAAAAATAAATACCCAATAGTGAAAAATAACTTGACATAATGATGGTCGCCAGGGGTGTCACTTGAACTACGCTAGGTTAAATGTAAGGTATATGCCATATTATGAAAATTAAACAACTTCGCTTAAAAAATGTATTACCTAATTAAAATACACAGTTGTGTTGTATTATTTTAATGAAAAATATTATTTAAAAATAATTTGTGGCCAACATAAAAATATACGTATTGTAAAAAAATTGAAATGACACCCCTGATGGTCTTAAAATTTTAATTAATTAAATTAATTAAGATGATAGTGGCATAGATCATCTAGATCCTCAACTTTTTAGAATACACTAAAGAGTAAATTAAGTTTATATTTAAAAACAATTTTTAATTAAAAAATTGAAAGTTTCAATAATTAGAATATACCTACTTACTTAATAATTAAAAAACATATAAAGTTAGCATCTACAATATTTGTATAAATACTTAATTGAAAAAAAAAGAGAACTCTGTATAGTAATTTTTAATTATTAATAATTAATCCACCACAATGTCAATAGTTAATAAATAATAAATGAGAAAGTATAATATTGATGTAATTATTGACTGTCTACATAACTGAATTTATTATTATTTTGAAATAAATTCACATTGTATTATAGACAACAGAAAAAAAAAAAGTATAATACAGTTCCTAAAAAAAAGAAATATGCAAAAATGTATAATAAAACTTGTGGGAATATGAAATTAATTTGAATCTATATTATCTATAAATTATACACGAAGAATAAAACATGCAAATCCTATAACTTCTCTGCCTTAGTCATTACTATACCCAGGCACAGGTACATACTGTTGCGGTTGAATCATTTTTATTTAAATCATTGATGTTGTCATAATATTGAATTTTTAAATTAGATTTTTCCATTTTACAAATTCTACGACAGAAAATAAAAGAAAAATTTTCAATGAAACCAGAAATATAACTTAAACCAAGGTTATCTTTTACAATAAGTCCGAAATCGAAATATAAATTCCCTTTGAGTGATGGAATATATATATATATATATATATATATATTCAAACTATTTTCAATAAAAGAATTAAGGGTTTTAAAATTAATTTATTTCAAAATTATACTCTGTTTGAAGAATGAAAAAGCAAGGCCAAAAAAATATATATAAATAAACTGTACCTAATTTTAACTGCATCCGAGACATTCTTATGAAATTTGTCTTTCATATATCATTTTTTCAACTTAGTTCTTTATGAAAACATCAATACCCTCAGAAAAAACAGTTTCCATCTCATCAACTATAACATGTACCGCATTCCTATGCATAATGGGATAAGCATATAGATTTGAAAGGAAATTACTTATTAAATTATTTAAAACTCCAATCTGCGTAATAAACTATTATTCACATTTTCTGCAGAATTAGAATCAGGAATCATCTTTAAAACAATGATATCGGGTATATTATACTATAGTCGGGTTAAAAATTATAAATTGTACCCGCGACAAAAAACTTGTTAAAGTTTATATATTTAAGACTTATGTGACGAATCCAAATAGATTGAAGTAGTACATACTACAAATTATAATTTTGAAACTATTAATGACCGACTTTTCACACAATACATAAACACATAAAACTTATCACAAGAAATAAGTAAAAAAAAATATTAAAATGTTAAAATATGATATAAAAAAAAAGTTATAGGGCTGAAAACCTGCTTAAGTTTGCACATCACTGATTTATTCGATGTATTCCAATAAACCCAAGAGCTACATAATATTATGTATGGTACTCCCAGTCTAATAATATACTGTTCAATCTTTTTACAAAATATTTTGAAAATCGTGACTGACATTTTATTTTATAGGCTTTCAAAGTTAAAATTCCCAAAAATCGAAAAAATAACGATTTCATTATTTAAAACTTTTTTATTTCATGATGACTAATTAGGTTTTGATCATAGGAACTTGAAACTTTTTCTGAGTATCAACATAGGTGTTCTACGTTGGAGAAAATTTCAAAACGATTGGTGGATTTTCTAACTAAATATAGAAAATAGACATTTTTTTCAAGAATATTTACGATTACCTGCAATTTTTAGATTAATGGTTTGAAAATTTTATTGAAGCCTACTCATGTAATACCTTATGAACCTCTCAAGTATTTTAAAAATCGTAGTTCACAATTTTTTTTTATGTCTGAATACTCTATTTTGGTAGAAATAATAATCTGATTACCAAACGGAAAACTACCAAAAAATAACGGAAAATCGGCAGAATACGATTTCAAAATTTACGGAATTCATAATTTTGATTAAATTGATTTTAGGTTGTTCATGATAAATAATACAATTTTGAACGTAGTACTTAAAATTATTTTTTTGAGTTTTCTCACGTGGTAAACTTGGTAAATTTATGTAACGACCTATCAGTACAATATATTGTATTATATTGAGTTTCGGTCAGAATCGTATTACTAATTTCAATTTCATTGCATTCATTTCATTCACTCATATCTAGAGTAGAGACAAGTAGGCAACTGTGTCAAAAGCATTCTTTATGTCTGTAAAAATGGTGTCAACTTGATCACCAGTTTCAAAGGTATCTAAAATATATGTCGTAAAAGCAACGCTTCTAAAAATGGTAGTTTTTCAATTTTTTTTTTTAAAGTTAATTTAAACATTACAGTTATAATAACATGTACAATTTATTACCTAATGATGTAATGATGTTCTATTTGAAGTACTTAATCTCAAATAATTTTGGCCATATCCTGTTAATAGATTAAACAGTTCTTTTGAAAATAAAATTTAAAATTGCATTTTAGTAACAAATTATGTATTTATATACACTAAATATATTAACAATTAAGAAAATAGATAAAATATATTTTTTATAACGTTGAATTAAGTTTATTTTTATTCATATTGTCATGAACTCATAACCAACGATATTGATAGTCCATGACGAAGATTATTATTTTTTGTTAATCTTCGACGTTTAAAGTTTTAACAACAACAGTTATTGTTAAAAATAATTTAACTAAATTAAGTTACATTTATTTTAATTTAACTTTCAAGTTTTCAAATTTATTTTACTATAATTAAAAGTAACTTTTAAATTAAATCAAATTAAAGAAGTTAAAAAAATTAGGTAACTTGCTCAGTCTTGCACTTTTAAAATAATAATATTAAATACTAAAAATTATAATTATTTATGCACCGGGATGCTCCTTTCCTGATTTAATATATAACTCATTATCCGTAAATGATCTCCATAGATTTGCTTCAAAATTATCTATATATAAATGATTTATTGTCCATTTGATTGGGTAAGATATCAATCTGCGTAAGTTGGTAATTCGACTTGGAATAAGAAAATTATTATAGGCAGCAATTTTTGTAGAAATGTTTAGTATGTACGATCTTTGACGGTAAATTAGGAACCATCGTCTAAAATTATTAAACTTCATATACAAACGAAATGTATAGGCTTATAATTTATAACTATACTTATAACTTACCTGGCGAAATTTTGTATTTCTAAATATGATAAATATTCCTTGAAAGAGTTCTTTTCACATTATTCATATTTTATTTATGTGCACAGATTCTATCTTCCGTCGGGAAAAAGAAGAGCTGAACAATAGGATACGATTGAACATAAAATAAGTGCATTTTTTCTAACATTACCAAACGGGCTGGCGTCAAAAAATCATTTCGACAAAATAACGAAAGTAATAATTAATATATTTAAGAATTTTAACCAATGTGAATTTCGATTTATTAATTCAATATGTTATTTATAATGGTTATTATATTGTTTATAGTGTGTCGTCAAATTGTAATGATACGTCAGCTATTTTTGTGCGCGTTTTTGACATTCAAAGCGAACGTAAATGTACTAACACGGGATGATTTCATGATATTGATACAAGATGTGATCGATACACATCCAGATTTGAGACAACTAAAGTCAGCGCCAAAATTCTATTCCGATTATGCACAAACGGTAATTATTAGATTTGGGTATATATAGTGGCGGTGAAGGATCAACATAAATGAGGGGATGCCCAGCTATTTAATAGAGCTTAATATTTTTTTTCAATGCAAACTTAATGGGAACTTCCCCTCACCATCAAATATGTTTTTATTGCTCCTTAGTTAATAAAATACATATTATATGTTTCAACGAAGTATTAATTTTTATATAAAAGTTAACGAGGGATGCATTATTATGGACACAATAAGTAGGGAGATGAATATCCTTCATGAAAAAAAGACATTCACTCTTATCCTCCCACCCCGCAAACTTCGATCACTGGTCATAAGGAATTATTTAGAATTATTATATGCGAAACATATATAATATACTGTATAATAAACACTTAATAGTTAATTGCAAGTATATGTTCTACAATATCAACACATCGTGGAGTAGGACAATGAACGTAATGGAAATAAGATGATTTAAGTATTGATCGCAGTGATAAATTCCCTGGAAAACGAGGATACATTCTAACGGTTACCTAGTTACTTCAATTTTGAACAGTAAATTGTAATTGTTAATATTTTTTGGAGACTTGACCGCAGTAAATGTTTAACGATCAACATTCGTGACCGTAATCGATACTACGGATACGGTAATGTTAATATAATTCATATTCATGAGTAAAATTTTTTTTATATAAATCTAAATATATTATTGTTAGTATTTTATTTATAATATGAAAACATAAATTTTGAATTAAAATGATTATCATAATAAGTACATTAGAACGTTAAATAGTAATACATTATAAATATATACAGATTTCGTGTACTTGAATATAATATTATGTGAATTATCAAACAACTATTTTATAATTATGTACATACTTTGTTTAAAGCATATATACAATTTAATTATTTCCATTACAATTCTACAGACGATTATTAATCTAACGTTTTATTTTTTAGAGATAGAACAATGGATATTGAAGAAGACTTTATAGATACACAGCCAAAACTTTATTTTAACATGTGTATATAATTTTTAAAATTTTTTTACTAATTATTTTATAATAAAATTTATATATTTTATACTAATTTATCATGAATAATTTGTATTCTTTATTATTGAATTTATATTAGAATTATCAAACACTATTTCTCTTACTTTTTCATAAAACAACTGTTAAAAATGTTCAATTACTATATTTATCAACTATTGTTACACAGCCAAAACTTTATTTTGACATGTCTATAATTAGTTTTTATATTTTTATTAATTTATTATAACATTTATGTATTTTATACTAATTTATCACGAATTGTTTTCATTATTATTAAATTTATACTACTTTTCTCATTCACTATTTTTGTTACTATTCCAAAAATTATACTGTTAAATTTATTAAATTATATTAACTAACTATTATTATTTATTTATATTGTATTAAATATTTATTATTGCATTCCTATTTTATTTATTAATTAATAAATAATAAACAGAGTTTTAAAGTATTTGTTTAGTTATAATACTTCCTTCGAGAGTTTTCCTTTTTTAAATTGACACATGGTTTAATTTAATAAAAACCTAAGGTCTAGTAGTTATTTAATATGTAAAATTTTCTATTGAATGTATTGGATTTACAAAGATGTTTATTTTATGTATGAAAATACTTTTGCGAGTAGAAATATTTATTGGTCCAATGACTTTAAATTTGGTATGCTTTCGGTACAAAATTGTATCTAATTGATACCTTATTTAATTCATTTTTCGAATTTCTCAAAAGATTTTTATTGGATGAAGTAACACTATCAAGAAGTGGCAGAAAATTGATAAAATTACTGTTTCCGTTTTTTTTTTTTAATTTATTTATACCGTGATAACTAATTGAGTTTTAATTGTAAGTATACACGTATTGTACAACTTTGGAACGGGTTGGTTTGTTATCTGTCTAAATATTAAATTTTAAAGATTAATCTAAAAATGTATATTATATATAATTATGTACGAGGTATGGCCAATAGAAAAATAAATTGTGAATTTTTAAGTATCGGGAAATATGATTTGATGGAAACGTGAGTATTAATTATGTATGAAATGTTTATAAATTTATATGTATATTTTTAATGCATTATTCTTATCATAATCGATTAATTAATTTTAAATAAAATACAATTTTCTCCAAATTTGTTCAATAATGTATGATAATATAACATAAAATATAATTTTGGTTTAAGATCTAGATATAATTCATGGTGTTCAGCAATTAGAGTTTGGAGATACTGGCAACACTCTTTTTGAATTGATGAAGAAGTTATTAAGTTAAGAATTTGCCTTAAAAGTAATAAATATAGTACCTATATAGATAAGTATATAAACGTTTCATACTAGATCATTTCTTGAAACAGCATTTCTAAGTAATCTAAAATAAAAAAATTGTAGTAAACCCGAGGGATTTACTTATTATTTAGATCATATATTATGTTATTGTAGTATATAATAAATTATATATAACACTTTCACTAATATAGATTTTTGGGAAAACAACAACAAAACTATAAATTAGGTTCTCAACATTTAAATTAATATAAAGTATTCATAGTATTTAGTAATAAACAGATACCAAAAGTAACAGGGTCAGCGGAACATACATACTAATGATATAGCTTAATAAATAAGATTTAGGAAGAACAAAAACATTATAAATCAACTTTAGACATTTCGATGAATGTTTTATTTCAAATCCCTATCTTACATCACCCGTTAGAAGTACAATAACAACACCCCTTGTTATTGTCGGTTATATCCTTTGTATCCGTTTTGATGTCAACATTTTTAGATGCAATTAAATTTCGGAGACGAGTGTCATTATAACTAAACAATTATGATATGTTACAATTATTTAATAATTATTAAAAATAAACTTATCTTCTTTATAACATACAAACAGAGTGTATTTATTTAAAACCAAGAACCAAAGAACTCCAAAAAATACCTGGTAGAACCGACTCCGTCGAACTTCATGTAGGATGTAATTAAACGTGTGGGATCACTACAAAACTCATGTCATTATTTCTGATGCAGAAAGACAAATATTGTACCTATTTTTTAATATATTCTGTATTTAATAAAATAAGCTTGCTCCCTTTATCAGGACAAAAATTAAAATTAACCAATCTATCATTAAGATATTCTAAGGAGAATATTTTAAAATCATTTGCATAATAAAATATTAAAAAAGTCATGTCATATTTACAAACGCCTTCAAACAAATTTAATGCATCATCTACTTTTACTTTATCTAAGACACTAAAATTTTAAATGTCGTATCAAATGCAAGCCTCATTTATATTACTATTAATAAGATCACCCTAAATAAATTATATTGTTCTCAATTTCAAAATAAGTGTTAATCAATAAAGCACTTCTTTTGCATTACTTTCTTTTTTAATTTTACACATTTTGAATAAATAAATAGATAAAAAAACTTCCCAGTAAAAATAATGGTCCGATTACCATAAATAGGGTACACTTTCCGTACCAAATTTTATCTAGTTGGTACTTTATTTAGCTCATATTTTGAATTTCCCAATGTTTCCCAAAATTTCTTTAAGAAGCGAAAAATCGACAAAATTAAGGTTTTCGTTATTTGAATATTTTTTATTTCTTAATTACTAATTGAGTTTTGATCGTAGAGACTTGAAATTTATTTTGAATATTTCCATATGTAATTTACACTCGTGGTATAAGTTTGGAATTACTATCAGTATAATATATTTTAATATATTGAGATTTGATTAGAATCGCATTTTCTAATGCTATTGCATTCAAAGCTTACTAATTATAATAAACCACTAATTTCTCCGAGAACCAAAGGGACGAAGGAGGAATGCCTAAAATTGACATTCCCACTTTTGTTTATTTTCTTTTTTCTGGTACTGTTGATGCTTCTACCTTCTATTTTCTTCCCGTCTATCATACTAGGAGTCACTCGGTATTTTGGTTCCTACTTGCTCTTCTTCATATGAATACAACCAACTCATTCACTGCATGTTGCGATTACTTATGGATCGCTTACATTCTGAGGTCGCTTTTTAGTTTAGTTATCTTTTAGTTTGTTTTTTTGTACCAATGTATTTCATAATTACTTAGATATATTCTTTTATTGTAAAATTACTTTAAAATTTCTTGTTTAAGAAATATATCAAGTTAAATAAATAAATAAACCTACCTACTATATACGTGTTTTAATTAAGAATGATTTTAATAAAATAATAACATATAAAGGATAATTGTGGACTAGCGACTAAGAAAACTACCATTGTCTTAACCTAAATATAGTTAATAGCTCCTAATATAAAAATAAGATTAAAATCATAATATGTTCATTAGAATTTAGGAAACATCTCTGCTAGAATTATAAAATACGTACAATCCGACAAAAATAATACACTTCCCTATTTAACCTTGTACGTTGTACCATTGATTATAGAATAGACTATTCTATAATCAATGATATTATTATATTGTATTATATAATATATACAATACTACGATATTTATTGTACGTACTTATAGACACATAAATTATAATATTAAATATTATCTGTATAGATATTTAAGTATATCCAGGAACTTAAATGAGGAGGGGGTTCCGCGAATCTTCCCAAAATTTTTTTGAAAATTTCAGTAGTGCTTAATAATGTTATTAATTAATAACCTATCAAATATTGACATTTATAATACATTTTGTAGATAGGTAAATTAATATTTATGAACCTCTGATTTTATTTGTGCACGTGCTTTAGTATATTTATATAAAATATTTAATATTTAACTATTATAATAATAATTTACATTTTAACACTTTCCTCAATTTTTTCAAAATATTATAAGTCTGGTATCGGCTAATAAATACTTAATAATTGTCTGATATTTGAATAAATTGTTTCAGTTATGATGTTATTACAATAAATTGATTACGTTACAATACTTTGTCAGAACGTGATTTTCGTGTTTACACTTGTGGAAAAGAATCGTTTACATATTGAATCAGAATGACGATTGTTAAATATTGAACACAATTGTGTTCAAACTCCTTAAATTAATTGATACATTGTTATTTATATTAAATATAAACTAATAATTAATAATTATTATGAAATATATATATATAAAAATAAAGTGGGAAGGCCGATTGTAGACGTTCCTCCTTCGTCCATTCGGTCCTCGGAGAAATTAATGGTTCATTATAATTATTAAGATTTGAATGCAATGATATTGCATTAAAAAATACGATTCTGAGCGTATCTAAATATATTGCAATATATTATACTGATAATCCGTTTCAAAATTTACCACGAATGTAAATTACATATGAAAATATGCAAAATAAATTTTAAATCTTTACGAACAATATTCAAAGAGTTAATTAGCTAATTAAAATTTTAATTAAATATCAGTTAATTAAAAGCTGAAAAGACGAAGGAGGAATACATTCTAAATTGACGTTCTCGCTTTGTTTTAATTAAGTTTTTTTATTATGCCTGAAGACACTCTTTCGTATAAAAAATATGGTCTGATTACCACGAATAGGGTGTGCAATCAGTAACAAATTGCATCTAGTTGGTACTTTATTTAGCAAATTTGTTGAATTTTTCAAAAGTTTTTTCATTAAGAAATGATAACCTACCAAAAAATGTCGGAAAAATGGTAAAATTCACGGAAATCGTTATTTTGACGAAATTGATATTAAATTTTTCATGAAAATTAATGCCATTTTGAATGTAGATACTTGAAATATTTTTGAGTATTCTAATAGGTTAATTATATAAGCTGTAAACTTTAAGTAAATCTTATTTTTGCAATATCATCTCATTTGAATCTTAATTATAATAAACAACTAATTTATCCTAGGACTAAAGGGGGAACGTTCAAAATCGACCTTTTAAAGATTTATGTTGATGTAAAGTAACTTGGTACTAATTTCTATAATATAAATACATAAATGTATACGATCATATGGATTTTATTGTGTCTAATTAGCATTCTGATCAGAAAACAATAATGTTCTAAAAGTTTTCAACGAATATGTATAATAATTTAGTATGTTTATTCTGATCGACGTGCAATGTTTATTTGTTATTTATATTGGAATCTACCATAATTAAGGTTAAAATTTGCATGCTTATATATTTATACGTATATTTTTACTGCAGAAATAATTTATCAACAATGAATACTGACGATTGCATTATCGAATTATTAATTTTAAATGGATTTCATTCAATAAATTTTAATGAAAAATCAACAATTGTATAAAATAATCAATATTTTCCAGATTTGCCATGTTCAATAAGTAATCATATAGAAAAAAAAAAAAAATTTAATTAACATGAATTTAGATAGTATAAATATTGGATACCCAACCTATTCATATATCATAACATATATTATAGTATAAACATATACGTAAATTATTAACTATTTGAAATTGGCGCTAAAAAATTGGGCTAATCAAAACTACACTGTTCACATCTCTAACAGGAATAGAAATCACGCAGCCTCCGTCGCCATTTGCAGTAAAGATGCTGCAACCGATGATCTCCACGATGATTCGGACGTTGGAACGAAATACACGGAATCTTTTGCCAGTTTACCACCAGCCGTCACCGTTCAGTATTCACTATTCATTTCGATGCTCGCTTGACGCTTCGCCACTTTTGCAATATATTTACGTACATTTTTTGTCTGTTTCGCATATTTTGGCGTTTATTGGTTACATATTGTACCATTGTGCCAAGAATTGTTTTTAAATTTAAATTGATTTATTTAAAATTCAGCAAAATGATGCAAATTTTTGACAAAGAACTATTATTAAAAAAAGTTTGCTATATTTTGTACATGAAAGACTCATACGACGTATTAAGATACA
>CM023357.1:32854660-32867240 GCA_013282895.1 Eriosoma lanigerum | reverse complement strand
TTCTCCTTTTTCCCGACAGAAAATAGAATCTGTGTACTTAAATATAATATGAAAAGTGTATTGTAATTTAAAAGTTTTATAGTTGTAAGAAAAAACAAATTTTACTAAAACATAATAATGAAGCGACTATATTACTTAGGTATCTTGCACTTTGAGTTTGCTAGTGGAATGCTATCCTATGAAATATTAGCCAGCGCTATACTAGCTTCAGGTGTAGTAATTAAATCCGTCGTATTAGTTTGATGAGTTAAAGTTTTTATATCTTTTTTTCTGATTCGGTCTAAAAAACAATATAATTAGCATCAAACGTCATTTAAGAAACCCTTTATTGTTGATTTATTTTAATAGTATATTTTATAGTATTCCATAGGCATGTATATCTTATAATGTTAATAAATTTAATTTAAACTACTATAATAGTCAAGAACGAATTAAATGTTTCGTAATATAATATTATTATCTTTAATTCGATTCATTATTGTTCATAACAAATGGAACTTAATATAATAGTCAATTAAATAATTCTGAATGCATTATTTTAAGATATTTTGAAACCCGTATTTCCGTCCAACAATGTACGAGTAGTTTATTTATTATAATATGTCGATTAATAACATAATTATGGAATTAAAATAAATAAAAATCATTTATTCATAATATATTGTCAATTAAAATTAGTTAGATAAAAATGGTTAAACAATCATTTGGGTTTGATTCATTTATATTTTCGTAATATATAAATATGTGTATATTCTATACAATATTTAATTTTAATTTATATAATTTAATTTTCATTTTTAATATCATAAAAATACATACGTCTAAACTGTTTAAACAAGGTATATTTTCATTCTTGCTTTCCGAATTATCTGCGTTATTGTAAATCGTAGTCCTGTGTACTGTGACGTTATCCTTTAATCAAAGCAGAAAATTATAATATTTGGTATGCATTTATATTATAAATAAATAGTTACATACTTCAAAAACACTTTTATTTGGATCCTTCGTGTTAACCAAAATATCACTGTTGGTATCTTCTGTCGTTCTAAGTACTATATCGTTACCCTTTAATTAAAATAGGAAAATAATTATAATACATTAAAATTGATTGTAATATAATTTTACACAAAGATTGAATGAAAAAATCATAAATGAAAATGATTACAAACCTCTTTTGTTGTCAAATATTATGTATACAAGTATTACCTATATTACTACTTATAAATTGTTTAATGTGTTTCAACATTATTTACTTTAATTTTCGGAGTTTCGTGATCACCAATACTTATAATTGACATAAAGTTCTTATGGTGTTTATCATTTTCGAAAATATCAAATTTTTCAAAAACTTCTCTTTCAGCTTTTGCAGGTTTGAATAAAAAAATTTCGTAATCTTCTCTAAAATTTGTTTTTGGGTTTCTATAAATTTGAATGTAGAATAATACTTTATAGCTGGACATCAAAATTACAATTTCATAACATAAAAAAAAACTTTAGGTTGCATTTATTTAAATATAGGTACAAATTGTGATTAAGAAATATTTTAAAAAAATACCTGTAAAACAATATTAATAACTTGATTCGCAGAACGGGGGCAAAAGAGGCGAAAAATAAATTGAAAACGTATAAAATAAAAGTTCTTCTATATGTATTTAATTAATGAATATTTTTTAGCAATAATATATTTTTAAGATTTTTTATTTAAATTTTGCTCACTTTAATTTTCAAAGTCATATTTGTCTTATCATTGTCACCTTTAATATGATGTTCTAGCTTATAAAAGCAACAGCATAGTTGATGTAATCAATTGCATTTGGTTATCTGTAAATTTAAATTTAATGAGTATTTAAAATACTCTACTGTTTGAATAATATTCAACGATGTAAATATTGATATTGATAGTATTTATAAATTAGGTATAAAACGTAACAGATTTAATTCATGATTCTATAGGTATGTATGAACTGTGTACATCAACGCTTTAGGGAAAGGACTAAGAATTATTAGAATTTAAATTAGGTAATCATGCATGATTTTGTAGAAAATGATCATGAAATTATTAGAACAAGGATTATTTAATGATGATACGTCTCTGGGCGCAGTGAGAAAATCGGCCAATGGGTCTTGTTTATTGACAAATTTTGTTTAATAATTACGTTGCGAAGAGACCATTGTAAGCCAGAATAGTAATAATAATTATTATTATTATTTTAAATAGGTATCTCGTTTCTAATTATTTATTTGTTTATTTTTTTATATTATTATTCTTTTTCTTTTGAAATAATATTAATAAGCAATCTACTTTATCTCTTCTCTTTGTATTTTTTAATAGAGGATTTTTGATTTTCTATAATTATTTACAAGAATATGTTCAATATAATAATATTTTTGCTATATTACCTTTGATATTTAAAATTCTCTATTTTACTTGGTATTATCAGTAACCGGACATTATAAAATAGCCGTTTGAAGAGTTTCTTTAGGAGAGACTATACCTTTTATCACACTGGCCGAAAAGCCCGAATACAATAAATAATTCAGAAATTTAATTTTAATGGTAGTATTCATCTACTAGAATAACAGCTAGAGCTTGGGCTATTTGGTAGTTCTAACCAATATAGGTAGTTCTAAATTTAAATGTATAGTTGTATAAACAAGTTTGGTTAGTACATAATATATGTAATTTCTCTGTTTTATGAACAGAGATTCTGGCTCTTGTATATTTTTTTGAGTATTGTCATTGATAGTTTACAAACGTAATAAAATTTTGGTATGGATTATCTCATATATATCTTATGCATAAAATTATAATATCATTCATTGTAATTTCGTGGTCAATAATAAATTTAAAAATGTTTATTTAATAAATCAATTTCTAAAATGCAATAGAAACTGTAGGTACACTGACATACCTACAACATACATTGCAGAGTTCAAAAATGACTGTCATAGTCATTTAAAAATATAAAATCTATAGATCAACCAATAAAAAGTCCGTCGTATAACCTAATTAGTAACTAGTAACTATTTTATTTCTTTATAATATAAGTTTTAAACTATTACCATTGATTATAGAATAGACTATCATACTATAGTCTATTCTATATTCAATGCTATTACATTTCATAAATAATTCAAAAGAAAAAAAAAAAAAATACAAATTGTATTAATAATATATTAATTTAACATAATATTAAAGATTTTAATTTAACACATTGTATGCACCCGGAATGACCAGTGAATAATAATTAAGACTATTTTCAAATATTAAATTGAAAAATTTTTTTTTTTGGTTCACTCAAATCAAAAACTTGTTTTTACTAAAAAGCTATACTAACTACCACGCTCGCAAAATTTTTTTCGGATTTTTTGTGAACGTTCGAAATAAAATGTAAACTTTTATCCCACTTCCCACAATATTTCCATTAAGAAATTTCCATTATTATTTATTTTTTTTCCTTGGCTTCATCCAAATCATACTTACGGTCTTACGTATTACCCCCTCGCATAATTTTTTTAGTATTTCTTGGGGATTTTCAAAATAAAAACATTTATCTTAATTTTGATAATATTTTCATTTAGAAAATAATAAATTTTAAAAGTTTAATTTGAAAATGTTTACACAATGTTGAAATGTGAGTATACATAAGTATAGATACTTCAATAATTATTTGTAAAATTTAATAAAAAAATGTTGATATATCTAATTAAATGAATTTAATAATAAATTAATAAAATTTACAAATAAATATATAATAATGTGTAAATATAATATATTTTTTGTTTGAGAAATAATTTAATTAATTTTATATGTAGTAACATAGCTATACTCATATTACAATATTACATTTAAATATAATTTACTTACATTATAACGTATTATAAATTTTAACTTTTAAATTTAAATTAAACCGAATAGGTAATAATATTAAGTTAATTAAATGTATAGAAAAACTTTTGTTCGATATTCGAATAATTTCAATATAGCTATTAAAATAATAATTATAATAATGATTAACAATAAAAAATTTATATTAAAACCGAAATATTGTTACCATAGTGCCTAAATGTAAAGGACAGTCATATATAATAATATAATTTATTGTTACCTAAACAGAACATAACAAATAAATAACGCATAGTGATATTTAATATAGTTTATATTAAATTTTAATAAAAAAATAATAATTTAAAATTGGCATTAAAATAATGAAGTAATCAAATTAACGCCTTTTAAATCTCAATGTTAGGAATATTAACATTTTTCGCTGGTCGTTTAGATTAAACGTTCGAATTAAACCATAATATTATGAAACCGCATAAGCAATTTCATAATATTTATTCATAGTGCACTTAATTACTATTATTATAATTATTTAACTTAAATGCATGGCAAGAAGTATTATTGATTTTATTGGATATAAATAAGTGTTAAAAATATATGAAATAAAATATAATTGTATTATCTATATTTGAAATAGTTGAGTCACTATCAATGTTCTATGGAACGTCGAGTGTTGGGCAGAGAACGAAAAGAAAAGAAAAATGGAATATAAAATGAGTGCATAGCGTAATTGAAAATGCTAAGATGGACTAAGATATTAGTATAAAAAAAAATGTTCAAGTCCCTACGATGAAAACTAAATTAATAACCAAGAAATAAAAAATGTTTAAATAACGGAAATCGTAATCTGCCACTTTTCTGCATCTCAAGGAAAAACTTTTGGGAAATTAAAAAAATGAACTAAATAAAATACCAACCTATCCGAACTCTTACCCGAAAAAATGTTTTCATACATCAGAAAAAATAATAATAAAAAGCTTACGAAAAAGTTGTCAGTCCCGATTTTTAAAATATTTTGTAAAAAGATTAAATAATATATTATTAGGTTTTTATAAAATTATCAAACCGATAAACCGAAAATTGTAGGTAACATTAATTTTTAGAGTTTTGGTATATTATGTTATAATTTTGTTTTGTAAAATTAATACCTATGCTAATATCTAAATCAGTTTTTTTTGTCTAGAAAATTTAATGCTAGGCTACAAAATATATTATTTCGTGCATTACAAATTCATATGTAAATTTAGTTGCCTATACGAGTACTACCTTTTAGTATGAACTATTTTTGGTAATTTTAAGACTGTTCAATTTAATATATTAGTAACAAATTGGATCAAACTATGATGTTCTTATACGGCAATTAATTCTTTTCGTTCTTCTCCTAGAAAAAAACTTTGGAGAAATTTGAAAAATGAGCTCAATAAAGTACCAAGATGATACGGCTTGCTACAGAAAGCATACTATACTTGTTATAATCGGACAATTATTTCTACCCGAAAAAATTTTATCACACATAAAAAAAGAAAATCCATCTTTGTAGAAACAATACATTCCCCGCTCCGCTCAGAATCTAAAATTAAATTTGTTATAAGTAAGTAAGACCTGCCATCAATCACAGACACTATTTTTTTATTTAATGATAATTACAATATCTTATTTAGTACAAAATTTGTTATAAGAAAAAGTAGTGCGAGCAGTTTTGTAAATATGTAATACATAAAGGACCAATTAACCGTGATTTTGGTGATAGCCATTTATTTATTGTTTTTAATTAATATTTTGGAAGCCTTGAGAATATTGTAGGGACTGTTTCTTTTTTTTTAAATTAAAGTAGTCGTTTCTAATGTTTTTACAATTTCTTCAGTTATAGTTACATACAGTTATATCGACAGATTTAATTTTACTCTTAGCATCAAACTATAATGCACAAACATAATTTTTTTCTGTTAACAATTTATGACCACGGGGAATGACCCCCTAACCTAACCTTGTTCCAAACTTCCAGAAACTGATATTCGTAAAAAATAGTTTTAATATTTTTATAACAATTGTTATATTAAAATAACACAATTAGATTTTAAAATACAACAGTGAAATTAAAGTACATTATTTGAAGCAAAAAAAGATAAATTATTATCATTATTACGAATCGAACGGGTTCAAAACCGTATTCTATCCTACACTTCTTATATCCTTAAGATTTCTTATCCTCTTCACGACTACACTTCTATTTGCTCATCATTAAATATTCATACCCTTTCCTCTCGCCGTTTTGCTATTGACATCCACTTCATTTCATCTTTACTAAATGGCTCTATTGATGCTTCTGATCTTCTTTCTTTTATTTATTTTCGTATTCCTGTCTATCCTACTTAAATCTACTCCTTATATTATCGTCTCACCGTACGAACCATAACCACAATCATTCTATACACAAAATGCTTTGTCTCCTTAACTCCACCTAAAACCATTATTCTAAGTATTTTACTTAACCTTTCTTATTATGGTTCTTTGCCACTTTTTTATTTTGTTATATTTTTTTTTTTTGTCCTTATTTGTTATCCCTGTATATAATTAACAATAGAATACTGTTTATAAATCAATAAAAATTCGTTTGTATATACTTTAACCAGTAACCATGTAACTGCTGATTGGCGTCAATTAAATAAATAAATAAATAATTATTATTCACTACAGGAGTACAAGACAATTTCAGTTCTAATCATAATTTAATATAATTATTATTTTGAATAATGTTGCTATCATATTTCGTTGTGATAACATTCGAAGTATACTCACAGAATAAATAACAACTTTTGCATAATTGGTAAATCCTTTAAACATTAATGAACTTTTTATGCAACACACTTTGCTCGACAAAGATATATAATAAATGTTTAATAAAAACAATCATTAATCAAATATTTAGTGAACGACTGAACGATTATGCAACCCGGCATTAAATAAATTCTGAGTATACGGATCTATGTAATAATCATTCACACCATAACGTCTTCGCATTTCACATAATATAAAAATTTAATTATATAATCTAAATATTAAATATTTGAATTTGGCGCTAAAAAATTGGAGCAGCAAAAACAACGCCGTTCAAATTTCTAATGGTACCTATAAGCCATAATGGAAATAACGCATCCTCCGTGGCTCCGTGGCCCTGCGATCTCTTCGATGCGACAGCCGATGCCATCGTTACCGTTTTTCGTCATTCAGTATTCATTTTACTTTGCTCTACGACACTTCTGCAATATACTTATATACATTTTTTGTCGGTTTTGTATATTTTGGCGTTTATTGGTTACAATTTATACCATTGTCCATAGCATTGTTTTTAAATATAAACCGATTTATTTGGAATTAAGCAGAGTGATACGTATTTTTGCTAAAGAACCATCTTTAAAAATAACTTGCACAATGATCGTTGTGTTTAAAATTATAAACTTGTTAAAGTTTTAGCACGAAACACATATACAACTTATCCAGATATAGATCGGAGTAGTAGATACTACCTTATAAAACCGATATATTTGGAATTCAGTAGACTGATGCGTATATTGGCCGATACCTTCGTGCTTCGTCAGTTCGCCACTGGCCGACGTTTAGTATTTATTTTGCTCGCTTTGTACTCCGCCACTTTCGCAATATATTTGCGTGTGCGTACTTTTTTTTGTCGGTTTCGCATATTTTGGCGTTTATTGGTTACATTTTGTGCCATTGTTGCCTGGAATTATTTTTAAATATATAAATCGATTTATTTAAAATTCAGCAGACTGATGCAAATTTTTGACAAAGAACGATTGTTAATAAATACGTTTGCTACTGTTTATACATAAAAGACTTATACCACGTATTAAGATACAGATGCATTTACGACGTACCCAAATAAATCGAAGTAGTAAATACTATCTAATATAAACCGATTTATTTGGAGTTCAGCAGACTGAAATACGTACTTTTGCACTATATTTGAGTGTGCAAACATTTTTTGTCAGTATTGCATATTTTGGCGTTTATTGGTTATATTTTGTACTACTGGCATTGTTTTTGAATAAATAAATTGATTTATTTGAATTTTGGCATACAGAGGAATAATAATATGATATATATTATATATATGAAGAAATATAATATATAACATATAAATTATAAACATAATATAGTAATAATAATGTAAAGTATCATTTAAGTAACAAACAACTTAAACAAATAAATATATATAAACTAACTAAAGAACAAAACTGACTCATAATTAAATGTTTATATGACTAATTGAAAATGAATTCAAATAATTTATATTACCTATATTTGTAAAATTACAAATAAATATATAATTTGTCAGTGATACTGTGCTACAAAATATTATTTAACTAAATACTACACAATATCATATATTTACATTATTTCTATTATTATTGTATATTACATATTTTTTGGCCTAGATTAATTTTAAAATGTAAAAGAGTAAAACAAAATAAAAAAATTAGCTGCACAATACACAAGTAAAGAAATTAAAGGGTATATAAATATGAGTAAATATCATTATAACCCATATATTACCTATCATTAAGTAATAAAACTGAATAGATGCCTAACCTTATGAATCCGGGTAAAATAAAATTTTATATTGACTAAGGACGACTAGTTCATAAATGTACTTACCCATATGATTGATTCGGGCTCCGCTTTGTAAGTTTATTTTCATAAATATGAAGATTTAGTACGTTTTGTGGTTTTTATTCAGTGCCTTTTACAGTAATCTATTGACACTTAATTAGCAAGTCTATTATATCAATTTTTCAAATATCTTTTTATTTCTTCTACCCTATATTATTAATGATGGACCTATTTTTATTTAATTATTTAAAGTGCTTTTAATGAACATATAATTTAATTACAACTGATGTTTAATTGCAAGTGTTTTGCTGTGAATCTCATTGATCATAATAATATGAGGGGTCCAAATTTGTTCAATAATGTATGATATTGTAACATAAAATATAATTTTTGGTTTTATATCTGGATATAATTTATGGTGTTCAGTAATTATGTTTGTAGATACTCGCAACACTTTGTATCCGCTTTCGATGTTACTATATAAACCTATTTTCGATATTCGATGTCAACAATAAACACATATCTGAGTGTGCGACGACTACATTTTGAAGTTTAGTTATATTTTGGGTTTTAACGTTCATTGGTACTAAACAATTCTGATATTTTTAAACCTAATAATTATTAAAAATAAAATAATATTTTTTATAACATACAACCAGTGTGTATTTATTTAAAACCAACAACCGAAGAACTCCAAAAAATACCGGGAGGAACTGATTCCGTCCACTTCATGTAGAACGTGGTTAAACGTGTGGATTCACTACAAAACTCACGTCATCACTTCTGATGCAGAAATACAAATATTGTACCTATTTTTTAATTTATTCTGCATTTAATGCAATAGGCTTGCTGCCTTTATCAGGACAAAAATTAAAATTAACCAATCTATTATTAAGAACTTCTAAAAAGAATATTTTTAAATCATAAACATAATAAAATATAAAAATAACATATTTACAAACGCCTTCTAATAAATCTAATGCATTGTCTACTCCTACTTTAACCAAGTCTCTAAAATTTTGTATGTCATGCAAAATACAAGCCTCTTTTATACTACTATTAGTAAGATCATCCTAAATATATTATATTGTTCCAATTTGTTAATAAGTGTTTATCAATATAGCACTGCTTTTACATTATTTCCTATTTTAATTTTACATATTCTGCACAAATAATTAGATTAAAAACTTCTGGGTAGAAATAATGGTACGATTACCACAAATAGGGTATCGACGAAGAAGAATACATCCTAAATTGACGTTCCCGCTTTTTTTAATTTAATTTTTTTTTTATGCCTGAAAACACTTTTTTGTATAAAAAATATGGTCCGATAACCACGAATAGAGTATGCTTTCGGGTAGAAAATTACATTTAGTTGGTACTTTATTTAGACAATTTTTCGAATTTCTTAAAAAAATGGCGGAAAATCGGAAAAGTTATTTAAAATTAATTTTTATTTAATGATAATTAAATCAATTTTTGATCGTAGAAACTTAAAAATGTATCGAGTATTCACATAAGTAGTTAACACGAGAAGTAAAATTTTGGAATGGATTGTTCATTTTCTGAAGAAAATAATTTCTTTGAAATTATATTTACAATACTGTTTAATAGTACATGCAATTTTGGGTTTAACGGTTTGTAAACATTGTAGAAACCTACTCATTTAATAATTAATCTATTTCCAAATATTATGAAAATCATAAGCCACAATTTTGTTTAATAAGCTTATAAAGTTTAAATATTTAGTAGAATTGAATATTATGATATTTTTTGTATTATTAATAGTCTGAAAACAATTTTAGGGGTAGAAATAATAGTCTGATTACTACGAATAGTGTATGCATTCAATAGCAAATTGCATCAAGTTGGTACTTTTTATAGCAAATTTATTTAATTCTTCAAATGATTTTTGTTTGAGAAAAGATAAACTACCAAAAAATTTCGGAAAAATGGTAAAATTCACGAAAATCGTAATTTTGACGAAATTGATTTTAGATTTTTCATAATTTATGCCATTTTGAATGTAAGTACTTATCCTATTTCAAGTATAAATTGTTAGGTAATCGATGTGTAACTAAATATACTCGTATTACAATATTACGTATAAATATAATTTAACAAATAATTAACTTACAATATAACGTATTATAACTTTTAACTTTAAATTACAACGAATAGTTAATAATATTAAGTTAATTAAACGTATAAAAAAAAACTTTTGTTAAATATTCGAATAACTTTAATATAGCAATTAAAATTAATTACAATAATGATTAACAATACAATATTTATATTAAAACCGAAATATTGTTACCATAGGGCCTAAACTTATTTTATAAAGGGCAGTCATATATAATAATATAATGTATTGTTGCCTAAACAGAACATAAGGAATAAATAATGCATAATGATATTTAATTTAATTTATATTAAATTTTAATAAAAAATTAACTATTTGTTTAAAATTAACATGAATTAAGATATTATGAATATTGGATACCCAATCATCTATTCATATATTATCATACTTTATTATAGTATAAATTGCATCTAGTTGCTAATTTATTTAACTCATTTTTCAAAAGTTTTTCATTGGGAAAAGAAATACTACCAAAAAATGGCGTAAAATCAGCAAAATTACGATTTATGTTATTATAAATTTTTAAATTTCGTGATGACTAATTGAGTTTTGATCGTAGGGACTTGAAAATTTTTTTGAATATTAACAAACTTAATATAGAAATGTGGTAAAATTTTGGAATGAATTATTATTATTTTTAAAAAGTCTGATTGGCCTTAGAGTCATAAGTATAACTGAACATTGGTTAAATTTTCTGGCTTCCCTGCGGCACAATCAGCTAGGTAGTGATATTTCGGCCAATTAATATCCTTAAAAAAATCACAGCGGGGATAAATTAATAGATTTAAAAAATAATAGCAATATAATTATTATTGTTCTGACTCAAAAACTTTGTTATTGTTTAATTGTTACTAAATATGTTTATATGTGCTGGTCAAAAAAGTCATTATGTATATTGATAACACTTGATGGCCCCATCGAAACGTAATTATTAAACATAACTTGTGTACGAGTACAATCTACCGTTCGATTGTCTCATTGCGCACTATGAAGTTATCTAAAGCACATCAATACCTTTACGCATTGACTATTATTATATTTAATACATTTATTATATCACTATTAATATTGATTATTTCGATTAAAATGGGTAATAAATGTTCGTTCATAAATTTTTGTCCCAGAGTGACAAGAGCTAACACGGAAAAAACGTTGAAAAACAAAGTGAAGAATAAGAAGGTAACAATTTAATTAACACCGCAGTGGGGACGTAACATTAAGTTAAATTAAAAATGTATACCTCTTCTTTTGATTTAGTTTTGGCGATGAAATTTACAAAAATAGTATTGTTATATTAAATTTAATTAAATTAATTTATTATTTCATAGCAAAAACATTGTCATTTAATATAATAATTAAATTTTTTATTTGTGTTATTAAATTTGTAATTCATGTTTTATTTTATACTATAATGTGTAATATTATTTATGAGTTTAACGTTAAATTGACATATTAAATTTAATTTCATTGTTGGAAATTCTAGTAATTATTTTAAAACTTTATAAAATAAAAATAAAAATAAAAGTATAAAACTTAATTAAAATTTAACGGTCTGAAAAATATTTAACGAATTTAAAAAAAAACACGAAATCGTATAGTTATACGATTATAATAATAATAATATTAATAATAACGTTGATGCCTTCATTTTAATAAAAATTATTCATCAGCAGGAGAATTAAAAGAAAAAAAAATATTTGGTTAGATGTTAAAGATTTTAATTAGTTTGATCAATTAAATTAAGATATTATGCACGATGCATTTAAAGGGTGAGCTAAATAGCATTATGTGTCCTATTTCAGTATACCACAAAAAATACTTAAAATATTTTTGATGCAAGTATTAAATGATAGAATATTGGGTAGGTTTAATTTGGACCAGAAAATAACAGATCATGCATGCTATCTTTGGACCTTATAAATGTAGGAAAAATTAATCCATCAGCATCCAAAATGTTATTG
>CM023357.1:32833130-32846404 GCA_013282895.1 Eriosoma lanigerum | reverse complement strand
TTGAATAGGTCTGCAGAATATCCAAAAAATCTGTTCATTAAGTAGTATGTACTACCCTCGATTTATTTGGATACGTCGTAAAAGTATTTGTATCTTAATACGTCGTATAATTATTTCATGTATAAACTTTAGTAAGTTCTTTTATCGTGCAACTTATAATTTTAAACCCGCCCATTATTATGATTATTTTCTTTGTTTAAAATGGTTCTTCACCAAAACTACTCATCAAACTAATGAATTCTAAATAAATAGCTTTATATTGTATAATAATTATATTTTTCGAAATTCTGAAAAAATATTTACGTTGTGGGGGGGGGGGGTTAGTACTTAAAACTGTTATTATAATTAAGTAACCAAATATAAAAAAATGAAATTTACAAGAGTATTTTTGGCAAAGAACCAATAATTCAATTTTAATTTAATTTAAAAATAAAAATTAATTTAATGTAATTTAAAAAAATAAAAATTTAATAAAAAAATTTAAAATTATAAGTTGTTCGATAATAATACGGTATAAGTATCTGTATCTTAATACCGCGTACAGGTCTGCAGAATTTCCAATAAATCTGTTCATCTGTTCATTAAGTAGTATGTACTACCCTCGATTTATTTGGATACGTCGTATAAGTACGTGTGTCTTAAGACGTCGTATAGGTCTGCAGAATTTCCAAAAAATCTGTTCATGTGTTCATTAAGTAGTATGTACTACCCTCAATTTATTTGGATACGTCGTATAAGTACGTGTGTCTTTATACTTCGTATAGGTCTGCAGAATTTCCAATAAATCTGTCCATCTGTTCATTAAGTAGTATGTACTACCCTCGATTTATTTGGATACGACGTTTAAGTACGTGTGTCTTAATACGTCGTATAATTCTTTCTTGTATAAACTTAGGTAAGTTCTTTTACCGTGCAACTTATAATTTTAAACCCGTCCATTAATGTGAATTTTTTGTTGTTTAAAATGGTTCTTTGACAAAAATAATCATCAGTCTGATGAATTCCAAATAAATTGCTTTATTTTGTATAATAAATAAATCGTTTAAAATTCTGAAAAAATATTTACGATGGTAAAGCAAAAAAATAAAAATAAAATCTGAATTTCTATTGAAATAATATTTATTTTTTAATGAAAATATTATGGAATGTTAAAAACAATTTTTATATTTTATTTCGATGGTCCACTAATAATTCAAAAAAAAGGTTTACGAGAGGGGTAGTATATAAAATCGTATTTTTTTTGGGTGATACGAAAAAAAAAAATATAAAATTTGAATTTTTTTAAAAATATCCTTTATAAATATGTGCATTTTCTGTAGGAGAGGATAGGATAGTACTTAAAAACTTTTTTTTGATTTTTAATTTAAATTTATTCTTAAAGGAAATATTATAGGAAGTTAGATAAATGGTTATATTTTATTTTGAAGAGCCCTGAAAAACCCGAAGTATTTTGCGAGGGGAGTTGTACGTAAAAATGTTATTTATGATTAGGTTAACAAAAATAAAAAAATTAAATTTAAAAGGGTATTTTTGTCAAAGAACCATTAATAAAAATTCAATTTATATTTAAAATAAAATTTAATTAAAAAAAAAAATATTAATGTAAAAAAATTGAAAATTAATTGTTGTTCGATAGTAATACAGTATAAGTAGCTGTAACTTATTAATACCGCGTATAAGTGATTCATGTATAAGCTTTAATATAAGATTTTTTATCGTGCATCTTATAATTTAAAACCACCCGTTATTGTGATTATTTTTTTTTTTTTTATGATGGTTCTTTGCCATAAATACTTAAATACTATATACTTATACAATTGTAATAAATTGAATGTAAAATGAATTAAAGTAAATTGAAAAAAAAAATGCTTTTATATTATAACTATTAAAAAAGCATCTTATCTGTAATCCGACAAAATTTCTCCCGCAATGTTTGTATGCAACATACTGATGGTGATTTTGTGAAATCCTCAACGGCTGAGACTTCCGATGTTTTTTTTTTTTGTCGGACAAGCGCTTTACAAATTTACAAATTAACTAACTATTCAATTCAAAAACTTAAATAAATAATACGTAATATAATAATGTACCATTATACGTTATAAATTTTATAACATAGATTATCGGTTGTAATATTTAATAACTATATTGCTTTACATAGCCATAGATGTTCTAGTGCCAGACTACCAGCACTTTTTTAAGAGAAAGTGTTCAGTCATCTGTTTGAATTTTCTGTCATTCCAGTAAAAATTCTTTTCTTTTAAAGTACTTTTCAATTTTCTACGTCCGTCCCAAATTATCATCTTCATTTTATATTCTTTTTAGAACGTATTCTTTCTTAGTTCTTCGTCTCAAAATGCATTGAGTATTTGAGTGCCATTGCCAATTCATTCATCTCAAAAGTCAAAATATATTTGAGCAATCTCAAAGATATTCATATTCATATATTTCCCGTATATCAAGTGAAAGTCAACATAGCTAAAATTATTTATGTATGCGTGACCTATAGGTTTTAACCAATCAGTTTATTGCATTGTAATATTTCCCACTAAAAAAACTAAATTATATTGTTTTGATTATTTTAAATTTTGTGTTTTGTTAATAAAATAATATACTAATAAAATATTTTAATTAAGTTATTTGCGCCAATAAAACAAAGCCGGATAAAACGTACACATCGGGACACTGAATCATACAATTTCGGTCACTCAAATAATCGTGTTTTTTTAAAATTAAAATATGTCAAGTTATATTTAAGATTTAAAAAGTCTTTCGTCACAAGACTGCATAGAAGTCGTTTACTCATGAGTAGGACTAGGAAAATGATGCACTAAAAACTTACAGAAAATGTTTTAAGATGTTAATATAATGATACAACAAAAAAATACTTTTTAAACTAGAAAATTATCGTAAAAAATGACTTTAAAAATTAATAATATTATTTGCATTTAATCTTTAAGATGAAAAAATAATTTATTAATAAAATATATTTGTTTAAAATCATGTTCAAAAACATTAATTCTTAAAAAATCTCTAAATACAATATTTTTCTAAAATAATAAATTAAGAAGAAAGTAGTAAATATATTTTCACTAAATTCAAACACATAGGTATGCGCGTAAATGACCGGCCAAAAAAGTCTTTTGTTAAAATATTAGTTTTATTACCTATATCGTTAAATGAAATATAAATAAAAATTATCAATATTTTTGTCGTTCAATGTAATTATTAAATTTATCTACAATTAAAATGTCTAGTATGCATATATTTGATTAAAAATGTTTATACTTGCTATTATATACGATAAAAATGTATTTATTCTTGAAAATCGTAAAAATATTTAACACAGAATTTTTTGTGTTGTCCTTAATAAGCTATGTATAAGCTCCGCATACACTATATGACCTACTCATGCCTGGTATAGGATACTTATAACCTGGCACCTATTATTAAATAGAGTTATTTATTTAATTTAATATAATTAAGTTATTTTATTTATGGTTTTCTAATTTATTATTGAACAGTTAGTTATTTGTACATAATTGTTTGTTTATTTTTAATAAGTTTGAATATAGTGACGTGTTTTTTTTTTTTTGTAGTATTAATAAATAAATTGTTTTAGATAAAGTATTATTATCGATTTCATTCTGTTTCAAAGTTGGGTAAAAAATTGTTTTTCTTAATTTATCAATTATAGATGTATGTAAATGTAATGTAAATACTTTCCATATTATTTATCATTATAGGTACGTCGAATAAATCATTCATATAGAAACTTAAGCAAGTTTTTAGTTCCATAATTTTTTTTTACTTATTTCTTGTGATAGGTTATTATATGTTTATGTATCATGTAAAAAGTCAGTCATTAATGGTTTCAAAATTATAATAAGTCTAAAATAATATCACACAATAGAAGAAATATGATTATATCATATTATCACTGATTATAAAATAGATTATTCTATAATCAATGGCTATACGTTTTAATATCAGTGTCACCGGTTCTTTCTAGTGTTTTTACATGTTTATTTCTACTACAGGTGGCACTGATTTATCAGTTTCTTGATTCTGTTTTGTCATTCATGACTTTATGAGTGGCTATAAATAATATTATTTGATTTCTAAATTTTTAATTTGATTAATGACTGAAGTAATAATTGTTCACTATATTTTTATTTCGGTTGTTTTCTGTTGTTGGTAGTGTTGTGCTGGCCTTATTCTTCGTTACAGTTTATGGCTTCTTGTTGTTGCAGCCATTGCGTTCAAGTTCAAATCACGTTTTCTTATATGTAAATTTGTTACTCAACACTTGGTAATTATCGTTCGAGTAACCCTGTTTTCTCTCATTAATATTGTTTTCCCCATCTTTAGGGTAGTCATTTATATCTGTTGTGTTCGTGTCTGACGTGGTTTGTTTTTCTATGTTGTGTTGTCTGGCTGCCAACAAAAATGGATTCAATTATTCATATTAAAAGTAAGTGGTGTACCACCATATTGGACAAGTATTGTCAAAGATGTGTTGATACTATATTAACTATTAAAACTCTGAAAGATAACCTTCATATTCAATTGATGAATTCTAGAAACAAAACATTTTGGCGATGAGATATATTCGTCAATAATTTAATAACTATATTAATTTATTCATTGGTACATTCCAGACTAGATTCAACAACGTTTTGTGAATGGCAGTTAATACTAACTTCAAGAGAGCTTTGTAAATTCAGTGATATAGAAAGATTTCTAGCCAGTTATGTGCCAGTTAATAAAGTTGGTAAACACAAGATGAAGACACAAAACAGAAATTATTAAGTCAGGCACGCTAACTAAGAAAGTATTCTTAACAATTATTTTCTTTTTCTATTTATTTATATAAATAATTTAACAAGGAAATTACAATATTAATAACATATTTAAATTTTAATTATACAATCTAGTAAGTGGTTAGAATAAAACAAAACAAAACTGGAATATTAATAAGATATTGTATGTATTTAAATTTGATTATTAGAGTCATACACCAAGTTCCTCTAGCCATTTGAACACTGTCTGTCCACATTCATGCATAGGTGCTAACCCGCCTCCAAGTCTTGTTCTTTGACTCAACAATATGTCTTGTAGTCTGTATTACACCACATTCGCAAAATAGGAAATCGGTCATGCCCCATTTGCGTAATTGATGGTTACACTTGGCTTTCTCAGTTCTTAATCGGTTTAGAGTTGCCCATTGTCCTCAATTTAACTTAAAACTTGGGATTCTGCTGTCGGGGTTGCTTACTTTTGTTTACTCTTTTGAGTGGTTTCGAATGTTAGTGTTTGTCCATCTGTTTGCCCACATCACCTCTATTTGACAGTGTCAGGCTCCATGTAGGGTTTCTGGATATAAGTCTCATGGGTGGTTGGTTTGCTTTGTCTTTTTGTATTGGTAAATCTTGATAATTGCTTAAATTCTGTATCATTAACTCAGTCTGACTTGTCTGTGTAGATCTGTAGGAGCTATGTTGGATAGGACTGCCATCCATTCTATTTGAGTAGATTTTATGAACCTGTTATGATTCTCATGGTGTCATTCAGGTGTACATAGACCTTGTAATGCGCACTTCCTGCACATACAGGTGTAAAGTATACTGCCACATTGTACACTAGGGTTAACGCTGAAATGCAAAGCACATTTGTATGACGGCACTAATTTATGCCTGCTAGCTTGGCAATAATGTATCTTTATTTTGTTTTACACACTCTAAAGGTGCTGTCTGAAAGTTTCGTCACTTTAACATAGAACATGTTACTTGTAGGTTCACTACAGTGTTATCTGAAAGTTCTGTCCAACCTTACTCCCAGATATTTAGGTGCTTCTTCGATTTTTGTTTTTTTGCATTAGTTTCTATATTTATCACTACTGGTTTTCCAGTTCTAAGTTGAATGTGGTTGTAACTGACTTGTTTGACCTCAATTTGAGGTGCAATTTTTGGAAGTACTTTTGTACTTTTATCAACACCGCTCTCTGTTCAGTGCTCTTAGTATTTCTTCGAAGAATGTAGCTTGTATAACTAGTATTATGTCATTAATGTATATGAATTTCATATTTACGTATATAATTTACAAAATAAAATTTATATAATTTGATTCAGTAGAACACGAAACAAATAATTATCTAGGTTAGCATTGAATTAGATAAATAGAAGAAAACATACAATTTCATAAACAATTTCCCTACTCATTATCTACGAGTGTATCAACTACAATTAGTGAAAATGATAGCAAGTCATTTGATACTTTTGTTGAAAACTCATCTCATTCAAATAAAAATGTTTTTTTAACGATTATCGTTTAACAGATATACATATTGGAAAATATAATAAATAATAATTTAGTAATTCCCTTCAATATTTTTAATCATATAAATTCTATATTTGAAAATATTGATAATACTTTTTGCAATGTAAATACAGAATATAAATATATTAAATTTTTTATAGAAAAGTGTTTATATATTCCACCATAAAAATATGTGGTTGGAAAGAAACTATTAAAAAATATAAATCATAATATTTTCAATTCCAACTAGTTGTGTACTGTGTAGCACAATTTATTTCAACTCTAGATATTCTGAAAAAATTCTTTGAAATGAAAAATATTCTAGCAGACACTTTAGATTACACAAAAATGAAATACAAAATTGTGAAACTATTTAAATGAATTTTATTCCAGGTAGTCTGTCAAAATAAAAGTAAAGAACATGATAAAATCTAATTGTATAGCCAGTATTTTTGTTTTTTAATGATCATGAAGTTGGAAATCCTTTATGGAGTCATTCATAAATTAGGTACTGTTTATTTAACTATTCCTTGTATACCTACTCATCGACAAGCTACACTATATATTATATTTTTTGCTATACTATTTTATTCATCTGACAGAAAACAATTTTGGAATAATATTATATTCAGACCACTCATCAATGAATTAAACTATTTAAAAGATACTGGTATTGAAGTAATACTGATAGATTTAAGGGGATTATTAAATTAGAATTAGATGTCGTCATAGGAGATAATCTTGGTGTTCATAGTATAACAGGTTTTATGGAAAATTTTTTATCTAATTATTTATACAGAATGTGTAAAACACAAAAAAAGGATGTAATGTAAAAACAATACTATATTGATTGTTCACGCGTTATATTAATGTATGTCAGCTCATTATGGTCACACTCTTTTTTCCCTCCCGCAAATGATTGTTATCAGTTATCACTGAATTTGAACAATAAAATGGAAATCACTATGATCGTGTGCACATGTTTTATCTTTATTTGCACCATCTACTAGTGCAATGTGTACTTGATATATTTATGTATTTAGTATTTTCTATTTCGTTGTTCGTTGTAAGGAATTATATGGTCCAATTATTAACATAGTTTTGTTCACAGATATATCTTGGCGGTGCTGGTTATCGGGACATGTCCACTATGTGTGTGGAGTCAATTTTTCCATGTTTCCAAGTTTTGCTATGAGCTTGTGACGAAACACGAAAGAGTATGTTTTTGCCATTTAGGCATAATTGTGAATTAGAATATATTTATTGAAATTTAAATTTTTTGCCTGTCATTATTGCTATTCACTTTGTTCATCATCCTTGTTTAAAGATTTTACTGAAGCATATGCAAGTGCATCGTGCCAACTACTATATAAGAGCTCGTCGTGCGTAAACAAGTACCGTGTACTTGGATTCGGTATGGCATCCAAGCTATACACCCTTAAAGAAACTGAGACAAAATTTCTGAGCAAGCTATAGGCTCGATACTCAAGTATTAAATATGTTAAGAACATGGGCCCCTTGCTGAACTACCACGCTTAAAAATCACTATACCACAGTTAAATATATTATATTGTAGATTAACTTTTAACGCTAAATGTATTTCTGTCAGTAATAAGAGTATAGGTATCTATAGGCAGGGTTACACATAGTAATTGTCTGGTATGCCATCTGGTTAGTTGATTGGAAGACCACTAGCACATTTCAATTGGCATTCCAGCTTTTTGGCACTTCATCGTTTACATTACGCCAGCTACAATTCAAGTATTACATGTTGCTTTACGTTGCTGTGACACTGTACGTTGTTTGTTTTTCAGATAATATCGGTTGGTTATTTATTTTTTTGTAACAATATTATGATGGCGGAAACACTGTGCAGAATCGCTGTTCAAAAAATCATACGTTCAATTTTATGTGAAGAGCTTATTGAATTATGTATCTACGAATTACATAACAAAGAAAGATCAAAATGGGTATGAGATAAATAAAAAGAAATTTGGAGCGTCCAAAACAATAATCAGAGAACTGCATGAAAATGACCCTCAAGAGTTTAAAGCAATGATGAGATACAAAATTCCAACAGTTGACGGGCGACAATTATTGTTTACACAGTACCAGTCAGCTGGTATCAATTGCGATATAGTGGAGGGAGAAGATGACACACCAGCAGAACAAAAATATTTGTTTTACTAGCATTGCCACTAACTGCCGTTGGCAGTGACTGACATGAACCATTTTAACATGATACTAGTTGCTGGCATACCATTACTAACAACCACTACTGGCACGTTGACTAGTACTTTGTAAATCAGCCTTATAAAACACTTCAAATAAGATAACACAAAAGATATTGTATAATTTCATGAATTGTCAATGTGTATTTAAATATGTAATAAACATAGGCTTTATTTATAGCTTTAACTGTGAGTTGCAATATGAACTACATAGTGTATTCTGTTTACAAAAATTGTAACAGATGGTGGATATGATTAAAACACACTAACAGAAGGGTGAACAGGAAGACTTAAGTCTAAAGAAGGAATAATACCAGGAAAATTAAGAAGACTGTAAGCCAGCACAGATGACTGGAAGCAAATGCATAGATGACTGGCAAATGACATGCTAAGAAGACCACAGACCACTACTGAAGATGTAGTCATTTAACACGTCAAATTTTATTTAATTGGAATACTTTTATTCTGAGTTAATTGTATTTTATAAACATTATATTATTTGAGTTAAACTAAATTCATTCTGATCGGATCACATTGATCTGATTGGCACACAACAAATCTAACAAAACTTTTACATGCTAATATATATATATATATATATATATATATCAGAATATTGTTGAACTAATTAGTTAATTAACTTAATACATTTTACATTTTCTGTCATATTATTTATTATATATGTTAATATTTTAATATAAAAATTGTATATTATATATGCATCAAGAGCATAAAAATCTTTGAACATTGCATCATGTTTATGAAATAAAAATATTATGTTTGTTGTAAAAGTGTATTGGATATATTTTATATATAATTCTTGTTAAAAGTTTTTACTCATGTGTTATCTCCTCTACAAAAATTTAGAGAGACTAAGTCTCCCCAAGCCACTCCCTATTTCCGTTTATGTATACATCTATAATATTATAAATATAAGTATAGTTGTAGGGATATCTTTTACAGTTTTTGATCCAAGTACCTAAAACAAGCTGCTTGCATTACATATCCTCATATAATTATATGTACTAATACATGATTATGATATTATAGGATATAACAAATTAACGAATAACTATTATTATATTTTCAGAGGTGTCTAGACACCCCCCAAAAAATCCCTAAATACGTCATTGCTTACATTTCTTTATTGCTATTGCATTCGGGCACCAAAAATAACATTGTGAAATTAATATGTTTAGCTCTCCAATAACTACACCGAACATCCATGGCCACCGAATTATACATTGTATAGACCTTAAGTACTAAGCGAACCCATATTGGCCAAACGAGTTACAGAAAAAATCTCGGTGGACTGGTAAACAAATTCATAGAAAAAGTTTTATAATAAATAATTGATTTAAAATTTTTATTAATATTAAATACAATTTAGGTAGTAGGTACGTTTAATAGATAAAATTTTATGAAGGGCGGGTAAAATATTAAAATATCGGTTGGTCGAATTTACCTAATCTGGCCCTGACTGTAAGTATAAACTATAATACGCAGGGCCGTGCTAAGAAAAGGTGTCAAAAGGAGAGAGTGCCTTAAGAAACCAACAATTTTAAAGTCGCCAATAAGAATTTATATATTTAATTTAATTATTTTTGTATATTAGTTTTATTTATCTCATGATGGTTGACGATAGGGATGGGCTAAAATGAAAAAAATATTGATATTGATAAAATGTAAAATTTATCATTTGATATATCAAATATATTTTTTAGTACTATAATTTGCGAACAGAGATTTTATAACATAAATCTTATACATAGTATTATCATTGATTTTAGAATAGTCTATTCTATAATTAATGGTATTACATAATAATGATAATATCATGTATTCTAATAAGTAATATAATATTAAAATATGATAATAACATTTGAAAGTTGTATTATTTTCATATTTGACATGTACATTTCCTTTAACATTTTTAAAACATACTTAGCATCTGTTTGTGTTTGAATCAATTTTTTTAAAATGCTGTACGTACTTGAAAGGTGCCATAATAATATTGTATCGATAATAGACAACTCAATACTATAATAATTTCTAATTGACCATTAACTACTAAGTCTATCTTTCATAAATAATCTGAAAGTATGTTGGAACAGTAATAATTGTGTCAGATAATAATTGGTATTTGACAATAAAAAAAATTAAACTATATACCTATTTATAGTTTAATATTATATTTTAACAAAATAGTAAAAATCCGCAAAATTACGGTTTCTGTTATTTAAATTTTTTTAATTTCATGAAAACTAATTGAGTTTTGATCGTAGAGACTTGAAAATTTTTTGAGTTTTGATCGTAGAGACTTGAAAATTTTTTGAGTCTTTACTTAGGTAAAATATTTCTGACAAAGTATAGACTTTTGGCTTTTTTTTTTAATAATGTTTAATATTTCTTGCAGTCTTTAGTTTATTGGTTTTAAAATTTTATCGAAGTCTAGCCATATACGACGTAATGTTTTTACAAAATATTTTGATAATCGTGACTGACAATTTTTTTTCATAAGCTTTTAAAGTAAGAGTTCTTGGAAATCAGGAAAATTAGGGTTTTATTATTTTATTTCTTTATAACTAAGTAAGTTTAGATCGTATGAAATTGAAATTTATTTTAAATATTTACATTCGTAATTTACACACGTGGTAAAATTTTGGAATGGATTATCAGTAGAGGATATTGTAATAATTTGTTTTTCGCTCAGAATCGTATTTTCTAATGAAATATCATTGCATTCAAATCTTCAATATATTAAACCACTAATTTCTCCAAGGACTGAAGGGATAAAGGAGGAACGTCCACAATCGACATTCCCACTTTTTTCTTATTTTACTATTCACTTTTTTTTTTAATAATGTGATTATAAATTAAATAGAAGAATTTTAAACTATTTTTAATAGAGAATCTTCGACCTCAATAAGAATAACGTTGGTTGGTACCTTCTTTTTTTTTTTGGCAAAAATTTTGGCATCTATAAACTATGCAAATTAATATCCCACCTCTCGAGCCTTAGTTTAGGTTTTATAGAAGAAATTTCTATTTGATTTTGTTAGATGTTCGTTGATGTAAATATTCTCATTTGCCCATTCTTTTTATACTTGTTACTGGTTAATAATTTCCTTTTAATTCTTAATTCTATTGTTTCTAATTTGATTATGTCTAGGATAGCTGTGCATATTGTAATTGATTGGATAGAAACTGTTTTTTTTTCTTAGGGTATTGCTTTTTGCATAATAAATTATATTGAACAAATTATATCTGAAATACAAATTTCAAAGAATGTCTTGGATGCAGTTAAAATTAAGTGCAGTTAATGTTACTGTGCATTTCATCTTATCGTTCAACAACAGTGTCAAATGTTTTTTTGGCCTTGCTTTTTCACCCTTTAGAGTATAATTTGGAAATAAAGTAATTTTTAAGAACTTAATTTTTTTGATTGAAAGTAGTATATATATAGATATTCCATCACTCAATGGAAACTTAAATTTCGATATAGGCCGTATTGTAAGAGATTACCTTGGTTTAAATTCTATTATTGGTTTTGTTAAAAATTATTCTTCTAATTTCTGTTGTAGAATTTGATAAACGAAAAAATTTGATTTAAAAATTCAATATTATGACAACATTTCTCTTCTTAATTAATGAAAAAGTATGTCAATAATTTAAATAAAAATTATTCATCAGAAGGATGATTAAAAGAAAAAATGTGTTTGGTTAGATGTTAAAGATTATAATTTGTTTGATCAATTAAATTCAGATATTTTGCACGATGCATTTGAATGGTGAGTTAAATAGCATTATGTGTCTTATTTCAGTATACCACAAAAAATACTTAAAATTCTTTTCGATACAAGTATTAAATGATAGAATATTGGGTAGGTTTAATTTGGACTAGAAAATAACAGATCATGCATGCTATCTTTAATAAATGTAAGAAAAATTAATCCATCAGTATCCGAAATGTTATTGATTAGATATTTTAGTTTACTAGTAAGCGATTTTGTACTTATAAGTGAACCAATTCTAGACCTATATTTGTGTATATTGTTATTGATATTATATTAACATCACTCAAAGGAATTAGTTGAGGTATACTTACAAACAATTTGAGACTATTTATTTATTTAAAATTTAGTAAAAATGTACTATAGCCATAATTATGTTTTTTTACGCATTATCCTAACATTGTAAAAAGGAATGGTCCCGTTAATTCATTTATGGTAAATGCGTTTTAAGGCAATACACAGAATTAAAAAAAAATACTGCAAGATCATCTTTTAACTGTGGAAATATTTGCTTAACATTAGCAATAAAGTATCAAGTACAATTTATTATTGGAGCTCGGAAAAAATTAAAATCTATAAAATTAAATCCGAACTGATCCTTAGTAATGAGGAACCACTAATTGTATTAGTTGGGCCGAAATCAAAGGAAGACATAAGATCAATTACATTTTGACTAGATATAGATGATGAAAATCCACACATTGTTTTGGTTAAAGGTATCTTCCTTTATAGATCACAAAGAATTATTTTAATTTTATAAAAGAAGAGAAGAATATACCTAATGGTTTTACGTGTGCCTATTTTTTGCTTTTGAAAGAAAATTGTGTTCACTTCTACTTGATACATTATTTAGCTCATTTTTCGAAAATTTCCTTGGAATAAGGATTATTACGTGAATAATACTGATTATCACTATAATACTATTATTACT
>CM023357.1:32818805-32833030 GCA_013282895.1 Eriosoma lanigerum | reverse complement strand
TGATATTTCCTGCAAATATATGATTAACTTAAAAGTTGCCAATAGATTTCTATATTCAGTTTAACTCAAATATCAAATTTTGAGTTTTGCTTTTGTTTTATTTGTCTATCTTACCCTTTAAACGGACAGAGATGGTATTATCATTGATAAACATGCAGATATAACATCATCTTGTATATAGTTATTCTAAGACAGCTTTTCACGTATGGTTGTGAAAAGGCAGTTCAAAATGGTGACAGACAGCGTGGCGGCAAAGTGTATTAATGGCGGAAAAAAACTCTTAAAGAGTAATCATGGTAAGAGAAGAAAAATAATTAAATATTTTAAAATAAAATGATTATATGTAGTACAAATTTAAATAAAAAATTACTTTAATTCCATTAAATTTGTCTAAAAATCCACGGAAAGGGATAATACTCACATCTACATTATTCTGTTTTGTATCATCGACATCCAAGTTATTCTAAAATAATAATTATTTTAATTTAATAGTAACTATATAATCTCAGATAAAAATGTGTTATAATTTTACTGGGATATTTAGGGAACATATATTGTTTGGTTTTGAGCATCGTGTACTATTATTTACAACTTGATCTGAAATTTATTTGTCTTTTTAAACTAATTCTTCACTCAACTGTTCAATAAGTTTAAAATCATTACCAGCTCCATTAGACATATTACTTTTTCATGTAGTTTTCTAACCTAAAATTTATAATTTTCGACTAACTATATAATTTGTAAAGATTATATTAATGCTCTTTGATTTTATCCTCGCCTTTCGTTATGCATTGAATTTTTGAATATAACATGTATGTTTCATAGGTTTACAAAGGTAAGCGTCCATAAGTACGGATCGTAACAAACGGATCTATTTGTGATAGTGCGTCCATCAAAAATAATTTTAAAATCCGATATATACTTTTTAGTTTCTCTTTAAATTTTGAAATTTGAAACCTAACCAATGTGTTTTTAAAGTACTGGGATTAAATTAATTTTAGACATCCACTCGGCCACCAACCACAGAATATGTTAGATTTGACCTGCATAACTAGGTATTTTACAAAGGAATAAAGTTACAGTCTAAGAACCAAATATATATTATATTTTAATACAGTACCTATCATAATATTATTCTAGAAACATCAATTTGTGTACTTATTCAAGTATATTTATAGTTATTTTTATTACTTATTTTGTATATATCCAACTCCAAAACATATGCGGTTATTACCTTATCACAAACCCTTGATCGGCACCATTAGTTTATACATTACTGTATTTTAATATGCTATTTCAAGTATAAATTGTTAGGTAATCGATGTGTAACTAAATATACTCGTATTACAATAAAATAAAAATAATAAATATAAATATAATTTAACAAATAATTTACTTACATTATAACGTACTATAACTTTTAACTTTTAACTTTAAATTACACCGAATAGGTAGTAATATTAAGTTAATTAAACGTATAGAAAAACTTTTGTTCAATATTCGAATAACTTTAATATAGCAATTAAAATTAATTACAATAGTGATTAGCAATACAATATTTATATTAAAACCGAAATATTGATACCATAGTACCTAAACTTATTTTATAAAGGACAGTCATATATATTAAAATAATGTATTGTTACGTAACAGAACATAAGGAATAAATAATGCATAATGATATTTAATTTAATTTATATTAAATTTAAATAAAAAATTAACAATTTGTTTAAAATTAACATGAATTAAGATAATATGAATATTGGATACCCAATCATCTATTCATATATTATCATACTTTATTATAGTATAAATTGCATCTAGTTGCTAATTTATTTAGTTTATTTTTCAAAAGTTTTTCCTTGGAAGAAAAAAACTACCAAAAAATGGCGTAAAATCAGCAAAATTACGATTTTTGTTATTATAAATTTTAAATTTCGTGATGACTAATCGAGTTTTGATCGTAAGGACTTGAAAATTTTTTTGAGTATTAACATAGTTAATATAGAAATGTCGTAAAATTTTGGAATGAATTATTATTATTTTTAAAAAGTCTGATTGGCCTTAGAGTCATATGTATAACTGAACATTGGTTAAATCTTCTGGCTTCCCTGCGGCACAATCAGCTAGGTAGTGATATTTCGACCAATTAATGTCATTAAAAAAATCACAGCGGGGATAAATTAATAGATTTAAAAAATAATAGCAATATAATTATTATTGTTCTGACTCAACAATTTTGTTATTGTTTAATTGTTACAAAATATGTTTATATGTGCTGGCCAAACAAGTCATAATTTACATTGATAACACTTAATGGCCCCATCGAAACATAATTATTAAACAAAATTTGTTTACGAGTACAATCTACCGTTCGATTGTCTCATTGCGCACTAAGAAGTTGACTAAAGCACATAAATACCTTTACGCATTGACTATTATTATATTTAATACATTTATTATATCACTATTAATATTGATTATTTCGATTAAAATGGGTAATAAATGTTCGTTCATAAATTTTTGTCCCAGAGTGACAAGAGCTAACACGGAAAAAACGTTGAAAAACAAAGTGAAGAATAAGAAGGTAACAATTTAATTAACACCGCAGTGGGGACGTAACATTAAGTTAAATTAAAAATGTATACCTATTCTTTTGATTTAGTTTTGGCGATGAAATTTACAAAAATAGTATTATTATATTAAATTTAATTAAATTTATTTATTAGTTCATAGCAAAAACATTGCCATTTAATATAATAATTAAATTTTTTATTTGTGTTATTAAATTTGTAATTCATGTTTTATTTTATACTATAATGTGTAATATTATGTATGAGTTTAACGTTAAATTGACATATTAAATTTAATTTCATTATTGGAAATTCTAGTAATTATTTTAAAACTTTATAAAATAAAAATAAAAGTATAAAACTTAATTAAAATTTAACGGTCTGTAAAATATTTAACGAATTTAAAAAAAAACACGAAATCGTATAGTTATTTGAAAGCATAAATGTATTATTTAATAAAATTAATAAATAATTTGGCCATTATTTGTTTATTTAAAATGTATGACTATTAAAATATTATTTTTAAATTTATTAGTATTTATATAAGATTTTTGTCTGATTAAATTTTACTATTCGATGTATACAATTTTTAGTGATGATTTTTTTACATTTGTAAACGAAAATCACGAATATTTATTATTTATTGTGAATTCTTGGCATTATAAATCACATTTAACAACTAGAATATTGATTATTAGAAATTAATTAATACAAAAACACCGTTGCATGGGATAAATATTTAATATTATTGATTTATAGAAAATGAATAAGATATCGTTTTTGAGAATGGTGTGTAAATGGCGTAACAAAGACGATTCGTTGGCCCCCACGGTTCCTGCTATGTCTGAGACTTCGCTGACCATACCACAAATAGATTCAAACGACGAATCCACGATAAATGTAAACGGTACCAATGCCGCCCTAACCAATATTGTGCCATTTTTTGAAATAGAACTTTCCACTAAACCCGAAGATACATCAGATAATGTTTATGCCGAAGAAACAGGAAATATTCTACTGGAAAATGGAATAACAACACCTCATGCGATTCCGGAATTTGTCGACGACACTCCGGCTGCTGACCACAAAAATTGTTTTCAGACATAAAAAAAAACATTAAACCTTAACTAAACCTTATTAAAAGTTGAAGCGAAGATATTTTATTATTTTTAGGAAATACGTAAATATGATCTATTACTACAAATCAACAATGAAGAAATCCATTGAACAGCAAAGACATCTCAGTAAAAGACTTAGGTATTATATAACTTAAAAAAACAACATCTAAAAAAAAATTCAATCAGGTATAATAATGAAAATCCCTTTATCATCACTTAGCATTAAAATCAGAGTATACTATATCTATTGTATACAAACCTAGCAGAAATGTCTATCTAATTGAATATGTACGAACCTAGTTTAAAAACTTCCACGAGAAACAACTAAAAAAATATACGAAGGAGTCTCCACTTCAGAACCAGAAAAATTACCTCCAAAACTAGACATAACAAGACATAGTTCTAAAAACTAAAGACATTCTATATGTATAAATAATAGATATAATTTTATATAATTTTTAACTTAATTAATATAATTATCTAGAAGATTAATATTAACCAAAATATTTAAAAAATCATTAATAATAAGTTGAAACATTTCTCATAAATAATTAAAGAAAATCAAAAAATGTATTACAAAATATACCTATAGAGAAGATAGAAAGTAGACAGTCAATTAATGTTATTTCAACAAATCAACGCTGGATGAGATATATAAGCAGATTTCAAAAATAATAACAATACTTATTATGATTTATAATAATTACTGTTCTGACCCATAGAAAATAAAAATATAAAAAAATATAATAAAAATATTGGTAGAAGTTTATTTTATATTTATTTACTTATATTATTAGGTTATCGTTAACTCTTCGTTATTTGGCTACTGGAGAAAGCCATGTTAGTTTTTATTATTCTACAAGAATTGCAGAAAACTGAATTGTTATTGAGACAGTAGATGTTATCATATCTTGCTTAATGAATATATATATTTAAAAATATCATTATTCATATATTAAAAAAAAAGTTCAAATTGGGTACTGAAATAGTACAATCACAGATCACACAGCCACAGTTATAACCGTAACTAGTGAGTGCAATATAAAACAACTTCTTATCAATACAGTTATCAAAATAGTTGAAAAATATTTGGTGAATTATCAAATATTTTAAAATGAATCATAAAATATTTGATGTTTGACAAATGTCAAATATTTTATCGTATGAACCGGGCCTTACTTTATACGTGATTCTAAATTACTATTTCCAGAGATATTCAATAAGTTTCAACTTTATATTATAATAATTTGATATATTATGCAAAAATCATATTACGATATTTTTTTAAACGTGTTATGTTTAAACATAATAATTTGCTATGACGACCAAAACTAACAACACTGTTGTATCTAAAGCTCTGGGTACCTATACTCTAGACCACGAGAGAAGTAAACTGTTTCACGTCCAAACCGCGTAATGTATTGCCTATTTGACATATCAAAAAAGTTCTTTATGGTACTAGATGGGATGAACGGTACCTGAAAACGGTCATCTGTATGAGCGAAACGGTTAAAAAAGATATTATCTTGTAGCAATTTTTTTAATTATATATATTGCCTCAAAACGTATTGACCATAAGTGACTAACAGGACCATTCATTTTTATTTTAAATAAGCCACGACAGCTAGGGTATTGGCTGTTTGTGAGAAATTAATTAAAGGTGGAGGCGGATACAAAAGAAGGGGATGTTTACAAGATTTCAAATTGCATTGTTAAATTTTCAGTAGATAAAAATACAGAATATATATGAAGATAGATGTTTTGGTTTAAATTTTGTTTATTAGTTTGGCTTCTTTTAGGAACAGGAGTCTTTTCGGTTTCGAGTGGATCCAGTCCCAATATCTAACTTAATTGGGAAAGAAGATGTAGTGGTTTCCATTTTTATTATGTTGGGATAATGTGTAAGAAAACGTAAGCTTAGTATATAAGTTTTAGTACATTTTTAGTAAATTGTAAATAAAGTTCGTATATTTCCGATACTAATATCTCAAATTGTTGTAAGTAATAACAATTTTTTTTGAGTGGAATGCACAGTACTGATACATAAACTGCACCTAATTTTAACTGCATCTTTGGCATTCTTCCGAAATTTGTCTTTCAGATATCATTTGTTCAACATAATTCTTTATGCAAACAGCAATACACTCTGAAAAGTGTATTCTTACATACCAAAAATACCATACCATACCAAAAAAAGTGAAAAGTGAAAGGTTGTAATACATCAACACTTATTTTGATAAATGTTTACGATAAGACATTTTTAATAAAAACATTTAATGCTTTTAATCTTTTTTGTTACATTGATATAAATTTAAATCATTACTTAAATGTTGCCAATTGAAGTATTTTAAGACTTATTTTCTAGCACTTTTTTATATAAAAAACACTTTTGCATTATATTTAAAATACAATCAACAAATTTATATTGAAATTCAATTACAACTTGAAAATTAACAAATAAAAAAAAAGTACAGTATATTATATTGAAAGTTAATAAAAAATATTACATTTATATTTCAATGTCAGAAAGTAAAGCGATATTATTATTATAAATATTTATTTTATTTTAATGCCATCATCTTTTAAATACACTTATTATTACATTTATGTGTAAAATAGACAGATTTGTAAAACGATCGTGGGGCATAGACATTCTCATCTATGACTTTATTCTTCGCATAGCTGAAAAAAGATCCCTTTGATCTTTGAACGAAACACATAATTTAGAACAGTCAAAACAACATCATTTAGTTTTTTTAGTGGAAAATATCATAACGTAACAAACTGTTTGGTTAAAATCAATCACTATTTCTCTTACTATTCCTAAATGTATACTGTTGAAAATTTTCAATTATTATATTTAGCAATTATTGTTATATAGCTAAGACTTTATTTTGATATGTTTATAATATTTTGTATATATTTATATATATATTTATCTTATTTATATATTTATCTTTATTATTACATTTATACTACGTTTATAAATCACTATTTTTGTTACTATTCCAAAAAGTACACTGTTAAAATTTTTTAATTATATTTATTAACTATTATTATTTATTGAAATTGTATTAAATATTTATTATTGAATTGCTATTTTATTTATTTATAAATTTTAAATTTGTTGATACAAAAAATTGCATTTGGTTTTTGTAAAATTAAAATTGCTTTTTATTTAAAGAGTTATTAAAATACTTTAACGTTTGAATAATATTCAATGATGTATCTATTGATATTGTTACTATTTATATTTAAGGAAAAAAACCAAACGGGTTTAATTATTAATGGTATTAGGTATGCATGAACAGTTGAGATCGGTGCTTTAGGAAAAGGACTAAGAATTAGTAGGAGTAAAACTCAGTCAATTGTGTATGATTTTGTAGGAAGTGATCATGGAATTAATAGAGCAATAAGACATATATAATGAAGATGGATGATGATATATAGGGTGCGACTGTATGAGACTCATGGGTTCAAGAACTTAGATAGTAGTGTAAAAGAAAAAAGTAGTTTTTAGAAGGACATGGAAAATATCGAATATTTTAGTGATAAGGGGAGGGAAACACCTGAAAAGAAGTTAATAGAAGGAATAGTGAGTTATATGAAAATAGCTGGTGTATAAATGGACGAGGTGGAGGAGATCGAGATCTAAAGAGATGTAGGACTCAAGTGGCCGATACTTTATATTTGAATAATAAGGAGAATAAGATACGCGGAAATATAAATGTACAATAAATACTTTAGATTTCCAATATGATACTGAAATTCCATTGTCTTGCTTCCTGATGATTATGCTCAGAGAAATACTTGAACAACTAAATACGTAATAGTAGTTCAATAATATGAGTAATTATGTATAAATATTACGTATAGATGTGCATTCGTGTACGTCTTTGGGCGCAGTGAGAAAATCGGACGTGTGGGTCCTGTTTGTTGACAAATTTTGTTTAAAAATTACGTTGCGATGAGAATAAAACATAAATAAAACATTGTCAGCCAGAATAGTAATAATTATTGTTATTAATTTAAGTACGTATCTCGTATCTGATTTACTAATTTGTTTATATTTTTTATTATTATTCTTTAAATTTAAAATAATATTAAGCTTAATAATTATTCTCAATAATATTAATCATTTATTAGCGTTGATCGACGATCATATTCGCATACTATAAGTATTTACTAGAGACTAGACGTATACAATAATAATTGATAGGACATGTAGACTATAATTTAATTAAATTTAATGAGTCAAAAAAAATAGGTAACATGTCTAGCCTTGCACTAACATTTTTAGTAGCTCTTAAAATGATAATAATAAATAGAGTATATGAACTAAAATTATTTATAATAAAATAATTTATGCACCAGGATTCTCCATTTTTTCTTTAATAAATTTTTCATTTCTCGCAACAGTAACTTCTAAGTGCCCTTCAATAATTTCTACCAAAAATGGTTTATAGTACATTTAGTAAAGAAAGAGTTTGCGTGTCCAAGTTAGTAGTTTGATTTTGCTAATTTTTAAAAAATTAGTAAATAAATTCATAACTGATAAAATATGTGTTAAGTAATGTGTCACGCGGAAAATCAGGAACAATCGTCTAAAATTGAACATGATATAAAAACAAAACATACATGCAGATACTACTATTGGTTATAAATACTAGTATTTAAAATCAATCATACTATTTATTAAAAATAATTTACCTGATGTACTTTTGAACTTCTTCACACGATACATATTCATTAAAGGAATTCTTTATTGCTAAATATATCAAATCTGGCCAATTAATGATCGACATAATCTAAAATGGTTATTTATGTAATATATAATAATGTAATAATAAGGTACTCATATCATAAATACTGTTAAAATCTACTTTTAGTATTAGTCGCCAAAATAATAAAATATTATTTATTATATACAACGTTTGAAAAATACGATTATTCAAAAAACATAAAATTATTAAAATATTAAAGTTGAAATTTATTGAATATTTCTGCTGTAAATTAAAACTATTTGTCATTGATTTATTTTGTCAGTTTATGAAAACCCATTTAATTTAATAATTTACAAAACTTAATCCGATTAATTATCTAACTAATTATTTCAAAATAATCGGATTTTAAAACCAGCACGTATAAATTTTAAAAAAAGTTAAACATCGATGACATAATATGTTTCGAAGTATACTAGCATATTTCTGAATTACAATAAATAGATACATTTAGAGACCAATCAAATATCTAATAGTTATTTATCTAGGCTTTTTATGTACAATGTTATCCGTCTTGCTGTCTCAGCATCACGGTTGTAAATAAACAATAGATAGACGGATAGATAGATGGACGGTTTCTATCGACAACCGTGCTCAGCAGTCAGAAGTATACACAAAATATTTTTTATGTTATGTGAAAAATTATTACTTTGCATATTGCTCTATCTGGGTCAAGAGATACCATGAAATCGTCTTTATCACTCTCATTGTCACCGTTATAATTATTACGATCATTATCATTGTTTTCATCTTCCCTATCATTTTCATCATAATTACTACTATCTTCTTCTACGTATTTTTCTCTAACTACATTGTATGTAGGAGGCAACATATCTGGGCAGCTTATTATAGGATCGAGTTTAATCTTTTTTTTGCAAACCCAATGGGCTGATGGTGTCGTTGGTCGTTTAAATGCCATGACTCCGCGTAATGACAGTAATACAGTATAGATATAAAATAGGGAAAATAAAAATGCAGTACTAACAATTAATAATTTTTATTTCGTAAAAAATGTAATAACCTATACGTGTTAGCTCTAAGCAGTGCGGGATTTACGTATAAGCTACACAAGCTGTAGCTTAGGGCCCCCACTGCCTTGAGGGCCCCCCCGAAAAATTATCCAAATTGTCCATTTGTAATATATATAAATATATATATATCGATAAATATCGGGCCATCGGCCAAATATCGGGAAAAAAAATTCACTCAAATTGGATCAACACAGAAAAATATTTCGTGTATAGCAGTAGAATATTATTTTGAGGTAGTAAACTAGTAACTTGGAAATAAATATGTTTCAATGTATTGATATGGATGTATAAAGCGATATGTGTATCGGAACCGTATAGGTATATACATTTCGTAGTGTTTATCAGTGATTTTTATTCCGTTTGGTGTCATTTATAGGCAATAAATAACACCAAGCAGAATAAAAATTCCCTTATGAGGTATGGCCTTCTCTTACACCGAGCACAATTGTCGATAGAATAGATAAAATATTTAGATAAACTATTGTGAATCATCAATTTTGATAGCTAGAACTACTATTATTACGATTTCATTTTCTTTTGCACTCGGTATTGGCGTTACATGAAACACAGCGTGAGTACAATATTGTATATTTTTATTTATTTATTATATTTTTATTGTATATATTTTTTTGCTAAGAGCTATAGTTTTAATTTGATTAAAAAAACTAAAATTAAATTATTTTACATAAAAAATTCGAAAGTTTATAAATAAGGACCCCCTGATATATATATATATATATATATGCATATTAAATAATACATACTTCGTTTGGAACGGTATTATTGGTATTATTTATAATTTATTCACCCATTACATTACTTTTAAATGTATATTTTTAGTTACATTAAATATTTGGTCACCGTTTGTAAAATGTCAACCAGAATATATAAAAGTGGAGCTCAAAAAAGGAAAAAGAAGCAGAGAGCTGAAGATGAGCTTAGCAAGTTAACAAAATTGGATAGTTTTTTTACAAATATAGACAAGCAGTCTGATGAATCAAAAGTCCTTACCACAATAAGTCAGTCACGGGATATTTATCCTTTTCCTAACACAGAACCTGGTACATCTAGTCGTATAGAATCTATTTCAACGAAAGAAGGAACAAATATTAAGATTTTTAAGCCAGAAAGTAGTATAAGTACAAAAAGTTTAAAATATAAAAACAAACTGAATGATGTTGGACTATGGGGTGATTTAAGTAAAGATGAAATTTCATACTGGGTAGAAAAAGGTCCATCAGAATGTCAGCACTCAAATGGCACATTTGAAAAATCAAAGAAGTTATTTGCAAACCAAGATAGATATTGCTCAAAAAGCTTGTTTTATCCCAAACGGGCTAACGGTGAAAAATATTGCAGAGAATGGTTATTATATTCACCAGTAACTGGTCGTGTATATTGTTTCGTGTGTAAATTATTTTCAAATGCTGCTACGCCATTATCATCTGATGGATTTTGTGATTGGCGTAACACCTATTTAATTAAAAGTCATGAAAACTCTGTAGACCATAGAACAGCTTCGGTGGCATATCTGACAAGAAAACGTGGCTCAAATATTGACTGCCAACTAGCAGAACAGATAAATAATAAACGGCAGTACTGGAAAAATGTTCTTGAACGAATTGTGGCAGTCATAATTACTATGGCAGAGCGTGGTTTGCCTTTCAGAGGAGATAAGGAAAAATTCGGTTCTCCTCACAATGGCAATTTTCTTGGATTACTCGAACTTATAGCAAAATTTGATCCCTTTCTAGCAAGCCATATAACAGAATTTGGGAATAAAGGATCAGGTGTAACATCTTATCTTTCTAAAACAATATGTGATGAGTTTATCCAAATTATGGCACATAAAGTAAGAGACTCAATATTGGAAGATTTAAGAACTGCAGGGTACTTTAGTTTATCCGTAGATTCCACTCCAGATCGGTCCCATATTGATCAACTCACTATTATTGTGAGGTATGTTTCACCAGATGATGGGCTCCCTATTGAACGTTTTCTAACTTTCTTAGAGATGGGTAGCCATACAGGAAAAAGAATTGCTAAGATGACGCACAACTACCTTACAAATGAATGCAAAATAGATTTTAGCAAGTGTCGAGGCCAGTCATATGACAATGCTGCTAATATGTCTGGAAAATACAAGGGCATGCAAGAAATAATATTGAAGATTAACAAGTATGCTAAATATATTCCATGTGCTGGTCATTCCCTGAATCTTGTTGGTAGAGCAGCTGTTGACTGTTGTTTAGATGTAGTAAACTTTTTTGGAATTATTCAAGAAATATATAAATTTTTTTCATCATCTACACATAGATGGGGCGTACTGTTGTCATTCTTCAAAGATGATTCAAAAGTTACAAAGTCTAAAGTCCCAAAGTCATTGTCAAAGACTAGATGGGAAGCACATTCAATGGCCACAAGTGCAATACTTGATAGTTATGATGGAATAATTTCTGCATTGCATCAGCTGTATATTGATACTACAGAGAAAGGCGAAACAAGAAATCAGGCCATTAACATTTTGAATAAAATGGAGGAGTTAGAATTTATGTTCATGTTATATTTGTGGAGTTACTTGCTGGATGAATTTCACAAGACTAGTCAATCACTACAAGATCCTCGAATTAGTCTAGATGTATGTAGGAAATTGTATGCGTCACTTTCTGATTTTGTTAAAAATTCCAGGGATATGTTCGATCATTTTGAAAAAAAAATCAAAGGAAAAATTGCCTGATGTTGATTATAAGAAAAGCAAATGTAGAAGAAGGCATATCAATGATGATGAAAATGATGCTTTAGAGAATCTTGAGCCAAGAGACCAGTTCAGAATCAAAACATTTATACCTGTAATGGATGCATTAGAGTCTTGTCTGGAAAAGAGGGGCTCAGTTTACAATGATGCTGCAAAAATGTTTTCATTCTTAACAAAATTAGAAGCCACAGAAGAAGAGATTCGTGAAGGAGTAAGTGCTTTGTGCCAAACATATCCTGAAGATGTTGACGTAAATCTTGAAGGAGAAGTCAAGCATTTCCATCAATATCTTAGACATAGTCAAACTTACAGTTCCGTGGAACAAGATTGTCTGACACATCAGGATCTGTATATGGTAATATTTAACGATCGTGTCCAATCAACATTCCCTAATGTAGAAGCAATATTGAGATTGTTTCTTAGTATGATGGTTGCAAATTGCTCTGGTGAAAGATCTTTTTCTCAGCTAAAGAGGATAAAAAATGAGTTTAGAACAACAATGACTCAAGATCAATTATGTTCCCTTAGTCTTATGTGCATAGAAAGTGACAAACTACGCAGTTTATCATTTGATGATGTTATCAGTGACTTTGCTTTGGCAAAGGCAAGAAAGAGAGCATTTTAGTTAATTATAATTATGATATAAAATAATAAGTTTTCTTGTAATTTATGCTTTTTTAAAAAACTTTTTTCGGTTCACCGAATTTTATATTTTTAAGTGTTTATTAATAAAAATGATATTAAGTAAGTAATTATTTCAATTATCTATATACTGTTACGGACACACTCGTGTGTCCAGTCACAAATAAACTACACGTCGATTCACTAATTAATTCACTATAATTTAGTATTAAGACTTTTAAAAATAAGTTTAACAAAGGTTCTGTAATGCTCTGTGTTAAGGCTCTGTACAAGACAATAAGGCTCTGAATGCTCTGAGTTATGGACACTTACTGACTGTGTGTTCGTCTACATGTACTCGGCACCTCGTCTAAAGGGTTTATTCAGCATAAACCTTGGGCCAGTCGAATAAGAAGGGAGTCTCATTCGCCTTTAGACGCTCACACAGCAGTTTACACTATGTCCTGCATATTTGTAATAATATATACATGAACATATTTTACTGATGACGACTTACAGTATAACATAACAATTACATTGTAGTATGATATAACATTATAATATACATAATAATGTGCTATTCATAACAATACTTCATAATTGTATTGCAGTTAACTCTCTAGATATCCGAAAATCATACTTGCCACTGACTTATAATCGTAGGTGATGTTAGAATACGAATTTAGGGGGGGGGGAATATTTATCCGGACCTTTAAAGGGCCCCTCATCTCAAATAGCTTAGGACTTGATCTAGTCTTAATCCGGCCCTGGCTCTAAGATATCTTAAGGCGCAGTAAAACAATCGGAAAGTAATCTTGTTTGTTGACAAATTTTGTTATTAATACAATACAATTGAAAAAGTAAAAGAAACGGTTGACTATGGTAAAAAAATGTTAGCAAAAGTAGAACTTTTAAGAGAAGAAAAAATTAGATATGATCAAGACCTTATAGCAACTCAAAATGCACTTTATGAAAAATTCATGAAAGAAAGAAATGAAGAAATAGAGAAAAATAAACGTGAAAACGATAATTTAACAACATTGGAGGAGAGTAATCAACAAACACTTTGTACAACAGTAATATTATTATTAATTAATACATTTATGAGCAAAAATATATTTTTAATGAGTTAAATTTTTGTATTGTATTATTATATTATTTTATTATGATAATATATTAATACAATATAATATATTTATACAAGCCAAGAGACATGGCAAAGAAATGGAATCTACAGATCCTCAAACACACAAAAAAATGCAAGAACGTGTGCAAAATGTAGCAATGCCAAACTAAAAAATCTACCTCAAGCTGACTCCATTAATAATAAATGGAATAGAATCAAA
>CM023357.1:32796130-32818705 GCA_013282895.1 Eriosoma lanigerum | reverse complement strand
TAGATACAATATTTGTCTTTCTGCATCAGAAATGATGACGTGAGTTTTGTACCACGTTCTACATGAAGTCGACGGAATCAGTTTCACTAGGTATTTTTTTGGAGTTCTTCGGTTGTTGGTTTCAAATAAATACACACTGGTTGTATGTTATAAAGAAGATTATTTTATTTTTAATAATTATTAGATTTAAAAAATATCAGAATTGTTTAGGACCAACGGATAACGTTAAAGCCCGAAATATAACTAAACTTCAAAATGTAGTCGTCGCCTACTCAGATATGTGCTTAATGTTGACATCGAATATCGAAAATAGGTTTATATAGTAATATCGAAAGCAGATACAGTGTAGATGTCGCAGTGTTGCGAGTATCTACAAACTCTTATTACTGAACACCATAAATTATATCCAGGTCTTAAACCAAAATTATATTTTATGTTACATTATCATACATTATTGAACAAATTTGGACCCCTCATATAGAGTAAAAGAAATAAAAAGATAATTGCAAATTGATATAATAGACTTGCTAATTAAGTGTTAATGAATAACTGTAAAAGGCACTAAATAAAAACACCAATACGTACTCACTCTTCATATTCATAAAAATAAACTTACAAAACGAAGCCGGAATCAATCATATGGATAAGTAAATTTATGAAACACTCGTCCTTAGTCAATCTAAAATTATTTTTACCCGGATTCATAATATCTAATCAGTTTTATTACTTAATGATAGGTAATATATGAGTTATAATGATTTTTACTCATATTTATATACCCTTTTATTTCTTTCATATAAATTGTACACGTATATATATTATGTGTATATATACACACATATATAAATTGTTATTACAAAGAATTTGAGACATTAGTATCGGAAATGTACGAACTTTATTTAAATATAGTAGAAATGTACTAAAGCCATAATTACGTTTTCTATAAATTGTACACGTTATTAATTATAGGTATACCAACAGGGCCGTATTTAGACTTTTGCAGCCTCACCTAACCACAAAAAAAAAGAACACTTATTTTTTAAATTAAAACAGAAAAAAAAATGTTTCCTTATATTTATTCAAATGTAGATAGAAATATCGACATAATAAAATCATGAAATGCATTATACACAAAAGATTTAAGAAATATAAAAAAATATTATTATAATTAATTTTATATAATTAAATTTACAGAAGTTCTAAACAAGTACAATTTTTAATAACTATACAATTTCAAATAAAACCGGTGAATGAATGGAATCAATATGACGATGTCCATGGGTTGTCCACTTTTGTCGACTCTAAACGCCATTGCCATTACTCAGTGATATATTATTTATCAATTAATCTCATAAACAAATAACTTATTTTTTTTTCTTCAAAATAATATATAAAACTATTAAATCAAAATAAATAAACTTTTAATAATTGTCATATGGTTTTATAATTTTGTATAAAATTGCTGAAAAATGCAAATGCAAAACTGCCTGCCTATGAGTATCCAAGGTAATATACATACAAAATAAAATAACTTGAAACATATTTAATACATTTAAAATTAGTTTAACACAATAGAATTTTACATAAAACATATCGCATACACTTAAAATAAAATTTATTAAGTTAAGAGTATCTTATCCTTATAAATTATATTAATTTATTGTAATTAGATAATAAGCATATATATTATGTGGTTATTTAATAGTATACGAGGTACAAAACCTAAATGCAGTGAAACAGTACAACACAATATTTACAAAGAAGAAGAGAAGAATGAAATGATCAATTACGAACAAGATAATACGAGACCTATCAATACAATTGAAAAAGTAAAAGAAACGGTTGACTATGTTAAAAAAATGTTAGCAAAAGTAGAACTTTTAAGAGAAGAAAAAATTAGATATGATCAAGACATTATAGCAACTCAAAATGCACTTTATGAAAAATTCATGAAAGAAAGAAATGAAGAAATAGAGAAAAATAAACGTGAAAACGATAATTTAACAACATTGGAGGAGAGTAATCAACAAACACTTTGTACAACAGTAATATTATTATTAATTAATACATTTATGAGCAAAAATATATTTTTAATGAGTTAAATTTTTTAGGCATCATATATAGCTAAATCTGACAGACAAAAACACAACGGTGAAATAATATCTAAACACACTATTACAGCTAACTCCTATTCAATTTCAAGTTCTAGAAAAACATTATATTCGAATTCATCAAAAATTAGGAAGAAAATAAAATCAAATAAAAACATAAAATCGTTATCACAGAATTTAAGCAAGTCGGAATATATTGACAATAAATCAAGTAAAACAAACAATAGTAAAAAAAAGCAAGCACAAAAGAAAAATATTTTAAACGAAAAAGTTTCTAAGGGAATTAAAAATACAATTAAAAAAAAATTGACCAATTTAAAAGAAACAAAAGAATCTAATATAAAAATTAAAGACGATGCAGACTCACTTAAATCTATCGATAAACCTATTAATTCCAATATACAGAAAAATGAAAATAGTACACCAGAAAAGAATTCAAGTCCAACTGTTGGAAATAAGCAGGAAATTTCATATGAAAAATTGAATAATTCTGTTGCTAATTTGGAGTCAATGTTAAAACATTTTTTAACTACACAAAGAAGTGAAAAATATGAAATCTTAGCTAGTTTGACTAAACTAGAAAATAAAATAATTTTGAATGAAGATAAGATAGAGACATTAACGTGCAATCTGGAAAAATTAATGACAACAAATCCTGATATATATTCTAATATCGAATTAGATAATATTGAATGCAATAAAAATCATGAACAAATAAAAATAAATAATGATATACAATATGAATTAAATCGCATTGAACAAATTCAACCTCAAGAAAATGCTACGATAATAGATACAATTAATAATACTTGTTATAAAAAAAATTGTGTTTGTAATTTAATAAATAACGAAAAAACTAATATGGAAATTAGAAAGCAAAATAGCAGTAATATGAAAAAAATAAACAACGAAAATATTACTTTATGCGAATTTTTAAAATTAAATCACGAATTCATTAAACCACGTGATAGTTTATTCAAAATAACCCCTGATAATATAAATGAAATTTCTAAATTAAATACATTAATTGAAACAAAAAATGATATAAATGTTCCAGAATTCAAAAAATTACATCACTGTAAAAATACGATTTGTGATTTTCTTCTGTCTCAACCAACTCCTGAATGGGTTGATTCGATGAAATTACACGAAAATACAAAACTTCCAAAAAATCATATTGATCAAATAACTAAATCACAAGAAGAAATGACATCAACATTTAAATGTAGAAAGAAGTATAACATTCAACGAATAGTTAAAGGCAATACTACTTCTAAACATGAAATCGTGTACAACATTACAATTAAATCAGACAACGAGAAAACAAAAAAAAAATAACTACAGAAATTTAAAAAAAAAAAATGTTAGAAGTGACCATGTTTAAAAGGATTCATGTATCGTATCTAATATATTAGAAAAAAATTACAGTTAATGAAATATTTCATCTCAGATAAGTCAACGGTTTAGTCTAAAAAATAAATTAAGTTAAGTTATTAATTTTAGTTAGGTCAATTTTTATTTTTTAAACGTTATTAAATAATATATATATATATATATATATATTTCATAATTATTAACACACATGACACATTTGCAGAGAGCAAAGGAAGTATTCGTTAAAAAAAAAAAAAATTAATACTTAATAAATAAACTTTAAAAACAAACAAAATATTAAAATTATTATAGTATGCAAGTATCTTATAATTGCCTAATTATAGTGGAACATGATAAAATATAATTCAAACAAATTAAATTTAGAAAAAATTATTTTTGGTATACAAATTTATGGAAATCAATTCAATTTCTTAAAATATAAATATAAATATATAAACTTATAACTTGGATTATAAGTTAATAAATTCATATTTAAACATCTTTAATAAATTAATTAACTATAATATTCAATGTTAAAAATAATTTTTTAAAAAAATTGATTTTGTATTTTTTATAAATAAATGTATTTTTTTATATTTATGTAATTAGATACAATTCATAATTTTAATATGATTTTATAGTCATTTATTGAATATTACTTTTTTTAAACGCACATTCCCTAACGCAAATTTCTCATGCGAGTTGAATATAAATATATATATAAATGTAATCATATTTCAAAAAATAAAAATTAGCAACTAAAGTATATAAATTAATTTAATTTTTAGATTAAACCATTAACTATTAACTATACATTTTTTCTAATATATTATGTCAAACTCAGTTAAAAATTGCATTAACTTGCAGAGCTTTTGTATTATTAACGTGCAAAATTACTATACGCAGAAAAATCATTATGGAGTTTAGAATACATTTATATCATAAAGCTTATTATAAAATACATATCGTTAAATATTTACTACATTAGACATATTGTAAAGCCTGCAAATTAGTGCAGTTCGTGAGTTGACAACCTCTTAACACTTCTTTTATTGTTTTTATCATATATGACATAATATGTAATAAAACCTAACATAACATTAACATTCGTGTTTTTAATGAGTCTATACTTGATTATATTTTATAAAAAAAAAAAAATCTAGATAATTCATTCCAATAATTATAATAATATTGAAAGAAGTATACATCAATTTTAATGTAATTAAATTGTACACACAATATAAATGTGTAATGCGAATTTTTAGTATATTTTTATTTTTATTACCCAACCCATTATTATGTTTTCTAAAAAAAAAAAGTATGGACTAGTAATGTAAAAAATTAATTGCTAACTTTTTGTAAATGTTGAAAACATAATATACACCTATAAGTTACATACGTTTTTCAGTAGTAATACTTTTTTTTTTTAAATATGTTTAATATTTGCATTTATGCATTTAGTATTAAAATTGTAAATTATTATAACATGCCTTGTTGTCTTGTTGATTAGAAATTTGACATAAGTACATAATATAAGTCATGTTAGTCGAACAATTAGAAAAAGATAATAGTTTGTAACGTTTATTATACAAGACGAATCTTGTATAATATAGAGTTAGAAGGTCACCGACCAATGACCGGATTTAATTGGATTTATATTCTTACCGATTAGAGGAAAAGGTGAATAATTAACATATTATTGTTTAGCAAACTGAAAAGTTAATATGTTAGTGTTGAATGTTGATGTATAATATTCCGATAATATGAGTATATTGAATAACTAGGTACCTATTTTATAATATAACGAATAATTTTAGTTACCTAAGCTAAAGAATTCATGTAAAAATAAACACTTTAACTATATGTACCTACGTCCTACATATATTCTATAAAATAGTTATAGCAATACAGTATAATAATCCATATTTATTTACTTATCTAAATGATTTTATTTTATTGTACAATAAGGCAGGTAATTTATCATATTATTATATTCATCATCAGTGGCAGATTTAAGGGGGGCATAGGGGCCTGGGTTAATACCTAATACTTAAGTTAATGAACTATACTATATTTTTAGAAAAATACAGGTTTTTATTATAATTATATATTTAATATTATTTTGAAAAACTTTGGGCCCCCTCCCCCAAAACAAAATCGTAGATTCGCCACTGTTCATCATCAATTTACAATGCAGCATTTGGCTAACATTTTGAATTCATACTTTTCTTTTAATAGAAATATGCTACTCGTTTTAATATTTTTTATGATAGTATTAAATTTCATTAGTTTCAAATTAAATACCTAGGGTGAATAATGAATATTGTATTTATATGACGTATCTATACATAGGCATATGTATATGTATAATTTTAAAAATAATAATTATTATAAAATATGGCATAGAATAAGAGTTATTGGTTTTCTAGTCACACTCTGTATTCTGTATCATACAAACGATGTAACGACACAATAAACACAATTACACAACACTGTGATATTGTTCAATGATCATAATAGTCATACGCAGACTTAAGCTCCATAGGTACTTACCGGTGTTGTTGGGGGTGTATGGCACCCCCCAAAATGACTACATTAAATTTTTAGTAACCACATAATTTGTGTATAAACGTACATTTTTACTTATATTTGTATAATATTAGGGGCCGTAACAGGGCCGGAGCAAAACATTTTGCCACCATGTGCAATTAAAAAAAAATGTCGCCCTTTCAATAAATTATTGTTTTATAATCAGTACATGGTTATTTATACAAAATGAACAAAATCAATTACAAACTGTGTTATATTGTAGGAGATCAAAGATTGAATTTCGTCTTCCAAACATTTTAAATTAGGTAAATTTAACTAACTATAAGAAGATTGAATTAAGGCATAATACCTTTATTTTATAGGAATAAGAAAAATACAAATAATCAATTTATATATTGTTATATTGCTTGTTTAGATTAAACTTAAAACTAATGAATTGAAAATGAAAAATTAAAACTAATTTTATGAATACAAGTTATCTGGTCAAACAGTTCATAAATGTTTCCGTTTTGTTAACTTCGCAAAATCTTCTAATAGTAATAATTTTTCGTTGGTAACTACTATATTTTAAGCAGTTCTAAGTTATTTGTTTTTTATAATAAATTGGGATATACGTACTACCCCCTCACAAAATTTTTTTCATATTTTTTGGGAACCTTCAGAATAAAATATAAATATTCCACTAACATTCAATATTATTTCTATTATACAATAAATAATATTTTAAAAGAAATTCATATTTAATTTTTTTTTTTTTTTGGCATCACCTAAATCAAAAAAACGGTTTTACGTATTACCCCCCTCGCAAAATTCTTTTCGGATATTTTTGGGGCCTTTAAAATCAAATACAAACATTTATAACTTTTCCCAAGTATTTCCATTCAATAATAAATAAAATTAAAAATTTAATAAATTTAAAACATTTTTTTTTTTGTTTAACCCAAATTACATAAATGATTTTTAATAGTGCCCCCCTCTCTAAATTTTTTTTCGTATTTTTTCGGGACCTTTAGAATAAAATATAAAAATTTCTCTAAAATTCCATAATATTTATATTAAAATATATATATTATTTTAAAAGAAATTTATAATTAATTTTTTTTTTTTTTTTTGGGCATCACCAAAATAAAAAAAACTTTTTGAAGTACTGCCCCCCTCGCAAAATTTTTTTCGTATATTTTTGGGGCAATTAAAATCAAGTACAAACATTTATATACCTATCCTTAGTATTTCCATTGAATTATAAAAAAAATTATAAACTTGGTAAGTTATTAAATTTTCTACAATTTTTTTTTTCGGTTTTAACCTTAATCATAAAAACGGTTTTACAACATGACATTTTATTATGTTGCATACTTAGTATAATAAGCTACTACAAAAACTTATACCTATATCATACATTTGTTATTTAAAATATTGTAACCTTTGATAATATCAACAAATCAATAATACCAAATTCATTATAAATGCTAAAAGAATTATTTATTTGTATAACAATAATTACAGTTATAATCTTAATAATTACATTTTTAATATTTAGTATTTTAAGATAATTTCAAATAATTAATATTGACATGACATATAATAAGCTTGTTTTTGCGAAGGTACCGAAAGAAAACAATTTACTAGAAAGCATTTTGGCAATTGTTTTCGATTAAAACAGTAAACTGTTTACTAAAATGTTTGCTCCTACCACAAAACACCTTCACCAACAGTTTTGTATTTCTGTTATCTCTTATTATAAAAATGATATTAGAAAGTACACTGTATTGTACATTCGTACTGTCTGTGAACTAAAATAGACATTTTAATAAGTGATTAGGATTTAAATTTGTGTTATCAGTTTTCACTCGTTTTGGCGATGTATAAACTTGTTATCTAAAATTATACGTATCAGTAAACAATCTGTAAAAATTTTGCTTTCAGTAGTGTAAATGTAATAATAAAAAAAGACGATTTATGATAAATAAGTATATAGTATATAAATATTATTATAAATCAATTAGTAGGTATATATATTTCCATTTTTGCATTATTTTTGGTATTAATGAATTTTTAACTTTTCATATTATGAAAATAATAAACACACATATCAGTTAACAGATTTGGAAAATATTAAATAAAGTAAATATATAAAATATAAAATAAATATAAAGTAGTAAAACATAAAGTATTAATTGTAAACAACAATATTGCTTCATATTATCGCATAATGGTACCTGATTGACGCTACACCAATATTTTCTGTGTTTATAAACATTTATTTTAAAAATATAATCATCAATACTTAATGCTTTTACTCGTGTACATGAAATTAGTAAAAAATAATTCCATTATAAATTTTGCATATAATATTTAATTTAGATAGATTTTATTACCTATTTCGTTAAATGAAATATAAATAAAAATTATCATTTTAATGATAAATTAAATTAATAAATTATTCAATTATCAAAATGTCAAATATTATATTATATTTGATTAAAAATGTTTTTTATAATATGCTATTATATATGATTAAAATTTATTTATTCTTGAAAATTCTAAAAAAAAGTAACATAGAATTTTTTAAGCTATGTATAAGCTGCGCATACACTTTGTAATCTACCTATGCTTAGTATAGGGACCTATTATTAAATAGAGTTATTTATTAAAACTAAATAATGTTGTTTTGATTGTTCTAAATTTTGTGTTTCATTTATTGCTTTTCATTTTATTATATTATTTAATAATAATATTAAACTATTTTAAGTAAGTTATTTGCGACAATTAAGCAAAACAGAATAATATCTACTACACATTAAGTCACTTTAAGGCACGTACAAGCCCACCGGAATACTGATTTATATACTTTCGGTCACTCAAATAAGCGTGTTTTTTCAAAATAAAATATGTCAAATTATATTTGAGATTTAAGAAGTCTTTTGTCACAAGACCACCTAGAAAATTGTATGCTCACGAGTAGGACTAGGAAAATTATGCACTAAAAACTTACCGAAAATGTTTTAAAACGTTAATAATTATACTACAAAAAAATACTTATTATTTTATATGCATATAAAACATCTTGAAAAACGTAATTAATTACTTTTATTTATGATTTTAAAGTTTGAACTTTGATCTATTTTGCTCCTATGAGTATACGTTCTATTTTGAGTTAAAAATTACAAATAGGTATATCTATAAAACTTCTATACTATTATATGTTTAAATATTTAATGTATACACTATGCACATAATACAACGTACCTAACTATAGTCATTAATAATTATTCAACTACATCATAAACATACTTAATTATAAAAAAAAACTGGAAGTTCGATTTTGAACGTTCCTCCTATTTATTTTCATTTTTATCTTTAATCGTATAGTAATATTATTTTATTGTAATTTTTAGAAATTAACTCAAAAAATAATTCATCAATTCAAAATAAGTTAGTATTTATAATAATTACCTACAACAAATATATTACCTAATATATATAGATTATAGATAAATATGATCTTATTACCTTATTTTTATTTAATTAAGTTATAACATAAATATATACTACTTATAATATTAATTTTAATTGTAATGTTAAGTAGTTAAAATTATATGATAAATATTTTAATTATACACTAATATATAATGTAAAGAATGTTGAACAAATTGTTGCTTTACTAACTACTCTTTGATTCCGGTTCATTATTAATTAGTGCAACTTACCTTCCTTCTAATTCTCGTCTTACGATTTTTGATTCTCACATTTCGACCATTGAACATCTTATTATTACTCTCAATCATCATTTTATTGTTCTGTATGACGACTAACTCTGATAACTTGGGTTTCTCTATTATTAGTGATCCACTGATTTCTTTCCTGTTGTCTCTTGTATGATTGATAGCTTTTAGTCCTGACACTTATCATTCTCGATTAAATATTGATTTTCCCATTCCAGCCTCTACTAAAGCTAGGTATTTCACATTTCATATTTACTCATTTAATTGAAAGAATACCTTTAATGCCTAATCCATGATGAATGATGCAGCTTATGTCTTCAACAATGCTTTATTTAATGCTATTGACACATTTGTTCCTATTAAAACAATGTATAACTCCTAAATTTCCTTGTTGGGTTTCTCCATTCTTAAAGAACTTTATTTTTCTAAAAAAAAAGCCCATTCTAATTATAATCTTTTATTTGTTATATACTTTAAATGGTTCTCCACTTGATCGCATATATACCGTAAAAGATTTAAGATTTTTTTCACACAATCACTATCATTTGATATCCAAATAAATGTAACTGTAGATACTGTTGGTAGAGCACTTAAAGTTCTTAAATTTATTAAAAGAAATATTTGCCATTTCACCTTTGTTTCTTGCTTTCACTCGCTTCATTTTTTCTTGGTCTGTACAATCCTTAAGTACGAATCTGTATCTGGATACCTTATCGCGAGAAGGATAAACTGCGATTGAAAAAAGTTCAAAATCGTTTCTTATTATATTCAATTGTTATGAAACTCGACCATCCATGCCATGATTATTCTCTTATCCATTTTACCATTAATATTCCTACTCTGGCTTTGCGCTAGCTTGATGCTGATGTTTTGTTTAATTTCTCTTTTATGGTACTGTTGATGCTTCTACCTTCTATTTTCTTCCCGTCTATCATACTAGGAGTCACTCGGTATTTTGGTTCCTACTTGCTCTTCTTCATATGAATACAACCAACTCATTCACTGCATGTTGCGATTACTTATGGATCGCTTACATTCTGAGGTCACTTCTTAGTTTTGTTATCTTTTAATTTGTTTTTTTGTAACAATGTATTTCACAAATACCTAGATATATTCTTTTATTGTAAAATTACTTTATAATTTTTTCTTTAAGGAATAAATAAAGTTAAATTAATTAATTAATCTAACTACTATATATGTATTTAAATTAAGAAAGATTTTAATAAAATAATAACATTTAAAGGATAATTGTGGACTAGCGACTAAGAAAACTGCCATTGTCTTACCTAACCTAAATATAGTTAATAGCCCCTAATATAAAAATAAGAATAACATTATAATATGTTCATTAGAATTTAGGAAACATCTCTGCTAGAATTATGAAATACGTACAATCCGACAAAAATAATATACTTCCCTATTTAACCTTGTTTGTTGTACTTATACCTAACCTGCTAACCTATATTTTACTATTTAACTGCTCTACCTATTTTTCCTAAGCCTTTCCCAAATATTTATATTACTCATACTTGTATTAATATTATAATATATTATTATATTGTATTATATAATATATACAATATTACGATATTTATTGTACGTACTTATAGACATATAAATTATAATATTAATTATTATCTGTATAGATATTTAAGTATATCCAGGAACTTAAACAAGGGGGGGGGGGTCCGCGAATCCTTACGAAATTTTTTTGAAAATTTCAGTAGTGTTTAATAATGTTATTAATTAATAACCTATCAAATATTAACATTTATAATACTATTTGTAGATAGGTAAATTAATATTTATGAACCTCTGATTTTATTTGTGCACGTACTTTAGTATTTTTATATAAAATATTTAATATTTAACTATTATGATAATAATTTACATTTTAACACTTTCCTTAATTTTTTCAAAATATTATAAGTATGGTATCGGCTAATAGATACTTAATAATTGTCTGATATTTGAATAAATTGTTTCAGTTATGATGTTATTACAATATATTTATTACGTTACAATACTTTGTCAGAACGTGATTTTCGTGTTTACACTTGTGGAAAAAAATCGTCTACATATTGAATCTGAATGATGATTGTTAAATATTGAAAACAATTGTGTTCAAACTCCTTAAATTAATTGATACATTGTTATTTATTTTAAATATAAACTAATAATTAATAATTATTATGAAATATATATAAAAATAAAGTGGGAAGGCCAATTGTAGACGTTCCTCTTTCGTCCCTTCGGTCCTCGGAGAAATTAGTGGTTCATTATAATTATTAAGATTTGAATGCAATGATATTGCAATAGAAAATACGATTCTGAGCGTATCTAAATATATTGCAATATATTATACTGATAATCCTTTTTAAAATTTACCACGAATGTAAATTACATATGAAAATATACAAAATAAATTTCAAATCTCTATGAACAATATTCAAAGAGTTAGTAATCATTTCTTTCAATATAGCTTAATTTAAGATTTGGTAAATTTATTATAGTATCTTTAATTAATTTAATTTCGATTGGCGGTAATCGAGCAAGACCTAAATCATATTTCGATTTCGAAAATACAACATCGTATTTTTTTAAAAAATATTTAAATTTTTTCTTGCTGGTCGTATAGTATAAGCAAAAATAGCACGACAAATTATTTATATCGAACATCTTAGGACATTGGTTATATTTTTTTATGTTCTTTATAATTATTAATTCACATTTCTGTTAGGCTTATTTTAATATAATTATTTTTAATTTTATTATTTTGTAGATTAACTGAACAATAATATCAAACAGGATATCGAATACCTCGTTCAAACTTCAAACTCATTTACTTATATCCGGTTTTTTATTATTATTATTATTATTTGAATATGCCTAATATAAATTAAATAACTTTAAATTACTAAACGTTTTATTGTTTTATAATCACAGCTACGTAAAATGCACTGTTATTGAGAATATAACATTTTCGAAAACAATGTTTTTTGTGACTATGATTTTCCTGTTTGATAACAATACATTTGTATAAAAAATAATTATGAGGTACTATATAAATATGATATAAACAACACAATTATTATAATAATGCAAATAATAATAACAATATTTGTTTTTTATGTATAAATTTATAGATAGCCCTAAATTAAAATATCTTTAAAAAAAATTTGAGAAAGATCTAATTATTTTAAGGAGCTATGATTATTTTTTTGGGGGTGGCCTAAACCTCTCAGCCTCCCCCCCCCCCTGTTACGCTTAAGCTGAAATATCAGTGAATGAAATGCTATTATAACAAATAAATATAAAAATGATATCAAGTTTTCCAAATGTAAATATTGCTTTTAGAAATACTAATCAATATTTAGAACATCATGTGAATGTATAAAATCATTTTCAATATTGAAACGTATAGAAAATTGGCATGGATCAACTCTTAGGCAAAATAAATTATTGTTTTTATCGCTGTTATTAATAGAACATGAATTATTACAAGAAATAAATACCGATGAAATAATAGATATATTTGCTAAGAAAAGATGTCGAAAAAATAATGTTTAATAATATATTATAGAATGTTTTAATAATAATATGTAATAATATTTTTTACTAAATACTTATTATTAATACTGCAAAAATAAACGTTATTTAATTTAATGATTCTAAATTTAATATTGATTTATTTGATATTTATAGCCAATATATAAAATAGTGCTCATAATGGCTAGTGGGCCTGTATAAGTACATATCTTTTATTTTAATAAATCAATTTTATAAAATGAAATAAAAGTATATTTTTTATATACCCATAGTCCTGTTATTGTAAAGTACTTGAAAAAAAATTAATTAAAATATACAATAAATTTTTTTAAATACAAATTTTCGTTATTAAATTATTTCGAGTGAGTAGTTTTTTAAATATTCTCTTAACATATTTTTGATATATATATAAGGGACAAAGAATCATCCTTCATTGATCATTGTTCTAGAATATTCTATGAATACATTAATCGACCTACATTTCCCATAATCTGACAATTTAATTTCATAACAAATGTACATCCTTCTATCCGAATATTTTGAGAGTATACCCATGGTTTTTTTTTAAAAAACAATTATAATATTCAACATTATCTATAACATAAGCGAAGAATGTACCTGACGGTTTTATGCGTGCCTATTTTTTGTTTTCGTTAGAAAATTGTATCTACTTCGTACTTTATTTAGCTCATTTTTTGAAATTTTCCTTGGAATAAGAATTGTTACGTGAATGATACTGGTTATCATTATAATACTAATATTACTGAATATCATATAATTTACACTAAGAATAGATTGACAATTTGTAATATTACATATATTTTTTGGGTAATCAACTTAAGTACTTCATATTGCCACATTATACGGTAGCACTACAGCTTGGATCTGTGCAGTCTTTTCAAGTCTACCCTACCCGAACAGTACAGAGGCAGCAAGAGCACACCCTGCTGCTCCTATGCGCACGCATATGATTATTATACTTTTGAAGTAGAAATCATTGAATCAAATAGGCGTTTTATTTTCACAATTCATTAACATAATAATATCTCATAATTTGAAATAATATACATGAACACAATTATCTAAACTTTAAAAATTATGAATTTTTAAGTATCGGGAAATATGATTTGACGGAAACATGGGTATTAATTATGTACTAAATGTTTATATATTTATACGTATATTTTTAATGCATTATTCTTATCATAATCGATTAATTTATTTGAAATGGATTTCATTCAATAAATTTAATAAAAAATTATTAATTATTTAAAATAATCAATATTTCCAGAGTTGCCAAGTTCAATAAGTAATCATATAGAAAAAAAAAATTTTAATAAACATGAATTAAGATAGTATGAATATTGGATATCCAATTTATTCATATATCATATCATATATTATAGTAAAATCATATTCATAAATTATTAATTATTTGAAATTGGCGAATTAGTTGAAAAATATTTGGTGAATTATCAAATATTTTAAAATGAATCATAAAATATTTGATGTTTGACAAATTTCAAATATTTTATCGTATGAACCGGGCCTTACTTTATACGTGATTCTAGATTACTATTTCCAGAGATATTCAATAAGTTTCAACTTTATATTATAATAATTAGATATATTATGCAAAAATCATATTACGATATTTTTTTAAACGTTGTTGAACATAATAATTTGCTATGATGACCAAAACTAACAACACTGTTGTATTTAAAGATCTGGGTACCTATACTATACCTCTGGGCCACGAGAGAAGTAAACTGTGTCACGACCAAACCGCGTCGGGTATTGCCCATTTGACATGTCAAAAAAGTTCTTTATGGTACTCGGTGGGATGAACGGTACCTAAAAACGGTCATCTGTGTGCGCGAAACGGTTTACTTCTCTCGTGGGGCAGAGTATCTATTTAAATTTATGACATACATATAACATAAATTATCATTTTAGATTTTATCGGTCATAAATTGGACTGATATTATTTACTTGGCGATTAAGAACTCTTCCAAGAAATATTTATCATATTCAGAAATACAAAATTTCACCCGGTAAGTTATGAGTATAATTATAAGTTATAAGTAAGTCTATAAATTTCGTTTGTGTATAAAGTTTAATAATTTTAGACGAGGGTTCCTAATTTACCGTCAAAGATCGTACATACTAAAAATTTCTACAGAAATTGCTGCCTATAATAATTTTCTTATTCTAAGTCGAACCACCAACTTACGCAGATTGATATCTTACCCTATCAGACGGACATAGATATGGATATAGATCATTTTAAAGCAAATTTATGGAGCACATTTACGGATAATGAGCTAGTTAATAATTAATTGTTAACATATTAAGTATATCATTAGAAAATTATTGAAGTAACAACATTTGTTTGCGTAGGTATCATATCTATTTTTTAACTTTAAAAATTTGAATATTTTATTCTTATATATTATTATTCTCATAATATTATAATTATTAATGACAATAAACAGTTAACTGGTACTAAAGCTGTCATCTAAATTATTTGAAAAATGTATATTTAAATAATCTTCAAAAATTTGTTTTAAATAAAGTAAAAACTTTTATCAATATTTTCACCACAAAATAATTTTTAAAAATTGAAAACTAAAACTATAACGCTGAGATGGATAAACAATTTTAAATATAATTAAGAAAATATAGCCTTTCTAGATTTAAAGTTGGCTTTCAGAATTTTATATTATTTGTTTGTAGCATTGATTATAGAATAGACTATTCTGTAGTCAATAGTTGTAGGTACACAATTACAAATATACAAGCTGCAGTGTATGTTTATTTTTAAATTAAAATTGAATAAGTTTTATAAGTTTGATGTGTTATTGAAGCATTTCTATTTGTTAAATATCTGTAATTTATTGTAATCAAATAAATGAAATAGGAATGAATGCACATAAACCCAATAAATGGAATGATAAAAATCGAAATAATGTATTTCCTCCGATTCCTATTTGTAATAGTAGTAAGTACTTATTATATAATATAAATTCTGTAACTAGTGTATAACTATTATAATACTATATCTAAAATAGTTCTGGGCAAAGTGAGTTGGTTTTATAATATTAATGTTTTTATTTCATGTACGCAGATAATTTGGGTAGAAATAATAATCCGATGATATCAAGTATTATAGGTAGGTAATAGCATTGATTATAGAATAATCTATTCTATAATCAATGGTAATAGGCATGTTATATTTAGAGAATTTTATAAATAGTTGGTATCTACTTTATTTAACTCATTTTTTAAATTTCTCAACAGTGTTTTTGGGCGTAAGGAAAAACTACGCAAAAATAGCAAAAAACCAGTAAAAATTTCAAATACTTATTATTTTTAACGAAATTAATTTTAATTAACAATCACAGATGTTTTATTAGGGATTGGCATGGGTATTATACATAAGTAAATATGTGATAATTTTTATATGTCTATTAATATTTACTTAAATATGAAATCTAAATAGGTAGATATACAACTATGACATTTTGTAATTTTATTCTTAATTTACAATTTTGCGTTTTATAATCTAAAAAATTAAATACAAGCTCAAATATACATACCTTAAACCCAATATAAAATTTCTACAAAATCGTAAGTCACTGTTTTTTAGTGAATTTTTAAAGTTTGAATTTTGAGTACAATTTACGAAATGAGGTTTTTATTTATTTCTAACTTATTCTTATATATTCATATAAAACATCTTAAAAATCGGAAGTAATTAGTTTTATTCATGACTTTAAAGTTTGAGTTTTGATCTATTTTGCTCCTATGAGTATACGTTCTATTTTGAGTTAAAAATTACAAAAAGGTATACCTATAAAACTTCTATATTATTATATGTTTAAATATTTAATATAATAATATATACACTATGCACATAATACAGCATACCTAATTATAGTTAATAATAATTATTCAACTACATCATAGCTATACTTAATTATTAAAAAAAAATTGGAAGTTCGATTCTAGACGTTCCTCCTTTTTATTTTCATTTTCATCTTTAATCGTAAAGTAATATTATTTTATATTGTAATTTTTAGAAATTAACTCAAATTATAATTCATCAATTCAAAATAATTAAGTATTTATAATAAATACCTACAACAAATATATTACCTCATATATATATATAGATTATAGATAAATATGATCTTATTACCTTATTTTTATTTAATTAAGTTATAACATAAATATATAATACTTATAATATTAATTTTAATTGTAATGTTAAGTAGTTAAAATTATATGATAAATATTTTAATTATACACTAATATATAATGTAAAGAATATTGAACAAATTGTTGCTTTACTACCTACTCTTTGATTCCGGTTCATTGTTAATTAGTGCAATTTACCTTCCTTCTAATTCTCGTCTTACAATTTTTGATTCTCACATTTCGATCATTGAACATCTTATTATTACTCTCAATCATCATTTCATTGTTCTGTATGACGACTAACTCTGATAACTTGGGTTTCTCTGTTATTAGTGATCCACTAATTTCTTTCCTGTTTTCTCTTGTATGATTGATAGCTTTTAGTCCTGACACTTATCATTCTCCATTAAATATTGATCTTGCCATTCCAGTCTCTAGTAAAGCTAGGTATTTCACATTTCGTATTTACTCATTTAATTGGAAGGATACCTTTAATGCCTAATCCATGATGAATGATGCAGCTTATGTCTTCAACAATGCTTTATTTAATGCTATTGACACATTTGTTCCTATTAAAAAAATGTATAACTCCTAAATTTCCTTGTTGGGTTTCTCCATTCTTAAAGAACTTTACTTTTCTAAAAAAAAGCCCATTCTAATTATAAACGTTTATTTATTATATACTTTAAATGGTTCTCAACTTGACTGCTTATATACCGTAAAAAATTTAGGATTTTTCTCTCACCTTCACTATCATTTGATATCCATATAAATGTAACTGTAGGTACTGTTGGTAGAGCACTTAAAATTCTTAAATTTATTAAAAGAAATACTTGCTATTTCACCTTTGTTTCTTCCCTTCGCTTGCTTCATTTTTTTTTTTTTTGGTCTGTTCTATGTTTAAGTACGGATCTATATCTGGATACCTTATCTCGATAAGGATAAACTGTGATTGAAAAAAGGTCAAAATCGTTTCACATTATATGAATGTTTATGTTATGAAACTCGACCATCCATGCCATGATTATTCTTTTACCCGTTTTACCATTAATATTCCTACCCTGGCCTTGTGCCATATTGATGCTGATGTTTTGTTTATTTACTCTTTTCTGGTATTGTTGATGTTCCTACTTTCTATTTTCTTCCCATCTATCATACCCAAATACTTATATTCTCATACTTATATTAATATTATAATATATTATTATATTGTATTATATAATATATACAATATTACGATATTTATTATATATTATTTACGTACTTATAGACATATAAATTATAATATTAAATATTATCTGTATAGATATTTAAGTATATCTAGAAACTTAAACAAGGGGGGGGGGGGGTTCCGCGAACCTTCCCTAATTTTTTTTGAAAATTTCTGTAGTGCTTAATAAATGTGTACCTATCAAATATTGACCTTTATAATAAATTTTGTAGATATGTAAATTAATATTTATGAACCTCTGATTTTATTTGTGCACGTGCTTTAATATTTTTATACAAAATATTCAATATTTTACTATTATGATAATAATTTACATTTTAACACTTTCCTCAATTTTTTCAAAATATTATAAGTCTGGTATCGGCTAATAGATACTTAATAATTGTTTGATGTTTGAATAAATTGTTTCAGTTATGATGTTATTACAATAAATTCATTACGTTACAATACTTTGTCAGAACGTGATTTTCGTGTTTACACTTGTGGAAAAAAATCGTCTACATATTGAATCTGAATGATGATTGTTAAATATTGAACACAATTGTGTTCAAACTCCTTAAATTAATTGATACAATGTTATTTATATTAAATATAAACTAATAATTAATAATTATTGAGAAATATATATAAAAATAAAGTGGGAAGGCCGATTGTAGACATTCCTCCTTCATCCCTTTGGTCCTCGAAGAAATTAGTGGTTCATTACAGTTATTAAGCTTTGAATGCAATGATGTTGCATTAGAAAATACGATTCTGAGCGTATCTAAAAATATTGCAATATATTATACTGATAAACCATTTCAAAATTTACCACGAATGTAAATTACATATGAAAATATGCAAAATAAATTTCAAATCTCTACGAACAATATTCAAGTTAGTAATCATTTCTTTCACTACAGCTTAATTTAAGATTTGGTAAATTTATTATAGTATCTTTAATTAATTTAATTTCGATTGGTGGTAATCGTGCAAGACCTAAATCATATTTTGATTTCGAAAATACATCATCGTATTTTTTTTAACAATATTTAAATTTTTTTTGCTGGTCGTTAGATAATGTTGAATTTATATCATATTCAATCTTAACTAATAATTTATAATTTTTTTGGGACGGCAATGTTTCTAGTGAAAATGTATGTTCTTTAGATGTACGTGTGGCGTTATCATGAGACTGAATTTCGATTGAGTTTTTTATTGCGCCTCCAAATTTATACTTATAAATAATTATTAAATTTAAATTATAAAAATCTGTCCCTGCGAGCCATACAGGGTGTTTTGATAAGTTTAATCCTTATAACAGTTTTATATCATTAGAGCTGACTAGTACTCGTTTATCATTTAAAACTTTGACTAGTGTATTTATGCCGCAATAACCATCGTCTTGAACATTTTTCAAAATATAACTTTTTAATATAGTATTTTCAATTACTTGATCTTCATTTAAAATTGTAAATCCTCCTATTGTTTGTGTGTGAATTTGATCAGCATCAATCTTATTAAAATTGATTTTAAATTTCTTATTATCCTTATATAATTTAATTTGGGATTTTTTTATATTTACATTTGCCCCATATTCTTCCAAAAAGTCCATATCAAGGAGACTATCTACTTGTAGATAGTTACTACAGCACACATTTTAACAAATGATTCATCATTAAAAAATACCGGTAAATATGTTTTACCTAATAATTCTAATTTAGTCCAGTTAGCTGTTGTCAAAGTAACATTTTGAAGTGGCTCAATCAATTGTCCATCTGGTAACTTATTTTTGTTAACTATTGAAGTAGTAGCTCCTGTGTCTAAAATAAATTTTCTCTATTGTTTATTTATTATACCAATTATTATTGGGTCAGTATTTTTTTTTTTTTATATAATATTCTGGTTTTGTATTATTAACTTTACAACTTATTATTTTCTCTTGTTTAGTGCTTGATATATTCATATAAGTTTGGCTAGAGAATGGTTCTGTGTCAAAGTTTTCTCTAACCTCCAAACTTTAACCCGTTAGTTTTTTTGATCTGTTATTGGTACAGAATTTTTCAATAATGCAGAAACCGTAAGGTATGTGATCCGTGGTATTGCAGAGGATGGAAATTGTATGTATGATTAAGTTTGTGGATTATAAGTCCAAGTACTCATATTCTGAGTTTTAGGTGGTAAAAAAGGTCCACCTGTATAATTATTAAACTGTTGCCTTTTCTTTTTAAAATTTTGAGAATTACAATTATAATTTTTTGCATTATTATTATTAAATCTTGGTCCATTATAATTATTATTTCCTAGATTGTTTTAGTTGTAACATTCATTAAAATTGTTATAGTTATTTTTGTTACTATTTGAGTTTTATGAATTAGTATAATTTTAATTATTATCATATTTATTATTATTAAAAATAATGCTGATTGTTTCTTCTCGTGTTTTTTTTCATCGGCCTATTTTTTGAAAGCATAACCAGATTATTTTTATTTTTTTATTTCATCCATAATAGTATAATTGTATAATACCAATATTATAAATTTATTATAACAGTATCTTGACATAAACTAAATATGAATTTGATAGTTGTTACATGTCGAAGAAAAATTAATTTATCAGTATTATTAATCGGGTATTATTCGTTGTCTGATTATCGTAATTTATAGTTTGTAGATATGTTATTAGTAATAAAATAACTACAATGAAGCGCAGAAAATATATTAAGTAGACAAAATATTTCCATTGGGTTTTTGAGTTTTTCACATTGTTGTTATAATTATGTTATTGTTGTTGTATGATTGAATGACAAAAAATTCGAACAGATGTCTGAACACATATTATTTAAAAAGAGCTGGCAGTCTGACACCAAAACATCTATGGCTATGTAAAGCAATATAGTTATTAAATATTACAACCGATAATCTATGTTATAAAATTTATAACGTATATTGGTACATTATTATATTACGTATTATTTATTTAAGTTTTTTAATTGCATAGTTAGTTAATTTGTAAATTGAGAAAAGTCAAAACGAATCGAAATTTCGACTCCGCAGTTTTTATAACAATTCCAGTTTGTTGTTTATTTTTTTAATCATATTATAGTTATATTATTTTTTTATTGTCATAAATTAGTTACGTTTTACGATTTTAAAGTTGAAATAACTCAAAATTGTTATTCAGACTAATTTACGTATGTGATGAAACTTAACTACAGAAAGTACGTACGCTTGTAATTTTATAATGCATTTAGTTTGTTAATTTATTTATAATAATTTAAATTTTTTTTTCACAACAACAAATACATTTTTATGATTTTCTATACATTTTTTGTTCGTATTTACTGTTTAATTGGTACTATATTAATGATTTTTTTTTAAAAAAAAGTTGTTTAGACTAATTTTTTACCATAATCTTACAGTATTTTCTATCTAAAGCGCTTGTCCGACAAAAAAAAAACTATCGGAAGTTCTAGGCGTTAAGGATTTCACAAAATCACCATCAGTATGTTGCATACAAACATTGCGGGAAAAATTGCATCGGATTACAGATAAGATGTTTTTTTTTTAAATAATTAGAATATAATAGCATTTTTTTTTCAATTTACTTTCATTCATTTTACTTTCAATTTATTACAATAGTATGAGTATATAGTATTTAAGAATTTATGGCAAAGAACCATCATAAAAAAAAAAATAATCACAATAATGGGCGGTTTTAAATTACAAGTTGCACGATAAAAAAATCTTACTAAAGCTTATACATGAATCACTTATACGCGGTATTAAGTTACAGATACTTAAACCGTATTACTATCGAACAACAATTAATTTTCAATTTTTTTACTTTAATTATT
>CM023357.1:32763305-32786130 GCA_013282895.1 Eriosoma lanigerum | reverse complement strand
ATAATTTAATTAGAAATATCCAATCAACATTATATTTGTAACCAAGAATGGTTTTGTTCTATTAGTTTTTATCACTATGCCTCCATTATTTTCAATACTTCCATTGCTTCAGTAAGTCTTACTAATTCATCCTGTGATTGTATAAGTTTTTCCTTGTTTGAATTTTTTATGTCCTCAGGAACTTTAATTTCATAATCTCCCACGCTCATTGCTTTTTGCAGTTTTCCAACTGTTTGATTTAATAAATCGCTCTTTTTCTTCAGTTTTTCTATTTCTTTAGTTGTATCAATCAAACCCTAATTTAAAACAATATAAATATTGAACCCCTCATTAATACATCAACATTAACTTATGCTCAAATATTGTAAAATAACTAACCTTCAATAAAAGATGTACTTGACATTTATCATTGACAGATAGAATAGCACACCCTGTTGGTATACAATATGATTCTGCAAGTTCCACTTTACTGCAATTGGCAAACGTAGCAATTTCAAATTTAAATTTACTCACAATTTCTGAAGTGTTTTCATCGGAACACTTAATGTATGTTTCAGTTTTGGAACTTTTGGGAACATTATAATCTGATAAAGCTGACCGAATGCTATGTACAACTTTTTGGACAAATTCAACCTCATTTTCAATTTTCAAATTTCGCCCGGTATATTCAATCTAAATTTATTTTAGTAAGATAAATTTAAATATTAATAGTGTCAATAATATACTTACAGTTTTGGGAAATGGAGCAATAGATATACTAGAATATTTAGTAGTATTAGAATGTGGCAATCTCTGATAAAGTTCTTCAGTTATAAATGGCATAAATGGAGATAATAAACGCAAACCTGTGTCCAAACAGTAGAATAAAACATTTTGTGCAGTTTGAATCTTATTTTCATCGTTGGATGCAAATACTGGTTTAAGAGATTCCTAAAAATAATATTCACTGTCATTTCTATTAAAATTAAAATAATTTTATTATATTTCTTATAAATTACCAAGTAAACATCACATAAATCGTACAACCAAAAGTTATAACATGCAGTTGTTGCACCATTGAGTTCATAGTTTTCGAATGAAATATTACATGTTTCAACAGCTAATGCTAGACGACTTAAAATCCATATGTCCATGTTTAACAACTTATTGGTCTATTCAAAATAATATAATTAATTTTTACAAAATAATATTGCAACACAATGTTGTATGAATCAAAGTGAATAAAAAATGGAACAAAGAATGGTTAACAAATTAAATCTGAATTTCAGATTATGGAAGTTTAATCTGGATTACGAATTAATCATTCTATTGCTCAGTACTAGTGTGGAGTGACTAGAGAGGATAAAATAAGAAATAAATACATAATGGAAAGTGCAGAAGTTTCATTGTTTGTAGGTAAAATGAGATTGTTTGGTTATATAGTATGAGGAGAGATGATTCAGAGGCAGTGAGAGTTATTATGGAAAGGAATAGAAGGTGAGAGAGAAAAACCGAATATGAGGTGAATAGATGGAATGGAGAGTGATAATATAGCTATTATAAATTGACATAATGTAGATCTAGATCTATTTAGGATTAGAATAACCAATCTTAGCCAATTGGGAGTGTGAGGCAAAGAATTTTTATAAATATTTTAAAATACCGCATATACAGCTTGGAAAATTCAAAATAATAATTTAAAATCCATTTAAATAGTATATATATTTTGTAATATATTTTATGTAATTAGTAGATAAATTACTTGTGATAAAGGTGATGGTACAAAATCCTTTTTAAAATACATGAGTGCAAACTTTATGGCATTCCAAAGTTTATTACAGAAGAAACGATAACCTTGTACTCGTAAGATACTTAAATTTATATCATTTCCTATATAACATAAAAGTAATTAAAAATATTGATTTTATCTACTTAAACATATGATGTAAATTTACCCTGAGACATGTATGAACATAAAGCAAAGCGCAATGCATCTGTTCCACATTCTGGAATTCCATTAGGATAGTCTTGTTTTTGTCCTGCTATAGCCTTTTCTACTTCTTTTGGATCTAAATTACTATCGTAGAGTTGTTTATTTAATTCCTCCAATGTTATACCTTTAATAACATCAATTGGATCAACAACATTACCTAAAGATTTGCTCATTTTACGGCCATGCGCATCACGTACAATTGAATGCAAGAATATTGTCCTTGTAATAAAATAAACATTTTAATTAACATTTTTAATATTTGCCTTTTTACTTTTACAAATACAAAAGATTAATAAATTTAATATTAAATATACGGCATGACTATAAGTCATCGATATTATATTGTTTTTACTTATGATTATATAATTTATAAAACATGTATTTACTTAAATGGTAAACAATCCATTAAACGCTGAGAGAAGAAAACCATTCGCGCTACCCAAAAGAATAAAATGTCATATCCCGTTTCTAATAGAGTACCAGGGAAAAATACATCTAAATCTTCCGTCTAAAATCATGAATTAACATATTAATACTTATTATTTCTATATTTTCAATATAGCATTAATGATTTTTATTTAAATGTATTACTTTGTCTGGCCATCCGAATATAGAGAATGGAAACAGGGCTGATGAAAACCAAGTATCTAAAACATCTTCATCTTGTTTAAGTGTAATTTTCTCTTTTGGAACGTTGAATTTTTTCACTGCTTTTTGTAAAGCATCTTCTACAGAATATGCACTCACCCAACAATCATCGTCATTAAGCTAAATATTATAATTTATTTAAATACTTTAATAATAATGATTTTTAGATTTTGAGCCGAGCGAGGAATGTATTAATTCTACAAAGTTTTTTTTTTTTTTTTTTTATATGTATGAAAACATTTTTTCGGGTAGAAATAATGGTCCGATTATTATGTATAGCATATGCTTCGCTTGCAAATGTTGTCTACTTGGTACTTTATTAAGCTCATTTTTAGAATTTCCCAAAAATTTAAGAAGCAGAAAATTGGCAATTTTTTATACGCTTTTTATTGTATTTTTTTTTTTTATGATTTCTTATTAAGTTTTCATAGTAAGAACTTGAACATTTTTTTTAGTACTAACATAGGTTATATTTATTATTTATAAGCGTGGTAAAATTTTGTAATGGAATAGTTAATTATTTAGAAAATATAGAGCTTTGAACGTTTTTCCAAAAAAAATTAATATTACCTACAATTTTGGGAATATCTGTTTGAAAATTTTATAGAAGTCCAATACTATATTACTTAATCATTTTACAAAATATTTTGAAAATCATAACAGGCAAATTTTTTTATAGGCTTTTTGTTATTATTTTTTCTGATCTATGAAAATCTTTTTTTGAATAAAAATAATGATCTAATTACCACAAAAAGGGTATCTTTTCCGTACTAAATTTCATTTAGTTGGTATATTATTAAGCTCATTTTTTGAACTTCTCAAAAGTTTTACCTCGAGAAGTGGAAATTTGGCAATTTTTCATAGGCAATTTTATAATTTTTTTTTCTGTTGTATGAAAACATTTTTATGGGTAGAAATAATGATCCGATTGCCACAAATAAGGTAGCCATTCCATACCAAATTTCATCTAGTCGGTCCTTTATTTAGCTAATTTTCTGAATTTCCCAAAAGTTTTACCCTGAGAAGCAGAAAATCGCCAATTTTCTATAGGCTTTTTATTATTCTTTTTTCTGATGTATATGAAAAAATTTTTTCGGGTTAAAATAATGGTCAGATTATCACGTATAGCATATGTTTTCGGTTTCAAATTTTGTCTACTTGGTACTTTATAAAGTTTATTTTTCCAATTTTTCAAACATTTCTCAGGGTCTCCTTAGGAGGAATCGCAAAAAATCGGAAGAATGAAATTTTTTTTAGTTTTCATTTTGTGATTTCTTATTAAGTTTAATCGTAGGGACTTGAAATTTATTTTAAATATTTACATCGATAATTTTCACACGTCATAAAATTTTGGAATGAATTATCAGTATATTATTGTGTTTTGCTCAGAATCGTAAATTCTAATGTAATATCATTGCATTCAAATCTTAAGTATAATAAAACGCTAATTTTTCCAAGGACTGAAGGGACGAATGAGAAACGTCCACAATCGACCTTCCCACTTTTTTTAAACTTACAGTTTGATTATCAATGGTAACAAAATATGCAGGAATTCGATGACCCCACCAAAGTTGTCTTGAAATACACCAATCTCTAAAAACAATCATTAAATTAATTACTACTTTCATTAATATTTTTTTTTAAATTACCTAATATTTTCCATCCAATGAAACCAAGTTTTATTGTGCTGGGAAGGAATAATTTTAAGTTCACCATTTTTGACCACTTCTATTGCTTTTTTAGCCATTTGATCACACCGAATATACCATTGCGGTTTAATAAGTGGTTCAACAACATCTTTTGATCGACTACAAATAGGTACTACCATTGGATTGTCAACAGTTTCACGATAAAGATTCTTTTGTTTCAATGCTTCTAATACAGCTATACGAGCATCAAATCTTTTCATTCCCTTAAAAAGAACAAACAGTAGAAACGAAAATAATTATATACAAAATTAAATAAATAATTTTTTTTAAATAACTTACATTAAATTGAATGCATTCACCAATAATCATACCATCATCATTAAATATTGTAATAAATGGCAGATTAAGACGTTTACCAACTTCATAATCATTAGGATCATGAGCTGGAGTTATTTTAACTGCACCTAAAATTAATAATAAAATATAATTAATTTATATTATATTATTAAATAATATAATTTTTAACTATAGAACATAGTTAAAAAATATTTTATTTATGGAAAATTTACCTGTTCCAAAATCTTTTTCAACAAAGTCATCACAAACGATTGGCAATTTACGATCACAAAATGGATGTTGTACAAATTTACCATGTAAATGTTTGTACCTAGAATCTGTTGGATGAACAGCTACAGCTGAATCTCCTAGCATTGTTTCAATTCTAGTGGTAGCTACAACAATTTTCTCATCTGATCCAATGACTTCATAAGCAAAAGATACAAGAACACCAAATTCAACTTTTTCTGTATAACCAGGAATGGATAAGAAGGTTCGACCTGGTATTTCAGTTTTGTCTACCTATTTATTGAATACAGATTTTCCATATAAAAATGTAATGTATAATTATTTTACTTCAAAATTATAACTTAATTATATAAAATAACCTCAATATCAGAAATTGCACTTTTTAAAGCACATGACCAATTTACTAAACGGTTGCTTCGGTATATATCACCACTTTCATGTAAACGTATAAAAGCTTCTGTAACTGCACGACTAAGTTTTGGATCCATAGTGAAACAAGCACGGTCCCAATCTAATGAGGATCCTAACAATTTCAACTGTGTATAAATACGGTCACCCTTTCTGAAATACAATTATATTTAATATTATATATTTATCTCTAAATTTAATTACTAACTCTTTTTTCCATTCCCATATTTTTTCAACAAACTTTTCACGACCAATATCATGTCTATTTTTTTTTTCTTCACGCCATAATTTTTTTTCTACAACTACTTGAGTTGCAATCCCTGCATGGTCACATCCAGGATTCCATAAAGTTGTTTTTCCATTCATTCGATTCCTAATAAATATTATAAATTAAACTTTTAATATATCTTTTAGATTCTGAGTTAAGCGGTAGATATTATTAGATTTTAATAGATTCAATTTTGAATCTAAGGATTTAAAATTTTTTTTTAGTATTCTTATTAGTAATGTATATTCATGGTAAAATTTTGGAATGGATTATCCGTATAATATATTATACATCTGCCTGTAATTTGCTTAAATTCATATTTTCAAATTCAAAATTATTGCTTTTAAATCTTAATTATAATAAACCATTAATTTCTCAGAGAATAAAATAAAATTTAACATTAACTAATTTTGATTTAGACTAATTGTTGTATTTACCAGCGAGTAATTGCATCTTCTACGGCATTAGTAAGAGCATGTCCTAAATGTAACGATCCTGTTACATTAGGAGGAGGAATAATCATAACAAATTTTCCTTTTGGATTATCATGTAATAAGCTTTTTTTCTAAAATATAATAAATAATTTAAATTAAATTAAATATATATATTAAATATTTAATTAACCTAATTGAGTATAATACATATAATACATGTTATGTTTATTAACTACTTACCCCATATTCTGGTTTAAAAAATCCTTCTTTTTCCCACCAGCTATACCATGCAGCTTCAACATATTTAGGGCTATATGAATCAGGCATTGGACACTTGACATCTTTTTTTTCACCAGGTTTAGTATCTTGTTCATAAAATGCTACTTCTTTTTCTTTCTTTATCGGTTCCTTTTTTGCTTTTTTCTGATAAAATAAAATGTATGCATAAACATAAATGTTCATGTTTATTATAAAGTAGGTATAATATATTCAATATAAATGTGTCTTTATATTGTAACCAATTTTCATCATATTAATAACCCAGTTCATAGATAAATAAATAGATACACAATAGCTTGTCTACGACTATAATTTTAAAATAATAAAAGGTTGTTATATCTGCATGCTTTTCAATAATGCCGTTACGATCTATAAAACAGTGAATATTACAAAATCACAGCAATAAAGAACTAAATTTTTGAAGTTTGGATTAAACTTAAGTATAAAAAAACTATTACTACATTTAAATAAAAGCATATTTTGCAGATAATGTCATATTCTCATAGTAGAATATTGTATGATAAAGAAGTTACAATATATTAATAAAATAAAAAACTGAATACCCTGGAACTTTTTTACTAGCAAATATTTATGAAACATTATCTTCAAATATATTTCTTATTTAAGTTTACGAATATATTTTTATACTTGAAATACCACCTCAATGTTATAGTTTGAGTTGTGCATTGCAGCAGACCTTGCTATATTTCCCATTAGACGGTATTATTGAAAACCATACAAGAATAAAGGTTATTCTATTACTTAATATTAATTAAAAACTATTATGAATAGGTAATATTGAAATGAAATATATACTTAGAATTTAAATTTATAATAAATACATACTTCTTCTTTTGGAACGTTTTGTTTTTGATCTTGTTTCTGTTTAAATTTTTCCAGTTTGGCTAATTTTTTGGCCTCTTTCTCCAATTGTTTGGCTGTTTTCACTGGTGGCTCTTCCATTTTGATTTAATTATTTAAAATAATTAATAAAATAACTATTATTACGAGTATAAAAAAAAAAAAAAAACAGGGGAAATGTTTTACTATTATATTTTAATAAACAATATATTATAGTAATTCAATTTTTAAATAATTTTTCAAAAACAATGAACGCACTATTTGTGTTTCCTGCTATTCTGGGGGCTGCGACCATTAGCCTGTAAATAATGATTATCAAATATCATGCCACACGGCAAACGGCAATATATACATTTTTACTGTAATTATTTTCAAATAAAAATGATAACTTAGAGAATTAAACTTTGGTAAATGGTTTTATCGTTTTATGGTAACATCGGTTACTGTTCTTATCATATTATTTATATTGTATTTTTTATGGTTTTTTATTATCTGAAGTCCACTATGGTATGATTAAAAATTTAAAATAATATAATTTTATATTATATATTTGTTTCGTATATGACCTTATAACTGGTGATGTGTACTAACGACTAGTTTTGACTATCGAATGTTATAGTCCAAACAAACTTACGTATGAATAACGGATAGTTTTATTTAAATGAAAATCATTCGAAAATTCTATTTTATTTTTTTATACTTACTCAGTAGGTACCTACTCTATTTAGTATTTAGAATAAGGACGCACCAGGTGGGTGTTAAAAAATTAGGGTTTACGAAAGCATTACGACCAGTGCGTTCTTACTCTCAATTTATATAATAAAAAATATACTATTCAATATAGTATGTTATAAAATGACATATAAGTATATAACATAAACTTTATGTTATTGACGTACAAGGGGTGGTGCCATAGTGTATTACCATTTTATATTTTATCTATAATTTTTTATAGTTAGAGAGAATCCAGGAGAAGTGAATGAGAGATTAAATAAATTGAGAAGAAAGAACTAAGGATTAGTAGGAGTAAATCTGAGGCAATCATGTATGATTTTGAAGGAAGTGATATTGTTAGAATTAGGCATATACCTATAATGAAGATGAACGATGACATATTTTTTTTTTTGTGTGTGTTGATAGATACAAGTATTTATGATCGGTAGTGAATGAAAACATAACAAAGGATGGATATGTGAGATAAGATGGATTTATCGAGTGATTAGAAGGAATAAAATGAGAAATAAATACATGACAATAAGTGTAAATACTTGTAAGTTGCATCAATTGTGGTGAAAATAGAGAATAGGCAAATGGTTTAGGCATGTTATGAGGAGAGATGATTCAGAGATAGTGAGAGTTGTTATGAAATGACATGATGAAATTGATAGAGATATGAAGATAGTTGGTGTAAATGGATAAAATGTTGAAATAAGGTGAAAAAGTCTATGACAGTATCATATAAAAAAAATAGACATAAAATAATCTATGGTCTCAGATTTTCAAAGATTTTATGTATAATATTAAAGTTACAAGACAGTAATCCCGTATGGGAAATGTGAACCTTATTGGGAAAAAACAATTATTTCACCTAATAAAAAATGATTTTACCTAATTAAAAAAATATCTTTTTAATAGATTTTTATTATATTGATATATTATAATGAATGATAAAACTATAATCTGTTCACTGTTGACCCACTAGGTCTATAAAAACAGGTTGCAGCCACGCACATTATGGCCTCCTCAGAGCGGTAGTCAGCAGCAGATATCTTACTACGAAGAGTAATGTCGGTTACAAACACCACTGATCAATCACAGATCACATATCTCTGACCGAGAGGGTCTTAACATTTCGGCGGCTCGGTATACAGAAATGATTCAACTTACAGTGAATAGACAATAATAATTAAAAAAGATTTTAATGCAAAAATATACACATAATATCGATACATCCAACGAAAAAGGTAGCAACTCAATTTTTTTCGTTTTTGAGTTATGACTTTTAACATTGCATTCTGATAAAGGTTTTTTTTCTTTTCGGCCACAAAAATGATTGTATTTCTATCTATTCCACAGAAATAATAGAATAGTATTAAAATAAAAAATTTAAATTAACATAAGAAATTAACTTTGAATTTTATTTTGCTCTTCCTGAACAAATTGTCAAAATGGAGTTTACTACCTATTTCGTCGGATGTATCAATATAATCAAATCTTGTTAAATAAATATACCTATATTAGAAAATATTAAATTTATTTTGCTGTTTTTATTATAAGGTTTTATAGTAGCATAAGAAATAATTTTTGCCAAATTTATTTATTTTTTCCATCGATACAATTTTTTGGGTATGTAAATAAATATATATAAAAAAAATGTATTATAAGTTTGCATTTTTGTAAATTTATTAATAATTAATCTTTACGAAGTTGAACCACGCCCGTCTTGATTCCACCTTTCTTAATTATGTTGTACACTATTTCATCTCCAGTGTAAATGTCACGTTCTCCAGCCGCAGTAAATGCATCTTTCACTAAGTTCAATGCTTCTTCTTCAGACACGGGATTATCAACTGTTCGCTTTCCCAACTAATAAAACAAGATAAATAAATACATTTTTTGTTTATATTTATTATTTTTTTATGTTACATTTTTTAGTATTTAAAAATTTATTTAGATACTTATAATACGATTTAAAATGTTTAAAATAAAACTTAAGACATAATATTTGAATAAATTTGATTATGTTTTATATTATAAATACTAATTAAGTACAAATATGAATAGGTCATTTCTTTATATCGCATTCTTATCATGTAATTGTCAGTTTTGTGAAATATAAGGCCGGCCGCACACCAAAAGAGCAAAACTGTGTTATCGTATTTAGTCACCAACATATCATCCGACGAAAAACAAGTTATTGTCCCTATTTTGTGGACTTTGCTATTAGATTTCAAAAAGAATGAAAAACAAAAAAGAATGTGGGTTCATCCTTTAAATAAAAAACGTACAACAAATAATTTAATTAAATGTGTTTTATGTGAATTATGTAATGACGAGTTAAAAATTAAAAGTTTTAAGAGAAAAAAAATATACATTTATATAAAAATATTAATATATAAAAGCAGTATGATCATATAATAATTATTATATTACAAATGACCGTTTTGCAACGACTAATATATACAACTAGTTTTGACTGATAAAATTGTTTTGTTTTGACTGACGGACGGAATAGAGCATGTTCTATTTTGATTAAATACGATTAGTCATGACTAGGATTGACTGGAGAATAAAAATGTTTTGTTTTGACTATGACTTATCAGTGTGCAGGTTTTCACTGAAATACATGTGTTCTATTTTTAATTAGTCACAATAAAGCTGACTAAGTCTGCTTTAAGCAGTTTTGCTCTTTTGGTGTACCTAATAAATATTTTATTTCACTAAATTTAACTTCATTTTCACATATTGCATAGGTAATTATATTATGCGTAACTTTAGTTTTGACATTTGTACTTCCAGTTAGTGAAATTAAATTTAAAACAATATTTGAACACAACAATTTTTTTTTACTGTAAATATTAGTTTCTATTAATAAGAAGTCCTTATATCAATTATATTATTAAACTATACTTTATATATATATTATATTTAATATTTATTTTTTGATATATAATAATAATGGTCACATTGATTATTCTATATTATTTAAATGTATACAATTTTATTTGTACAAATAATCAATGACCATGACTACAGTTATGTTTTTCATTATATTTTGCTTACAGTGTACCTTATATTCACCATGAATTTTACTTTAAATTATTGTAATTATCAAAACTTTTACCACATTAAATTTTTTGTAATATTAGACAATATAATTACTAGAATACATATGTATTGTTTGTATTAAACTTACCCAACTATCCAAAAAAGGTTGCATAAGAACCCCAGAACTGCCGCCGGCAGTGTAAGAAACCTTTTCACAGTGACCCACTGGGTCATAGCTGTACAAACAACCTTCACCATTTTCATCAAGACCTGCAAGTACATTGTATACATAGTACGGGAAGAAGCGTCTGCTGTATAACAAGGTTGATAGCAATTGAGCAATAGAGCCTGGCTGCATTATTTTATTATGATCGTACAAGTATGACTAAAAAGAAAATAATTAATGACATATTTGATACATCACATTAAATATTACTTAAGCTTTATACCTTCAATTGAGTCTTAACCGTATTGGTCAATGATAATGTGTCACACCAGCATCCTGTGCAGCCAAGAACCGATTTATCAGATAGTTCGAATAGTTTCGATTGTTTGCGCGTGTGAATCATGTAACCTTCGCTAAGACGTGTGTCTGAAGCAACAATAGCGAAATCTTTACCACTGATTGCGACTATAGAACTGAAAATATTTATAAGCAAACGACTTAAATAATAAATAAAAATAAAATATTGTCTGTTACTAACCCTCCATTACTTGCGTACGGTTCAAAATCACGGGTTTTCGGCGCTCCTCTATCAATGATTGTATCCATTATTATGGATTTTTTTTTAAGGATATAAGTGTTAAAAACTTAAAAAGTACTAATTTATTAAAAGATTTATAACGTAGAACTTGATTAGTAACAACAGATTTCTAGACTCTAGACGGACAGTGACTGACAATATTTTGAAATGACGAATTGAAATTTATCCAATATCGAACGTAACCAACAAATATATTATCAAATTTTATCACAGTTAATAATTTAATTTGATAAGATTATCATAGTTATGTAAACTCTATTCCATTTAAGGAAGGTCCCGCTGTCGGACGAAAATTGGTCGGTTTAGCGCATCTCCACACCGCACCCTACGAAGTTTCCCTTCCATGCTCCATAAATATGTGATTAAGTGAACGCCCGTCAACAGTTTTCTGTCAGTCTACACCAGATGGCAGATCATTGAATAAGATTGATCTTTGTCAGATATATAGTATAGTTTCATATAATCTGTGGTATAAGTACTGATCTGATCTGTGGTTTACACTCTACGTACTACATCATAGAGTAAGATCCTACTCTATGGTCTAACCGTACCTTTCTTAAGAGGTACAGAGTATAGATAGTAGATGATTTCAGAACATGAATTATATACATCATGTATAAATGTAGAAGCATAGAGTAACTCTATATTACTCTATGACATGAGGAGAACTAAATTGTGGCAATACGACGTTGAAGTGAAGCGCTAAAGTTCTACCATTGATTATAGAATAGACTATAGAATAACCATGACAAAATAGATTATTATGATAAAATATAAACCAATCAAAAGACGCAGAAGTCTCCTACCCTTTCTGCGCTGACAGAACGAAAACTAGTTTGATGTGATCATACCTATTTATTTTGTCATAAGAATAATTATAACATAAAGGGTATATTCTATAATCAATGATTCTACTATCTAAAAGAATAATAATTAGATCCAGGCCGTGTCTACACGGTGTTAGCATTTACTATTTTTTACGAATTATTCTGTACACCATAGACTTATAATATAAATATTAATATAATGTAATATTAATTATAGTGAAATCTTTACCACTGATTGCAACTATAGAAGGCGTAGTTAAACACTGATTATTAAACCAACGATCAATTCATGTATTCAACATCATTTTAATCATTGATTAAATCTCCGCGTGTTGTACGGTTAGTAATTCGGTCATTGTTAGTTAATCAATGATCAAAACGAAGTGTGATAGTTCATATACGATATTTAAATTTTTTTCCATTACAATTGGTATTCATTCATCTGATATTCTGTTTTATCACCAGTCATATTATCATTTTACCCAAATAATAATGATATTTGTATTTGCATTAGAAAAATATGAACGTAAATTACGAGCGTTTAACTTCAATTTTCAATTCTTTAAAATTCAAATATTAATAAATATCTATCAAAGAACTCATCATCCCTCCAATATGTAAAATGATCCAGTTTAGAACTAAATATTTTTTGACGTCTGGGAAAAGCGATCATCACCATTAAGTCGTTATATTCATTATCTTCGACATCAGATTCAAAAAAATTGTCGTCATAATCGAAATACATTATGAATAAAATAATAAACTAATAGATATATAAAAAGTGGGAATGTCGATTTTAAGCGTTCCTCCTTTGTCCCTTCTGTCCTTGGAGAAATTAGTGGTTTATTATAATTAAAATTTGAATGCAATGCTATTGCATTAGAAAATACGATTCTGAGCGAAACTCAATAAATTACAATACACTATACTAAAAATTCATTCCAAAATTTTACCTCATTTGTATACTACCTATGTTAATACTCAAAAAAATTGTCAAGTCCCTACGATCAAAACTCAATTAGTTATCACAAAATTAAAAAAATTTAAATAACAGAAACCGTAATTTTGCCAATTTTCTGCAATTTTTTGGTAGTTTTTCCCCTCCCAAGGAAAATCTTTTGAGAAATTCGAAAAATGAGCTAAATAAAGTACCAACTAGACACGATTTGCTACCGAAAGCAAACCCTACTTGTGGTAATTGGACCATTATTTTTACCCGAAAAAGTGTTTTCATACATCAAAAAAAAAAATCATTGTAGAAACAATACATTCCTCGCTTCGCTGAGAATCGAAAATGTAGAATTTAAATAAAATTTGAAATATAATATATTGAAATAAAATTTCAGACAAATAAAACATTCACAATTTTCTTATTATTGTTTAATTTGAAATCTGAATAATTAAATGATAACATGATCAATAGGTGATTAAGCACTAATCACAGTTTAATTGACCAAAATTGGTTGTTTAACTTGACTATCGTTTAATCATTGATTAAGACTTGAACCGACACTGTACAACGACCAAATTTTCTTAATCGTCGATTAGCACTTAATCACAGTTTAATCAACCACTGTACAACTGGGCCTAAGTCTATGCTGTATACAATAAACTATATGATAACATACATGTTATCATATTAACTTCAGTTTATCAGTTTATTACTAGTTATCAATCTTGTCTATTGCCTATATTTATTATTAATTAATTAAAATATTACCATGTCTATGGTTATTATTTATTATGTATTATAATTTATGATATTATACATAAAAAATAAAAAAAATACTATACAGTATTTTTGATTGTTAAGTATATTATTCTTTTTTAAATTAATTTTAATATACCTAGTGACACTAAATAAAATAATTTTGATAAAAGGAATAAATAATCAAATTAATAATTATGACTATAAAATCAAAATTGAAGAAACCTATCAGACAAATTAAAATGCATAATATATACAATATACATAACAAAAGTTAAAAACTATCCAGTACTTTAATATAATGCATTTTTATTCTAAATCAGGTAAGATGAATACTTTTTTTATGTATCTTAAAGTTATGTTATTTATTTTTTTATATTTAATTCGATAATCCAGTATTTATCAATAATTAATTAAACTTAAACCGTATAATATTTAACTAAAATAAAAATAAATCTTTATAGATTTTATGATTTGTTAAAATTGTTCATATGATTTTTGTTACAAATCATTGTATTTATATTTGGGCAGGATAATATTGTAATAAACTGGTATTAACTTATTATAGTTTATTTTTTAAATCAAATTAAATATAACAGGGTTTAAACATACGTTAGCATTGTTCATTTACTAAGAAATTTATTTTGGAAAGTATACAGAGTTTTATTTTTAATTTTCAAAATTTAATAAATTACTTATATATTATATTGGTGCATCACCATAATATATAAATTATAACTAATTTATTATAAAATACCTAGATGATAGATAAATTAGGTACCTGCCTAACCTAACCTACCTAATTATATGTGAATCTTTTCTTATTAATGTTTCCTTAAATTTACTTATATAGATTATACATTATTAGATCACTTTTATAAAATAATATATATAATAATAGTATTGTTTAAAATGAATATTAATCATAATTTAAATATATGTGGGTAAATTGATTATCAAGTAACTAAAAAATATTGGTAGGTTAAGCAAAAAGTATGCAAATTATAATTAATTAATTGATGATATAATACTATCTTTACTTAAAATAGTTATTAACATTAAATAAATAATCTAGTAAGATATAATATTTTAGGTATCTAAATTAATTTAGTTTAATGTTCTAATTTAGCACATTTTATTTTATACAATTTAGTTATAAAAGTTATTAGAGTTAAGGTTATCTTTATTAAATGTAGTAGTTTATAGTAGGTGTCTTTTTCTATTTGGTAAATTAATGTTTTTTTTATTTATCTGTAATGTTAATAAATGTTTTATGTATATTTATTTTCAGGTACATTAAATATGAATTTCCAATCATTCAAGTTAATTACATTTGATATTACTGGTACATTATTAAAATATCGAAGTTCCCCTGCTGTTGAGTACTTAAATGTTCTAAAAAAATATGGCATAGAAGTAAAATTGTCAGTGCTTGATGATTTGATCAATGAAAATTGGACATTCATGACAAGAGCGCATCCAAATTTTGGCCTTAAAACTGGTCTTGGGTGGGAAAAATATTGGAGAACTTATGCATATAATGTTTATAGTAAAGCATTTCAGATACATAATATCACTGTGAATATACCTTTAAAAATTGTAATTGATGATTTAATGATGACTTACAGTACCGGTGAAACATTTAAAATACAAAATGGGGCTATTGAATTATTGAAGTATTTAAAAAACGAACAAATACCGTTAGGAATTATAACTAATTACGATCCAAGAATTAAACCCATGATACAAAATCTTGGTCTCTCCCATTATTTTAAATTTATATTGTCTTCATATGAAGTGATGTACGAAAAGCCTAATATTGAAATATTTAGAAAAGCTGAAAGTTATGTTAACAATGGCCTAAACCGTGAATTATTTTTGCATGTTGGTGATTCATATCTGTTGGATTTTAAAGGTGCTAAGAATGCTGGATGGTCCGCATGTTTAGTGCACACTAATAAAAATGTAATTGAAGAGTACCCAACTGTAAAAGGTTGTCTATTTGACGATTTTAATGCACTCAAAAAATTTTTGAAATCATGTAATCAAAAACAAATGTGCTCTGAACAATAATGTTAAATTGTTTTACTCTTACATCTCTTTACTTTTATATTAACACTGTTTTACTTTTATAGATTTTATTTGCTAATTTTATTTATATGTATTATTATTTATTTGTAGTGTACTTCTTATGGCTATATGACATGTTTAAAATATAACATATTTTATTCTACATATATATTATATATATACACATGTATTATTTTAAAATCTTAACTTATTGTTTATGATTCTTTTGCTATTTAAATAGTTTAAGACAGTGATGGTTAAACTTTTTTTGCTGGTGGCCATAACCAAAAATGGTATATATTATTTTTTGGCAGGCCAAGCATTTCAAATGTTCCTTAAAAGTTATTATAAGTACAAATATGAAATATTACATATTATAATATGTAAATACGATAGGTAAGGTGTGTGGCATACATGGAGCAAATAATTATTTTTACCCACCAATCCCAAATTTTAATCATCAATAAATACATAATTCAATCTCTACAAAAGTAATAGTGTAGTGAACCTACAAGTAACATGTTCTACGTTAAGCGACGAAGTCAGTGACACTGTAAGATGTTGCAATTTACTTTGAAGTTAAATAGAATAAACTTTAAAACTTTTTAATAACATAAAAATCACACACCAAAATTATAAGTAAAATTTGAAGATAGATATTTATTGTATCTACCTGAGATTTATGTAACGTGCACAGACGTCTTAACATTAAGAATATAGTTTAAATCTAAATCTAAGTTAGTTTACATCTAGTATTTATATTAGTAGACCAAGGGAGTAGAAAGGATGTTTACTACTACCAAATCTCCTCATTGGACCTTCTTTGGATAGCAGTACCTACAATGTTATTTTTGTACTTTGTTTAAAATGATGTCGCTCCTTTTATGGTCTGGTTAAACTGCGTAAACAACTTGTTATTGTAAATCTCCAAACTTTTATATTGTCTATGAGATTGAATTTTTAAACCTGGGGATATTAATTCGCCCACTAGTAGGGTGCGCTCTGTGTTGAATAACAACAGCAGTTGTTATTATTTTAGAAACATATAATTGTTATATTATATTATATAAATATATATATTATTGATTAAAAATTATTAGTAAACCACCTGGGTTTACTGTGTCTACAATAGGTATAAAGTTATATAAGTAGGTACCTACATATTAATATGTAATATATGTTTATAAACAAATTATTAGACCTACAACCATAAGTGAAATTAGGCGTGTGTTTAGGGGGGGGGGGGGGCTACTTAGCTTTATCTATGAAAACTCGCACCCCGGTGTTTTTTTGTTAGGGACAGCTCTGAATGTGACTACATAATTAATTAGATACAAAATTTATTTATATAATATTTATAGTACATTAGTCTTAAACTCATTATATCATTTAATATAAAATATAAGGTTTCTAATTTTTTTATACCAAATTATTTATTATATAAAATTAATAACAAATTTATTGTCTTATCTTGTCTAATCATGAGACTCATACCCAAACAGCGATCAGTATTCGTATAACTGTCTGGTGTAAATTATTAAATTTTACATCAGTTTACTTATTTTACATAATGGTCGGAACTCTTCAAAACAATATGGAACTATACAAGGAAAAGCAGCCGTTCAAATACATTCCATCGGCACTACCAAAGGATTTGATAGATGCAACGTCGTTCAATTTCTATTTTTTCATATCGCGAAAATTTGTTGTGGTAGGATTAGCTCCAGGTGAAGACTATAAAACCAAGGTACATCATCAAGACATGTAGTTATATCTTCTGAATTTTTAAAACGAATAGATAATTTCATGGAAAATATTTTATCAATCATACTTGACACTCCTGATAAATCAAATACTCGAGTATTTATGGAAGACGATGTAATTTGCGTTTCAAAAATGTTGTATCGCGGAGAGAATATGGCTGTGATCGAATCAAAATCTATTAAAGGTTGTTGAATATTACTCAATCGAGAAGATTTGGTTGCTTTACAAAATTTAGAAATTTGTATATTCGATGCAATTCACAGAAAAAATGAAAAATCACGACCAGCAGTTATGAATCAAATTACAGTTAGCAACATACTTTTTCACAAACAGAAACGTTAAAATTCCGGCAGAAATGATTTCTGAAATAAAAAAAGTTGATCACTTTGATTTAAATTATCAAAACATAGAGCAAACCGAACCTAATTTCACTCGGGAATTAGTATTATTTGCTGCGGAGGAGATCGCGCAATGCTGGATGTCTCAATGGATATTAAATCTCAAGTATGAATTAATATTTACCACTATAAAAAAAACTAATATAATATTTTATTTTTAGTTAGCCGATGTAACTGATGGAGGATTTTATTCTACACAGCTATGCGAATTCCTGATTAACGCACCGAAAAAATCAAAAACCAAGGTAACTTAATTATTTTTACTAATTTTGTGATTTGATTTAATGTTTCATTTAATTTTAGGCTGTTGATCAAAATGACGGACCATCATACTATGACATGCAACAATTACCAATTAATTACTTAGAGGAAGATTTTCCTATACAATCAACACGGTGGGAAGCAAAAAGGAAACTATTTACATAATTTTGTTAAAAACTTATTTAAAATTTGGTTTTATGCAATAAATATACAATTATTTATAAAAAAAAAAAATTTATTTATTCAATTATTTACATTTAAATAGTATTATATATACATGGTATTTTACAATATTTACATTTTTCTAACATCACCGTTAAACGGGTTATAAGAAATAATTTGATCGTTTAATTTAATCTTATTATTCAAATAAGACGAAACTAATTTAAAACACGTTTATAATGAACATTGTTCCGGTGATATGAGTTATATAGAATTTAAACAATTTTGTAATGAATGCTGGAATCGTGAACGGTTTTCGTTTGTTGTAATATGTAAAAACAGTGAACGTGATAATGGTTGTTATCGTTTAGGTTTTGACATATTTGTTATTATATAAAACAATGCGATGAAAATTATACTTTAGTCATTCAGTAGACATGACCGAAGACGGTACAATTTTTAGGAAATAGTTAAAGCAAAAGAAAATATTAAATAAATTTAATATCTTAAAATCTGGTGAAGCTAGAATATTGTTTTTAAACAAAATACAAATAAATCAACAGCATAACGTGCAACTAAAGGAGAATGAACAAAAACGAATCATTTACGAAGACCTTGATATTGAAAAATTGTACAAATCGTCCGATAAAGATAAGATATATGGTCCGAAAAAAACGTTTAGGGGAATTGTTCATTTAGGAGATAAAGAAGTAAAATTTATTGTTAATAATTTAATTATTGAAGATATCTCATATCCCTTATCTCCTGGCGTGATACAATTATTATTTTCTAAAAATCCAAATAGATATACAGAACATGACTTGAGTGTATATAAAAATATATTAATACAATCGTCTGCACATTTAACCAATGACAAAGCAAAAATTAAAATAGGCGGTAAAAAGTATAAAAAAATAATTTGTAAATTATTTCCATCTGGTATGGGTATGAAATTACAAAAATATAATCTAGTCTATTGGAACGACCCGAACGAGCTTGTTGATAGGTTACGGTTACTTTTAGCTTCTCAAGCAGCTGATAACACGGGCGTGAATAATGAAATATTATCTATTTACGAAGAATTGTATGAAATCGGTTTAATAAAAAAAAATTCCAGATGTCTAAACGTGATATTGCTTTTGAACTTCACCGCCCATCAAGAAAAAAATATATCAGACATAGAGTTAATGTTTATGGCAAAGACGATTTATGGCAGGCTGATTTAATTGAGATGATTCCATATTCAACACAAAATAAAGGATACAAGTATATTCTATGTATTATAGATTGTTTTACAAAATTCGCTTGGGTTCAGCCGTTGAAATCAATAACAGGGGAGGCCATTTCTAAAACAATGTCTAAAATATTTATTAACCGCTCACCTAAACTATTACAGATCGATAATGGTAAAGAGTTTTATAATTTAACATTTGATACGTTAATGAAAAAATATAATATAAACAAGTATTCGTCATATAGTACTATGAAAGCATGTATTGTTGAACGATTTAATAGAACTTTAAAAGAAAAAATGTTTAGAGAATTAACCGCGCGTGGTATACGTCAGTGGGTTTCTATTTTACTTATGTTATTAAACAATTATAATAAGTCTAAACACAAAACTATAGGTATGACACCCGAACAAGCAGACGAAACCCCTACTTTAGTTACATTTAAACAACGTAATATTAATAGAAAAATTAAAATTAAATTTAAAGTATGGGACAAAGTTCGTATAAGTACACAGAAAGGTATTTTTACTAAAGAATACGGATACCTACCAAGTTGGTTTACATAAATATTTACTATCGTAAAGATAAATAACACATCACCCCCCTTATCTATTAATCTACCAATCTACAAGATTATACCGGTCAACCAATTGCCGGTTGTTTTTATTCCGAAGAAATATGTAAAACAAATTATTTTAATTATTTAAAGTCGTAGTGTTAATAAATGGTTAGAGAGAAATTATCATGGATTATCACTAGAGTACGGTGATATAGAATATAAAGAAATTAACAAGATTTTAAACTCGTTTACATTCGACTTCACATATGTCAAAGGCGAACAAAAATAATTATCAAAAATTGTATCTCGCACATTAACGTTGTAAATCTTGAAGACCTGGATTGTCCTCGTCAGGCTGAATTGTGTGAAGATAATCTACCATGTTGTATTTTTCATAAAGACAAAATTATACACAATGTACATTTTATACAATTTTTGTATTAAAAAAATGGTTTAATAATAATATCTAATATGTATAATTTTTTTAACAAATATAATTATAATTTATAAGCCTGTAGTTATTTTTTCTATCTAACAATGAATAATAATAATATTATCAATCCTATAGTATACCCTACAGCTCGATAATCATAGTGGTATACTATTTGGGAATCAATGTTTATCATATACCCTATCGATATTGATAAACAGTTGACGTGGATTGTTCATTCCCGTCATTTATGGTTACTCGACGATATGTCGATATGTCATATTATGTGTATTGATATACATTACGTGTATTACATGATCTAGTATAGATCATACTATATATCTGTTATATATAATTATAGTACGTGTTTATTATAAAACTATTTTTTAATATATTATACATAATTTTTATTCAATTATATATTTTTATAAATATAACATACAATTATTGGTAAATATTACATATTTTTTTAACATACATTAAATATTTACTTATCTAACAGATATAAACAATTATAAATTAACTTTACAATATTATAAATTAATATTACAAAATTATATACAAATTATAAATTAATACCACAATATTTTAACTGGCAAGAGCTACATATAGTATGTATCAAGACTCTGGATCCATATCCCAATTTTCAAGCAGCTCCAGCTCCTGCAGTTCACTAAAACAATTAAGAGTTATATAAATATGTTTTGTCAACATTTTGTATTAAAACTTACATAGATTTTTAGTGACCTTGAGCCAATTTATGGTTTTCGTAATTTAATACAAATATTTTATCATCATGCCTATTGTAAGCCAATTTGCATGTCTTGATAGTTTTTAAATTATGATTATACGATCGTACTGAAACATTTTCAGTGTATGGATGAAAGCCAAAATCACCAAGCAGGTTCTATATAAGTTATAAGTATACATTTCACCAATTCAGTATTACAGCATTACAGTATTACAGTAATACAATATAATTCGCCCCCGTCCAGATTTGTAAGTGTATTCAGACTTTTAGAGTGTTTGGCCGATTTAACATTAGTGTTAAATTTTAATTTTTGATCGATTCGGAATCAACGCTTGTATCTTATCGGAACAGCTTAAATTTAATATTTTAATTATGGCCCAAAGTAAAATAATAATGTACTTAATAATAATAGATATAACAACTTTAAAAGTGACTTTGAAAATGTTTGAACGGCTTAAAATCGTTCACGTTCACGAAATATATGATTAATAATATTATAGATTAAAAAATATCAATTTTTTTCAATTCGGTGGATCTCCAGAAAGGCACTCAGGAAACATAATAAATTTCGACTAATGCGTACTTTATAAATAATGTTTTTCAAAAAATAATATCGGTTAATATAGTTAACAGACAGTTAAAAAATTTTGAGAGGATCAGGATCTCATGAATCCTAGTTGTAGATATATGTCACTGTGTTCACACATGGCGGACATGCCTCAAAATACGCATCATCGCACTGTTGGGTTGGTGTCTATATTTATTAAAAATATTATAAGTACCTAATCGAAATACATGCGATGCTGCATAATATTATATTTGGTACCTAACTATTTATCTATATTTTATCATGTTTTTTTTTACGTTTTTAATATTTTTAATATTTTATTTTTTAGTAGCCTATAATGATGTAACTACTAATAATTATTAAGTATTATTTGTATTTAAATCTACGTAATTTATATTTTTTATATATATACATATATATATACAGTGCGATCACGATTATTGGTAACACTTAATATTT
>CM023357.1:32721940-32753305 GCA_013282895.1 Eriosoma lanigerum | reverse complement strand
TCAAGCACAATAATTTTACAGAACAACAAATTAGAAGAGTGTTCATTAAATTTACAGAGATAAAGTGCAAATACCTATATTCAAGAGAAAAGCCATTTTTGTTTTATAAAATGTTAACAAACGATAAACAATCGAATAAATTTATTTTTAAAATATGTTTTTCTATTTAAATGTTAATTATTTTTAAGTAGTTTTATATTTAAGGAGAAAAAAAATTAATTTATTTGTAAATTATATATATATATATATATATATATGTATTAGAATACACGGGTATTGGACTTATGGAAACAGCTAAGAAAATATAAAAAAGTTCTTTTACTTAGACAATTTATGTTTTAAAAATAATTAATAGTTTTTTGAGGCTTATCGTGGACTTAAGGTTTGGTGGAATTAGGTATATCTATTTTTTAACATAATGTACGTATATTCTACATTAGACATGATTAGATTTAAATATTTTTAAACTAAAATATATTTTACAAAATTAATACATTTATTAATTTGTGCATTTTTTTTTTTTTTACTTTCATAGTATTTTCTAATTTAAAAATGTTATATTATTGTTTGTAATAATTGTTTTATCTATAATTATAGGAATTTAAAATTTACTTTTTTTTAAGTTTTAACTGTTCTCTAATCTAACAATGATTTTTAAACTTATTCAATATTGCTATTTAAAATTAAATACATTTTCTACATTCAATTCTATAGTACCCATATTTGATTTATAATTAAATAATAAGAACACTAGTAAATAACACTCTAAATTGCATTTAACATTATTGTATTAGATCTTTCATCTTTTTGATTTATTTTATTTTGTATCAAAATACGATTTATTGGCTGAAAGAATTTATTACAATGAAATACTTGGCACACTAATATAACCTTATCTTATAGAAAAGACACTGTAAATTTAATCTAAATTAATTAATTACAAATACTATAGGATTATTTATTATACTTATAAGTATTATTTAATTATTTTTAAATTAACTAAAAATAATATTAATAAATTGGATAATCGTTATATCGTTTTTAAATTTAAATCTGCCAAAGAGTTTTTATTGATAACATATTATTATTTATAATGAATTTACAGACTAACCTGCCAAAATGGTTGGCGATGATGCCACTGCAGAAGTTGCCCAACATACCGCCGATGGCGAAAATGGATACAGCGAACGAGTAGAGCAGTTCCGCTCGTCCAGAGTCCATAATCTTTTTATACCGATTCTTAAATACATCTATGATGAAATATTCTATGTTCTAAAAAATATGAACATAGATTGATCAACAATAAAGGAATGTTCAAAAGCTTATTAAAAATTTGAATTTTATATTTACCACTTCGGGTGCGTTTATCACTCCGGTATTGTAACCAAACTGAAGCATTCCTAGCATGGATACCCGAATTGTGTAGGAAAGAAAAAATGTAAGGTCCTAAAATATAAATCGTAACACGTTTAGTCGTATACAAATAATTAATTTAAATAAAATAATAATTCATAATAATAAAAAATAATAAACCATGTTTTTTTTTTTTTATAAATGAGATGCTTTAATACCAAACACGAATTACATATAATCAATGCACAAAATATTACCTGAATTCAACTAGAACAAGAAAATGTTTATTTTTATTTTTAATAACAAACAAAATTCTCTATGTTACCTATCAAACTAATTGAACGTTATCAATTTATCATTAGAATGGTAATTTCAAAAGGAATTATACAATCATTCATAATATCTAAAATAAATATAATATCTGTTAAAATATACTTAAATATACGACAAGATAGTTTTTTACTTATTAAAATGATAATTAAACAATGAATCATGCAATTAAAAACGTTATAACAATAAAATATAGTTAAACATAAATATTCAAAATTGTATACTGATATTTGACCGTTATGATTTTAATATACCTATTGGGTATTCAGTAATTGATTACTTAACTTATTTTCATGTCGGATATTCTTAAATCAAATTTTGATACTTAGTTTGTTGCAATTGTTTATTAATTTTATACATTGTATTTATTTTATACAATTTTTTTTTTGTCTCAAAAATCAATCAAATTTTTGCGCACTACGCATAAAAACTTTCCGTCTTTTAATAGGGATATATTTGACGCAACAATGCAAAAATCGGCCAAACGGTTGACGAGAAAACTAAAATAAAGTCCGCTTCGCTCAAAGATTTGTACTCAAAATAACGCAAAATCACGTATAAAAAACATCGCTCGCAGACTCCTAAGTTCGTAATCATCTCGACACTACCACGGTAAAAAGTGCGCAATTGGACCGGTGTCGATTTCGAGTCGGTCCGAACAAAATCTTCCTCTTGGAAGCAATACGAAGTCCGTCGAAAACTTGAGTATTACCATAATATCCTAACCAATTATATTATTAGCTTAGAACATTCTAGAAGTTTCCAGAACTTACGCATACATTGTGCATACATACTTTCACCACCCGCGGCCGTACATCCCTCGGAAAATGCCAAGAGCCGTAGATTCACAGGAATAGGTGGTAGTGCACCGAGAACACCGGAATCCTGGCAACGAAGGGATCTCCCTACTTGGTCCACACAGAACGTAGAGCCTAGGGCTATCTATAGGCTTCGATGCAGCGTTTCAAAACGAACACGTGCAAGGCATCCAAGTCCCACACAATTAACCTCCATCCCAGACAGGCCAGTTTTACAAGGAGAGAAGGTTGAACTCACACTGACGCATGGCACCCGCAAATCCCTCTCAACCACCACCCTCCCATACACAGGACCTAAGATCATCATATCAAACGGCAATGTTCCCTCCAAACTACCACGACTACATGGAAGTTGACCTAAACGGTGGCAAGAAAAGGAAGAAAAGTGACACCAGCTCTGACCTCGAACAGCCTGGGCGGAAAATATCAAATAGGGGTAAAAAGGTCACCAACGAAACATTTGACGACTCAAAACTGCTCGATCGGCTCGGCAAGATAATTAAACGGATGTGTGAATACTCAAATCAAACCAGGAATGTACACACTGAAATTAAGACTCTCAGTAAATCAGCGTTATTCACCTTTAATGCACTAGCTAGTGCATTGAAAATATCTTCAAAGACTATACCAGACAAAAGCGATGCAAACGTAAACACCACAGGCAATCCAGGGATCACTTCCCAAACAAAAAAAACTGCAAACAAGTAACTCGACAACCGAACTCCAATCTATGGCATACCACCACGCCCGACGCTGATTTGTTCCTGCTATGATCAGGATACCCAGACCTCACCCACAAAGGAAAACTTCGTCACGGTTACGCACAAGGCGAAACCCACGATACCGCAAACCCTTACTCAAAATTCCACACCGGTCAAAAAGAACAACGCTAAACCTCCAGCCGTGCTCATCAAAATGGTGACTGGAACATTTTACGTTGACACCGTCAGAGCTGTCCGACAAAACAGCAGCATTGATCTCAGGGAAATCGGTGCTACTATCACCTCCATAAGGAAAATGAGGGATGATCACCTCGTCTTGGAGCTCTCCAAAGGTGTCAAGTCACAGGAGGCAGCCTCAAAGCTTAGCGCAGCTTTAACGAGCTATATCGGTGACAAAGACAGCACCATCACGCAGCTCGGTATTTCAACTGTAGAAATACTTGACATCAATGCCGTTGCAAGCAAGGAAGAGGTCATAGAAGTTATTCGATCGGCTATTCTCGGTGCAGAAGTCGATCCAGCAACCACCTCTGAAAGAAATGCGATTCAATTAAATGGTCTCTGAGCACCAAAAGTGTTTTAATTAAGGTGTCCCCAATGACAGTCTTAAAGATTTATAAAATTTAAGTGGGGTGGGTGATGTGTAGGATGCGGCCCAGATCGCCTCACGTGCGCTGTTTCAAGTGTCACGATTTCGGACACTCAACCAAGGACTGAGTCGGCCAGGATCTCTCCAGGGCCTGTCGAAGATGCGGTCAAGACGGCCCACGTATGGGAGGTTCTAAACGAATACTTCATGAGTGATCAAACTTACATAGGCTTCACTCTGGGACGAAATTCTATTTCTACCGCAGAAAAAACTTCAGCTTCTTGCATTGACTTGACGGTCCGGAAATTGGATATCCGTGGACTAACAAGACAACTCGCAACGGAAAACTCAAAGATAAATCATTCGGATTCTACCGACGAAGCTGCCGACAGGTTAACGACTTTCTCGTCAAGGTTTGCGATGCCAACATGCCGAGTAGACAAATTGGGGATAAAAGGCGCAAACACGTTCATTGGTGTAATGGTGAGATCGCTGATCATAGACGGAAGTACCTTCAAAAACGACATGAATACACGAGGGCGGCCAAGAGACTTGGATCTACGAATTGTATCAAGAAAAAGAGGAATTCAAGGAGGTGCAAAAATCTCTTCGCATCCTAATAAAAGTAGTGCAAGAACGCAGCTGGGCTGATCTCTGCTTAGCTGTAGACAACGATCCTTGGGTATCATACCGGGTAGTTACCAAGAAGCCAAATAAGCAACCGCCTGGACTCGTGGCCAAGAGGCGGGAAGGAGAAATTGTAGATTCGCTTCTTCCATCCAAAACCCTGATCAACTGGGATTACATTCCAATTATCGTACCCTTGTCTCAAGAAGACGACTTCAATCAGCAGCAAAGCAACTCAGCTTCACTTTTCTCTCTGAAAGAATTCAAACTAGCAACACTTAGGTTCAACAGGGGAAAAGTGGCAGGATCCGTCGGCGTACCAAACGAGGTGCTATCAGTCATATCAAAAAAGTCACCCGCCTTTCTGCTCGAGATATATAACCGATGCCTGAACTCATCTGTTTTTTCACTGAGATAGAAACATGCGCGCCTAGTGCTCATCCGTAAAGCACCAGAAAAACTAATCTCTGACGCCTCAAGTTTCAGGCCTACTTGCATGCTTGACTCTGCCGGCAAGCTACTGAAAAGACTAATTCTCCATAGACTGAGCAAGCATCTTGACGATTCAGGAAGCATAAGTCCTCTCCAGTTTGGATTCCGCAAGTTCCTATCCACTGAAGACGCCATTCAAAAGTACGTAAATAGGCAAAAATTAAAAAAAAAAAATCAGTGATTATAATATTATGCGCTCTTTATATAAATAAATACATATGCTATATTATACTTTTACACAGGTAAAAAATTAACAACAAACTACGAAAAAGAATGAAAATGAAAACAAATTGTGGCTAAAAAGCCTTAAACTAGAGCATGCAACCAATTTTGGACCAAAGTCCAAATTATAATATCTACTAAAAAAAATATCCACCTGTAATAAACAAATAAATTTAATGCAAATCAATAATAAATTATTGACTGCAAAAAAAATTATTTGGTAAATTATTATAATTTTTTTTTAAAAAAAAAGTTAAAATATAATATATCATATGTTAATTAATCTTTCTTAATATTATTAATTGTTTTAGAAAAATCTGCATTGTTTTTATTTCGTATATTTTTTTAAAATTTGTCTTATGGGCTGTTGTAAATCTATAAAATATTTTAGATTCTGAGCAAAGCGAAGAATGTATTGGTTTTATAAAGATGTTTTTTTTTATATATGAAGACACTTTTTCGGGTAGATTCGGGTAGATTCGGGTTCGATTATTACAAGTAGGATATGCTTTCGGTATAAATTGTATCTATTTGGTAATTTATTTACCTCATTTTTCCAAATTCTCAAAAGTTTTTCCTTAGGAGAAAAAAACTACTAAAAAATGGCGGATAATCGGCAAAATAACGTTTCTGAAATTAAAATTTTTTTAATTTCATGATAAATAATTGAGTTTCAATCATAGTGTCTTGAAAACTTTTTTGCGTATTTACTTAGGTGAACTTCATTACAAGAAAAAGTTTAGAAACGATTGATTGATTTTCTGACTAAGTATAGAATTTTGGCTTTTTTTTTCAATAATGTTAATAATTTAATATTTCCTGCAGTTTTTATTTTATTGGTTTAAAATTTTATCTAAGTCTAGAAATATACGACTTAATGTTTTTACAAAATATTTTAATTATCGTGACTGACAATTTTTTTTCTTAAGCTTTTAAAGTAAGAGTTCTTGAAAATCGGCAAAATTACGGTTTCATTATTTTATTTCTTGATAACTAAATAAGTTTAGATCGTAGGAAATTGAAATTTATTTTAAATATTTACATTCGTAATTTACACACGTAAAATTTTGGAATGGATTATCAGTTTAGCATATTGTAATATATGAGTTTCGCTCAGAATCGTATTTTCTAATGCAATTTCATTGCATTCAAATCTTAAGTATAATAAACCATTAATTTCTACGAGGACCGAAGGGACGAAGGATGTACGTCCACAATCGACATTCCCACTTAACTTTACTTTTTGGTTTTTTTTTTAAATGTTATTTATTGCACGGGATTTTTTTTTATTTGATTATTTTACTGTTTGATCGAACACCATGCTACGGCATGCTTTGTCCGGAGTGACGAAGGACTCGTCATCTCCGGCCAGTCAGAAATTGACCTGTTCGAACAGCCTGAACGTCTTGCGGTGCGACTGCAGCTCGAGTCGGTCCACGTACTCCCTGAGCTCCTCGATTTCCTCTTGGAATACCGTGTCCAGCTCGTTCTTGATAGCCACCATGTCGCTCTTAACCTCGGTCAGTTCCGTCTGGCAAGATTCCAGTAACCCGGTCAGCTCGTGCAGTTGCCACCGGATCTCCGATAGCGCGACGTTCGTCTCCACGTGGCCACGGTGCTCTGTACCGTAGTACGCGGTGGCCGGACTGGGCGACACGCCGCGCGACTGCAGCTCGTCCAGTCGCGTGGTCAGGTTGGCACTCATGTCCGTCACCTGGTGTTGCAAGCTGCGCAAACCATCCACCATGTATGAGCTATATACACACACACAACAGGGTGCACGTGCACGTCGTTACATCCGATACTGATAATAATTAATGACGTATCGTTTATGTATGGGGACGATATAAATAAACTATACTATGTACCTAATTATAATTTAATTATTTGCGAAACGACCTACAATAGCAGAATTATCTTATTGGTTTTTATGGCAAACACAGATTGAGAATAATAATTGCGTTCAAATCTTCTTTACTTTTTTCAATCAAATTTAATTAAATGTTTTATGTTTTTTTTTCATCTATTTTTAACTACAAAGAAATATCGAAAACCGTCAAAATCAAATCTCAAGTGTGTTTCGTCGACAAATTAATCCGTTATTTTTTACAATGTTCAAAAATTATGGAACATTGAGGTAATATAATATCTTCTTGCTAACAAACATATTTAAATTCATTTTTTTCATATTTATGTGGATCAAGAAGACATTCATTTTGAGTACTATGGTATTTTATAAATAAGCAAAAATTAAAATATAGAATAATTCCAAATGTTCCATACATTTTGATACTCTGTATAATTTAATATACAGTTTAAGGCATATATACTGCAACGCTACACCCTCGTTCCCTAAGGTTCTACGGTGTTCGTCAATCTAATATATCAAATCATATCCAGTTAAGGAGCAGTCGGCTGGTTATTTCCTACTACTCTAACCTGTCGTTTGAACCGGGTCGTTAGACCGATATAAAACAAGGGTTTCTTATTTATATTTGACAGGTCCTAGAAACTTATGACCTGCTTCCACAGACACAAACAAAAATTTTGGCAACGAAAACAAAACCATTATATTAAACAATATTATCAATAAACAAATGCACTATCACTTGAGTAACCCTGTACTTGGAGGGTAGTTAATTATAGACCACAGATGAAGGGGAGTACGAGACGAGCTTGACGTCACTGATAATTTAATTTAAATGAAATACAAAAATACGCATAACTAAAACGACCGCTCGTTAAAATTGTTAAAACTCGACTCCTCGTGTGTCGTACTCTGTTCACCCGTGTCTAGCCTATATTTTGTAAATTGCTGAGGAAACGTAAAATGACGCGTCGGGTATAATATTGCCCCTGTGTGCAATTATGTGATATTGACATCTATGCGATTGCATTTTTAAGTCACAAATGTGATATCACACAAATACCTCTATGTGATAATAGATATTTAATTTAAAGATGTATCATAATTTAGTTCTTGAGATATCGCAATGTAATGTACATGTAACATCGATTTGTAATATCGCCCCGTGTGCAATTGTGTGATTTTAACTTCTCTGCGATGGTAGATTTATGATCTTAAATGTGATTTCTATTATGGACATTTGCTATATATAATATACTCGTATATTATCGCACGGAATATTGGAAACTAATGTAGAAGTATATGTGATGTATATTAAGTATAACAAGTATAGGGATATTGTCTGTTGCTATATTTGTATAAAACAATTTAATCCTGCGTACTACTATATATGTAAATAATATGTTTGTGTGTTAAATCTATAAATTATAAATAGGTAATTATTTAGGCGATTATAATAGACACATCAAATTTCCAACAGTAACAGTATGACTCAAATTCATATTCATTATTTCATTAATTTTAGCATTGATTGTATAAACTATATATAAATATAATCAATATTAGGTATTACTATTTTTTTTTTATAATAATACACTGATACTGTATATAGAAACCAAGCTATTTTTCTTTGGCGCGAAAAATGTTTCAATTGATAATGGTTATAATTATAATATTACTATGTTGTTACATACGTTATGATATAATACGTTATAATACGACGTATTATATATAATTTTAACGCGGTTTAAGATATCTATATTAAACCGTGAATTTTATAAAACTTAACGCACCTAACCTATTTTGTGTTAATATTATAATATATGTATTATTATTTTAAAACATAATTTATTTGTGTTATGTGACACTGTATGTATATATGTTATGTATTTAAATTGTATATAAAAGAAAATAATATTAGTTTATTATTAAAAGATTGTGAATAATAATTAATATAACTATTTATGCATTAAACGATTAAACTAAATGTTAATAGTTAATATTTTTTAGTTAGAACTACTATAAAATTTTGTTAATAATTCATAAAATAAAATAGATAGTTGTTTTCTACTAATATCCTAATATGTTTTTCCCATTGGCATACATACGTATGTTTTAAAATCAATGCCATTGACCATAACATTAAAATTGTTATCAAATATAAAGGTTTATATAAATTAAATCTCACAGCATTAAACAACACCCCGTGCTGGATCACTTGGGTAGGTCTCAGGTTCGAATCCCAAGTTCAGGAAAATAATTGAATATAAAAATAATCATCTACGTTTGGAGAGAAAAACACGTAAGTATGTAAGGTAGGTAACTGTTATATACCAGTACACAGACTAGTTAAAATATTATAAGTACTGAATGAAATATATCTGAGAACATTTGTGATAATTATGGGATTACTCAAATCATTATTTTTATATTTAACATAGATATAAAATAGTAGTTACATTGTGATAAATCTGTGATAGAGTTTTTGTGACATCGCATACACTAATTTCACAAAACCAGTAATTAAGCGTCTATGATTTATCACAGAGTCACTCAGTCTAAATCGTTAACTTCAATTGTCTCAGTGTGATTACTATATGATATTTATATGTATAAATTATGCACATAGGGATGTTATCGTTACAATACTATATAGGTTAATATAAAACTAAAGCCAACGCGCCATTATAAATCAATAAATAAATAACTTCATAAATCATTATAATATGATTGTGAAAAACAATCAAAAAGAAAATATTATATTTTATATACTTTTTGCACAGCCTACAAATAGATCTAAGTACACCGCTCATCACGCATATAAGTACATTTAACGATTGTATTTTATACACACACACTTGGTAAGAAATTATGAGAAGAGGTTTAGTGGTCTAGTCGAAAACATAATTGGATTAGCTGTTAATTAATAATAAATATATAATTTTAAAGTAAATTATACTTATGCGTTATTTCAATTATTGAGTTGTTAATTTTATATAATGGTATATCTTAACCTAATTAACTACGATTACGGTTAAACATTAATTATTTACTATATATTGATCATTGTATATTATTAGTTTTCAGAAAAAATTTAGGTTTACTCGAAAAAAATGTAATTTAAATAAACTACAAAATGATGATAATAATCAATATTAAAAGTATTCATGCACTATTGTGAGCATTTTGAACTTATTAAAACAATTATTGCTGAATTAAACGAAGAAGACGCAGTTGCAGTTTCCAAAGTTCAGGATTTATTTTCTACAGTAAATTTGAAACATAACGTAATATATAGTAAGACAAATTTTAGTATATTTATAACATCTATTACTCAATTATAAACTTCCAGATACCTTTGATTGATTATATTAATATTGTTAAAAAAAAAAAATAATAAAATAAAGCGGAAATTCAAAAAGCACCAAATCAGATTGGAGAATAACAATAAACCTTTATTTAAAGAGATTTTAAATAAAAATTAAGGATTCAAAATCATTTTTGATGTATCAGATATTTTGAACAGGCAAGAAGACACAACAAATAAAATTCCAGATGATATTACTGCGAGTCAATGAATTCTGTCAACTTCTTAAAATTGTATACTATAATTTTATCATAATTTTTGTTAAATCATAGTTTATTTAAATTAAATTTTTTTTCGAGTAAACCTAAATTATTTCTGAAAATTAATAATATGCAATGATCAATATATAGTAAATAATTAATTTTTAACCGTAATCGGGGTTAATTAGGTTAAGCTATAACAATATATAAACTTAACAACTCAATAACTCAATAACTGAAATAACGCATAAATACATTTTTCTTTAAAGTTATATATTTATTATTAATTAGTTAATGTTATTTTTAATTAACAGCTAATATAATATAATAATAATATTTATTATTATATCATAATTTTGTAGTTCATTTAAATTAATTTTTTTTTCAAATAAACTTAAATTATTTCTGTATAATATAACGTATCGAAAACGAGATCGTGATAAAGTTAACCTCGCGTGCAATACAGTCGTCATGCCGTTCACGCAATCAATATCAAAAATTCACCCTAGCCCACGGCGTCCGGTGTAGGACAACAGGATATGTAATGAAGGCGTGGAAGATTATACGTGATAAGGTTGAGGAAGATTACATGCTAGGTACGATTCTGAAGGATCGCACGCAAAAGATGAGGAGGACACGGGCGCCACGACGTGAGTTTTCGTATCATTGTCAAGCACCTTGATTTGTAACTGGGTAATATACTTAAACTGAATATATTAGGCTTACGTGTTAGGACATTCAAAACAATTTGCTACTATTGGAATATTTGGTTGGTGAAATGAAATGACGAAATATTATTAATATCGATGCAGTATAATGTATGTTACATGTACATTGTACATGTTTATGTAATCTTTGAAATTATTAAAACTTTTAGTAAAACTATATATTAAATTACTAGTTAATTAAGGAATTCAAAATTCATATTTATAAAATAAAGGATTAAAATAAATTTGTTTTTTTTTCATAAAAATTTATGTTTAATTGAGTTTTAATAATTAATAATTAAATTATGGATATTAAAATATTCATGCCAATTTAATCTACTGTAAATATACGAAATGGGAAAATGTCGAAAAGTCGCGTAGTTCGTAACGGATTTCAGTTGGACATCGAAGTTGTTAATAACAATTTTAATTTGAATGATGAGTACCTATAATATTAACTTTATAAAAAAAAAAAAAATCATGACCTCGGTCTTTTTGTAGTAATTTATAATGGACTCAATAGGAGTGGTAATTATATTTATACGCATATATAAATGATGTAACCTTTTTAAAGCCAAATACCAAAACTCCAAAAACATTTTAAAAAATATTATTATATAGTATGTTGGAGTATTTTCTATAATTCAAACTTACAGAAGAATTGAAAAGATAATATTGAATTTTTATTTACAAACAGCTCTCGATTTTTGATAAATTAAATTCTTTTTTTTATTACTTTGTGTGTTGTCGATAGTAACTAGTTAATGAATAAAAATATAACAGAGGTCAGAGATATAATATAGTAAATGGTTATCACGAGTCCCTCCTACGATACTTCTTTCATGGGAATTTTGAAAAGTATTTGTATCTCCTTTCTGATTACAATAAATTATAATTTTTTCCAATAAAACGAATTTACTAAAAATGGTTACTCACCATTGAGATTCGAGCTTTCAAGTAGCCGTATGTTTGTATTATACTTGTGCGGCGAGGTTAAATGAACTTACAAATTAGGAAAAAAGATCCCTAGAGATGTAATGACAAATGATGGTTTATGGGTGCTAGTGGTAGGGGTGCGACTTTAAATATAATACCGCTAGTTATAGGTATAAAAAAATTGTCAAATTAATTATAATAAATTTATATTTAATTTCCTATTAAAGAAAATTTTATATTTATTAAATAATGAACACAATTTGACATGTTGAACTAATTAAAATTAAGAACAATATATTTTATACTTACAAGGCGTATGAGTGATATTCAAACAAATAACAAATAATCTACTTCCTACTAGACGGAGGTCAGAGTAGAAAATGGAAATGAAAATAATAATTAATAATAATAATGATTATACTATTATATTATGAATGTGATCAGTGTTACCAAACACCACATTATAAAAAAAAAAATGAACTTGATATTCCTGAAAGTTGTTCAATATTGAATACTAATATCAATGCAGATTATGTTTTTGTAGGAGATGAGGCATTTGGCCTTTCTCAACACATTTTACGTCCTTATGGAGGATGTAATTTAACAAAAAATAAGTGTATATATTTAATTTGTAATGTAATGCGAATGTGCGTTTGAGATACTATCCAATAAATGGAGAATTTTTAATCGACCAATGAATGTTACAACGGAATTAGCAGTGGATATTACAAAAGTGTGTTGTGTTCTACACAACTATGAACGCGAAAAAAAACGGAATTAATTTTAAAGATACTCTGTCTATTGATGGATTTGAGGATGTTAACATTACATCTGACCGTGGCACACGATCAGCGAGTGATATGAGAAATACATTTGCTGATTATTTTTCTTCAGTTGGAGCGGTACCTTGGCAGCATGATAAATAAAAATATTATTCAAAAATGTTATTCAAATGTTGCTCTATAAAAAATGTACCTAGTCTAAAAATCATTTATTCAGTAACAATACTAAAATAAGTAATAACTCATGTTCAATAATTTTACTCAGTATTTTTATTAGGAATACATGTATAATATTTTATGATTAAGATTTAATATATCACTACGCTTAATAAAACATAATAAGCATTTTTTTTAATTTACTTATAATTTTTTGTTCATTTATATGCAGCTCTTCAAATCCCGGTTTTATTTTACAAAATACATCTTTTCAGCATTTCCTTTTCTCGTTCCGGTCAGAGTATGAATCTAACTATAATAACGGCCACTCCACTATTAATGTAATCAAAAGATCAACGTCCAAAATATCTTCATCAAGAATCTGTGTTTCTTAATCCGTTGAGGCATTGTTGAAATTGATTGACATTAAAATTTGTCTAGTAGCATAAGCACGAACGACTACTATGATCAACGATGACTATAATAAAATAACTATCGCTCGAATATTATACATGAGACCACTCATTTATTTCTGTGCATATTATCAGGAAATATTCATCACGCGCTATTTTTAACGCACGGTATAGTCACAGATTATATGAAACCAATAGGACATTCGGCCGTTTGTCAAAATGTAAACAAACAAAAATTCGTCCTCACGTCATAGTGACAACATTCATGAAATTAAATTATCATACACTCAATTTACCATAATATTGTACTATTAAATATATTGTTATCGATTATCATATAAGTTTTGTGTACTAATGTCACAGTTTGTATGAAACTTTTTGAAAAACCGAAACTTTTCGCTAAGTGATTAACTTGCCGCCATGCCGAATTTTGATTTGTTTACATTTTTGAGAATTACATTGCTTTAATAGAGAGTGACCATGCTAGGTTAGGTTAGGTTAGGATTACTTAATTTTACGGCGCGACACTCGTTTGTTATGCTCCATTCATTTTAATGTAATTTAACAAAACACGCCATATTTTAATGGCGGTAAAATCAACCGATAACAGCGAGCGCACACTTAGTTTATTCTAAAAATAAATTACCCAATATAGTAGTATAATAATAGTGTGGACGACGCTATTGGTCGTCCAAGACCCGTATATAACATCGCAGCCGAAACGTACCCGCACGCACACGATTAAGAGCATCGATTACGATGTACGTTGCAATATATTGCTTGGACGAGGCGGAGATTTTATTTGTTAATTTTATTTATGTAGTGTACTTCTATATGACTATATGACATGTTTAAAATTTAACATATTTTATTCTTCGTATATATTTCATTTATACACATGTATTATTTTATAATCTTAACTTATTGTTTATAATTCTTAATATGCTGTTTAAATAGTTTAAGACAGTGATGGCCAAACTTTTTTTGCTGGTGGCCATAACCAAAAAAAAAGATAAATTTTTTGGCAGGCCAAGCATTTCAAATGTTCCTTTAAACTTATTATAAGTATAAATATGAAATATTACATATTATAATATGTAAATACGATATATAGTGGTGTCGCATACATGGAGCAGATAATTATTTTTACCCACCAACCCCAAATTTTAATCATCAATAAATATATAATTTAATCTCCACAAAGGTATATATTGGTAATAAAAGTAATATGTATGTAATATGTAAGTTATATAAGTAGGTACCTACATAATAATATATAATATATGTTTAAAAACATGATTAAATATATTGATATAAATTAAATATATTTATATAATAAAAAATAATGATGAATTATATTATAAAATTAATTTTAATAATTGTGTAAAATACGTTTTAGTATTACTGTCTAAATATATACAATTAATTTTAAATGAAAATCACGAAAATCCGTTAAGTGCACACATAGAAATAACTAAAACCTACAATAAAATAAGAACTAAGTATTACTGGCCTAAAATACGTAAAGACATAAAGAAATAAGTATTATCTTGCTCTGTCTGTCAAAAACGAAAACTATATAAAATTGCGAAACCACCAAAAATAGGTTTTCATCTATTAAACAAAAGAGAAGTTACGCAAGAAATTATTATCGATTATATGGGACCAATTCCGAGCTCCAGAGATTATAAATATAAATTAATTGCAACTGATCGTGTTATTAAATACTATGTAGCAAAACCTTTTGTAAATGCTAATGAAAAAAATACAGTTAAATTTCTACTTGATTTTATTTTGAAATTCGGACCTATGAAAAGAGTAAGATCAGATAATGAAACACATTTCACAGCTCAATCCGTTATAGAATTATTAGATGCATTACATATAGATAAAAAATTCGGAATTCCATTTAAGCCTACAACTCAAGGACAAGTTGAACGACAAAATCAAACGTTAATTGATATGATTTCACCATATGTACAAGAAAATAATAAATGGGTAGATTATTTACCATATATAGTTTACACATACAATAATTCAATTCATCAAGTTACTGGGTATACCCCACACTATTTAATACACGGTTATAATTCCAAAAGTATTTTTGATATTGTTTTAATTCCTCCGAAGGATGTAAATATAATAGCCGAAATTGACAAATTAAAGCACATTAGGAAATCGTTAACTAAAAAATTAGAGACCGCCTCTGAACAGATTAAGCTAAAGTTAAAAGCTCCAACAAATACAACTTCTTATCAAAAAGATGACGAAGTCTTAGTGAAAGTAAATGTACTCGAAAATAAATTTTCTAATCGATATGAGGGACCTTATAACATTTTTAAGAAAATTGGACCTTTTATAAATATACCTTTGGTAAATATACCGAAACACGGAAAATTTACAAATTCACCAGTACATATTGACCAGATTAAACCATATTATAATAGATGACCACAAACAATTATAGGAGTAATACAATATAATACTTTATTATATCAAATAACAAAAAAAAAAAAAAAAAATTAAATTTGTAAAAAGGAGATAATATAAAGACAAACAAAAATATTCGCGAAAATGTTACATGAGAAAAGAAACTCAACAACGAGAAATTCCATTACGTCGACATTACCGCGATTATACTGAAAGGGAAATAATATACATTTGTTTAAATTAACTTTTGTCATATAGAATTTACATTTCAATGTCAATATATATAAAATATAGAAACAAATAAATAAGAATATTTTAAAATGGGTATCTATAATAGTAATGGTATAGTATGGTGATAGGTAGTATCTATGATATCTATAATGGGTATAATGATGTGGGAACGGACGAAATAGATAAATAATATAGGTAATATATTCTTATGTGACAAATAATATGTAAGGAAATAATATAAATTTAAGATTACAGGTGTCTCAGCTACTATATACGGTTCAATAAGATTATGATATCATAGATATAATCAATGGATATAATATTATTTTATATTATATTGAAAAATGCCGTTTTAATGGCAAATTAAATAATTCATTAATGCATATGTTTTAATTTATTTTTTTGTTTTGTATAACAATATTACTATATTTATAAGATGAAGCCATTGACCTACTAAGGCGCAAGAAAGCCGATCAAGCATTTTAATTGGGATAATAGTTTTATTAATTGTTTATATATTTTTTTTTCCCGTGTAAGCAATCTGGATCTGAAATTTTCGTTGCGATTGATTGAATGAGAAAAGAAAAAAAATATTAATAATGAATAATTATAATTGCAATGGTATATAGTATATATGTGTATATATATATACGTATATATATGTAATTGTGTATATATGTATATTGAAAAATGCATATTAATTTAAGATAAATTGTGAATAGAAATGGTTTTGGCAACTTTTCCCCATTTTTATTAGGTTAATTTTAATGAATTTTTAATGTTAATAAAACGAAAATAAAAAAAAATTATAAATAAATTAAAATTACAATTAAAATAATATTTGTGTGCATGACTTATAATAAATAGTTTTAATTCTGAACACAACTTTTTAATGCAAGGTCTCATGAAAAAGGAAAAGATAAGCTCCGCACACTATGCGATTGACACGCGACGCAATTTTTCGCTCTCGCGATTTCCTAGCAAATTGAATAGAGATACACCAACAACGCGATTTGATGACAACGCGATTGCGATACGACCGCGATGCGAGCGACGGACGATACGTGCGATCGGTAATGCTGGTCGCCTGGTTATTGTATCGTGCGTATTGCATGCGATTTTAATTTAATTCATTTCATTTTCATTTTCATTTTCATTTGTTTGTTTATCATGGAGACATTAAACATAAAATTCGTTGGTGAGGTTGAAAAACACCCACAATTATATAATTATACGATTCCAAACTATTGTAGGAAGGATTTGGTGGACAATATAAGGATAAACCCAATATTTCCTTTTCTTTTTTATTTGCATCCTTTTGTACTAATAGTACATAAGAATATCTTCTTCATCACTTGAACTAGTAGAACTTGACATATTTTTTTTTTTTAATTGAAAAAAAATTAAAAATATAAAAACAAGTCACACGATTGACACTGTACGATCCACTGAATATCGTTTCGTGTTGGTAGACCTCAAATCGCACAAATTGCATAAATCGCACTTGTCGCACTAATCGTATTTCAATCGCGTCGCGTATTAATCGCATAGTGTGCGGAGGGCCTAAAGCGAAAAAGGATTTCGTGTGCAAATCAAAATTCGGCATAAATCAATCGAGTCATAATGCATCTTACGCAGTAGCCACGAAAATAAAATCTCGTGTATCCGATTATGAAGTGTTTTTAGAATTTATAGTAATGTCTCGATTGACAAGTTACCTCCCGTCGTCGTCATTTAGTATATCCGACGTAAAAATACCAGAAGGCATTGAATTCGCCGACTCGTCGTTCAATACTTCTCAAAAAATAAATATGATTATCGGTGCTGAAATATTCTACGAATTAATTTCTGCTAGACAGTTGAAACCCGTTATACACGGTCCCATGTTCCAACGTACATTATTTGATTGGACCGTCGCTGAACCTTAAATTAAGAGCGGAAAAAGAACGCAAAATAAAAATAAATTCGTATCATTATATAGTAGTAATACAATGGCCGATCTTGAAACACAAGTCTCGAAATTTTGGCGTTTAGAAGAAATGCAAGACAAGGTATGTTCAGTTGAAGAGAAAACGTGTAAAATCCATTTCGATAATAACGTAAAATGAGCGGATGATCATCGTTTCATTGTGTCACTATCGTTTCGCGACACATTAACATTGGGAAAGTCTTACAATATTGCGCTACGTCATTTTTTAACACTAGAAAGACGTCTACAAGCTCAGCCTAAATTCCAGGTCGAGTACAGAAAATGTATAGACGAATATATAACATTGGGACATATGAAAATCGTTGAAGCCGAAAACCGTGGATACATACGTACGACACAATTATTTACCGCATCACGCGGTTATTAAGGAAAGTAGTACTACCACGTTAAGAGTGGTTTTTGACGCCGCTTGAAAGACTGACACAGGCATCAGCTTAAACGACGTATTGTATAAAGGTCCTAGTATTCAAGGATAATTAGTATGTATTATGGCACGATTTCGTACATATAAATACGTAATATCGGCAGACATTGTCAAAATGTACAGACAAATTTGGGTATCGGAGCCGCACAGGGATTTTCAACGTATTCTATGGCGACCCAGTCCAGATCAACCTATTCAAATATATCGTTTAAAAACAATTACGTACGGAGTAGTTACCGCGTCATTTCTAACGACAGGCTGGCTTCAAAAATTATCTGAGGACGAACATAGTCATTATCCAGTTGCAAGTCGAGCCATACGTGAAGATTTTTATATGGGCGACATATTGAATGATACAGATACCATAGAAAACGCATTGAAGTTTCGTGATGACATTTTTACTGTATTGAGCAGCACAGGATTCGTATTGAGAAAATGGTCCAGTAATACGGAGTATCAACAGTAGACACGATTAAATTAGACGTTGAAGATATAGAAAAAGAAGAAGAAGGAAGAGGTACGCAAATACTAGGAGTATTTTGGAATCGGAAAAATGATGCATATCAATATAAGGTGGAAAATTACGACAGTAATATACGTGTTACGAAACGAAACGTTTTGTCCGAAATTGCGTCCGTCTTCGATCCGCTAGAGTTAATAAGTCCGATTATTGTTCGATTAAAATTGATTATGCAGTGACTATGGCAACTCCAGATTAGTTGGGATGATTTGTTACCTCATGAGTTGCGCGAAGATTGGATAAAAAAAGCGTAAAGATTTAGAATTAATTAATTCACTAGTTATAAAGCGACAAATAACCGGTTCGGCAACAAATCGTATTACGCAGATTCGTGGTTTCGCGGACGCGTCTATTAACGCATACGGCGCATGTTTATACATACGAATGGTCGACGAAAACGGTACCATAACTACGAGTCTAATATGCGCAAAATCACGCGTAGCGCCGTTGAAGGTCGTAACTTTACCGCGTTTAGAATTATTGGCCGCAGTGTTATTAACACGTTTAGCCGTGAAATATATTCCAAGTTTATATTTACGTGTAGATGAAACATATTATTGGACAGATTCAACTATCATATTATCTTTGATATCGTCGCCAGCAACGAGATGGAAAACTTTCGTCGGACACCGGGTTAGCGAGATACAAGAATTGTCCTCTGTGTCACAGTGGCGTCATAGCAGTGACAACCCCGCAGATGTGGTATCCCGTGGTTGTACGTCGTCGCAGTTAATCGATTCTAAATTATGGTGACCACGGTCCGAAATGGTTACGTGACGACATATCGAATTGGCTGAAAATAAATTTATGTTTTGAAAAAAATGACGATACACAAGTACTTGAAGAAAAAATGAATACGAATATAGTTATGTCCGCGACAAATTATATATTGATCTTAAATAAATATTCGTCATTGACAAAATTAGTAAGAGTAATCTCGTACTGTCTACGGTTTAAAAACAACATGAAAAAAACCCATAGGATTAGTGTTCCCATACAGAGCGACGAATTAGATAAAGCTACAATCGTAATAATAAAACTCGTACAATCAAACGCTTGACGGGATGAAATAGCTAGAATAAAAAATTCGCGACCATTAAATACAAATAGTGATATTTTATGTCTAAAGCCGTTTATCGATGTAGACGGACTCGTCAGGGTGGATGGAAGATTAAAAAACGCTGATACAATCGATATTTTTCAAAAACATCCAATTTTACTACCGTCCGATAGCGCATTTACTCGTTTAATTTTTTCCGATGAACATGAAACCTCGTTACGCGGCGGACCGCAGATTATGCTTGCACGCATACGTTTAAGGTATTGGCCAATTAACGGTAGAAATATTGCTAGGGGAATAGTACGACGGTACGTGAAATGCTTTAAATATAAACCGATAGTCGTACAGCCTATCATGGGCGACTTACCAAAAGACCGCGTGTAACCGACAAAGGCCTTTAACAAATGCGGTGTCGACTTTGCAGGTCCGATGTATGTTAAGTCTAGCTTGAGACGCAAAGCGCTCTTAGTGAAGACATATATTTGTGTTTGGGTCTGTTTTGCGACAAAGGCCATACACGTCGAGCTTGTAGGTGATTTAACGACAGACTCGTTTATAAATGCACTTAATCGTTTTTTCGATAGAAGAGGCGTATGTAAGGACATATGCTCAGACAACGCCACCAATTTCGTCGGTGCCAATCGTCAGCTATAGAAAGTGCGAAGGTTATTTTTGTCTACGATACATAAAGAAAAATTTCAAAATGCATTAAATAAAACCGGAGTACGCTAGCACTTTATACCTCCACGTTCGCCTTATTTTGGAGGGCTATGGGAGTCCGCAATTTTATCTGTGAAAACACACTTGTATAGGACCCTAAGTAATACCGTACTCACCTATAAGGAGCTATACACTGTGCTTGTGCGCGTAGATGCCATCTTAAATTCCCGTCTTCTAACACCCTTATCTTCAGACCCAACCGATCTAGCGGTACTTACACCTGGTCATTTTCTGATCGGAGAATCTCTATCCGCTCTACCTGAACAGGACGTATCTACTGTACTTGCAAACCAGTTGACAAGGTGGTGAAGAGTTAGTCGACTCACCCAGCAATTTTGGCCCCGTTGGCGTAACGAATATTTGAGCTCGCTATAAACACGTGAAAAATGGGCAAGAAGTAAGGGTCCGACATTTTCCAACGGAACGATAGTGTTGATTCGTGACGAAAATCACCCACCCCTACATTGGAAAGTCGGCCGAGTCACAGAAGTTCACGCAGTTAAGGACGGAACGATTCGGGTAGCCACGGTTCGAACAGTCGACGGTTTACTGAAACGAGCGGTAAGGCAGTTAAGTCCCTTACCCTTCGAAGGTAATAATTAAATAATTAAATTGTATTTGTTGTCTTGATTATTATTGGAATTATATTATTAATTTCAATTTCATGTATTATTCGGATGAGTTAAAATTGAAACTTCAAAATTTGAAACTTATTGTATTCAAGGTGGGCGGTATGTACGCGACACATTATAGTCTTATCGGGCTATTTATTGTATTGTTTGTATTATTGTTATCTGGTTCGACTCGCATATTTTTAGAGCGGACTGACGAGAGACCCATTGATGTCAGTGTGAAAAATGCGTTCACTCCGAACACGTCGAATATAACTTATATTATGTACGCTAATAATTATGTTAACTACTTATAGAAATAAAAGTTTTGAATCAGCAAAAACACGAGTATTAGTTAATCATTTCATTTATTAACGATACGAAACAATAGTCTTACTACCTAGTACCTATATTTTAATTAAACTACCATGTTACTTTCTCCTTAATTTTTTTTCTCATGTGACTTTCAAAGACATAATATTTAATACCCATATGAATAAATAAAACATACTTTAACTCAAATATAGAATATTCATTTTCTAAAATCTCTTTATTGTAATAGTTTTTTTTAAAAAATGTTTACAAATCTTTTACATAGTATTTTTAAATATTTTTTTAATTGATCTGTATAATATATTTATATAAACTTTGTTTTCCTATTAAAATTGAATACATCAAATAATATTGACGAATACTAATCACTAAAATTTAACAATATTTAATATCTATAATTATAGAATTTAATTGTTTTGGTACTTATATAGTAATAATCAATGTTGGGCAAATTAATGATATTTTTTAACTCTTCGTTAAATAAAATTATTGAAAAAATGTAGTAAAAGTTAGAAGCTGGGTAATAATTAATTACATTTTATATAAACTTAGTTAATTAAAAAAAATCAACTCATTTATTAATTCAACTCAAATTAAGTTTACTTTTAGTTATACATATAGTTTTTGAAAATTAACATGTGTTGCGATTTTTAATAGGGTCTATTAAAATATATAAATAAAACAATAATACAATTAAAAATCAATTTTAATTATTTTTTAAACATTTTTTAAGTATTTTTTAATTTTATTTTAAAATCGAAATCAAATATTCAAATTTTAATTAGTTAATTAAACTTAAATGAAATATAATTAAATGTATATATCGTTATTTATTAATTTAATATTAAACAAAATAAGTTAATAGGCACCAATTTTAACTTCAATACGTATTTGAAATTAACTTAACATAAACTTTTTAATTTGTTTATACCCAGCATTGATAATAACTGTATATTATTTTTATGTAGTGACAATTAAAAAAAAAGAACAATGAGGGTCTTATTCTTATTTATTAATTATTATTAAGCTACCTGTTTAACTAAAAGTATATAAAAAAGTCTTTGTAGTTGAACAAATTTAGCTATTATTTTCCGATTGGTTTAATACACAATACACGTTTGTTTATTTTAAAAGAATCTAAAACTATGTTATTGCAAAATTGACTATAATATAATAGGTACCTATGTAATATGATTTTTTTTTTTTTAAATAAATATGCTGGAAATATGAAAAACAAAAAATAATATATATTATTATGGGTTATTTGTTAGGGGTAGGAGAGGGAAAACATTGTAAGTTCCTTTCCTTAAAACGTAATGAATTATTTAAATTTAGTACAGTTTCTCAGTCATCATGAGCTTTGTTTAACATTTTGTTTGTAATAATAAATTACAAACAAAATATTAGTTTAATTTCGATTTTTTTATGTACAAATGAACAATAAATTATTTAATTTATATATAAATATTCGATAAAACAATAACAATATTTACAGAAAAAACACCATAATATATTAATTTAAAACGAACAATTAAGACAATTATACAAGTATTGCTGAGTTTAGTATTTGAATTGTAGGTACACATCGTATATCAACATCATCAATCAATTATTATTATTATATTTCTAATATTTGGGATGTTTCAATGTTTCAAGTACCTACCTACAAGGTTGGGTTTTAATAAATTTTCTATAGATAAAACATTAAATTCAATATGAAAACCGATATTTCAATATACCTAAATAGTATTAATATTAATTGTTTGTTTTTACTGATACAGGCAACTGATGTATAACTATATCTATATTAATATTATATAATATTTTGAACTTTAAAATATAATATTTAAAGGAAAAATTGTTTCTCGAAATTATCATAGTAATAATTATTATATCATATTATATTATTATATTATAATAGTGCCACGGTTTTGAATGTTATTACAATGTCAATATTAATTGTTATTAACGGCACGCGAATAAACGAAAATCATTTTGTTGAAGAAATAATACCGATAGATAGGTACACTTAAGAATAATATTTGTTTTTGTTTTATATCTATTAATAGAAATTCCAAATGGAAAATAATTGTAGGTATTTTGACAAGTAGTAAAATTTGTTTTTAAATCATTGAATTAATCTAATTGCATCATGATTCATGAATTATATCAAATACTGATTGACAGGTTGGTCAGAAAATCTTGTTAAAAACTGTAGGAATCACAATAATAATATCCTATTGTTTTGGATAGCTATCCATCGTTTTTGCAACACAAATATCTGATAATCTGTATGTCTGTAATTTTTTTTTCTGTAAACACATTTTTCTGTGATTCCAAGTAGGTAGATAATCATAATATTAATTAATAATATTATCTTTTGGAAAATAAACAATCATTTGTTTTTTGTTACTTTGTTAGTTTTTAATTTATTTCTTCGATTTAACATTAGGTTAACTAGTAATTATATTTACTAATTGGTCGTTATTTTACAAATACGTATATAATATTAAGTAAAATATATATGTAAACCGCGGGTTTCAAAAGTTTTATTTTATGTTTTTAGTTTATGATATAGGTAGGTAAGAAACAACATTTTTTTTATAAATATCTACATTTTTTTAAAAATTTCTATCAAATTTTGTCTAAAATAAAGAAATAAAGATTTCTTGTTTAAATTTACATAAAATATATGAATTTTAGAATTTAGACATATTTAAAAAATTGTTTTTCTCATAGACACTGTTAGGCATAGTTTCGTTATGGTGAAACAACTGATATTCCGTTTCCGGAACCCAGTTTCTTTTTAAGAAATCGAACACTTCTATCTCAATATCTCACTATAAATACAGCAGGATGATGAGAGTATTATCTTACAAAAACAACAACGGAAACAATATTGAAAAAGAATACGGACACGATGTTCTCCTAGAAATCAGAAAATGTCTGTTTTATCTTTTGTAGTAAAAATGAACAGTTAAAATGTCTTAATTTTGCGCGTACTTGGTCTATAATACCTACCGCGATAGTAAAGCATAGTAACAATTTTCTGTCACTCTTTTCTGTTCAAGAAACTAGGGGACAGGACTATATTATATGTGAATAACTAATAATTTTTTTTGGGTGTTTAGTTATATATAAAACAGTTGAAGATCTACAAAGTGGCATGGAGGGACAATGACTTTCGGGATAACCCAATACAAAAAATTGAAATATATAATATTGCTTCGGGGTCCAAGATTTACCTATAGTTACGATACATATTATGCAATTACCAACATTAAAATCAAAAATTTTAAGTCGATAAATTTCTGCATGAAAATGTATAAATATTAATTAATTTTTATACCCAATTGCTTTTGGGTACGGTAAAAACTGTAGATAATCGGGCGGCAAAATATTTGGTTTATTTTCAATACTTTAAAAAATTAAAAGGTTTTGCGAAATCGCACAATTATTTTACAATTTTGTTTTTCTTTTCATATCGATAAACTTAAATAATGGATTTCGGAATTTTAACCGATTATTTTTCTAATTTGACATTTTGTGTTAGGTACTCGCAGATTTGCGTTTGAAATTTTTATAAATTCTTGTGCACTATGAGGTTAGGTTAAAAATTTAGGTTACCTACCTATATCTGTACCCTAGTGAAACCTATATCCATATAGGTATCTACCTAATATTAAATACGATTTTGGGTGTCACCGTTATGATTTGACAGTAACTTAAATTATTATGTTATTATCTTCATGTTTAAGGTATATAATTTTGTATCCACTGAAGACAAGTAAATTGTTGCAGTCCGTTAAATAAAAAAAAAAAATAATAATAATAATAATATAATAATAAAAAAGATTTGAAATCGTCTTACGAGTAAGCCTTAATACGTATAATAGATGCTCTATTTTATTTTATAATGTATGTTTATAAATATTTTTGTTGATACAACGTCTTGTTCTAGATTATTATTATAAATTAATAACAATAATACAATATATATCATTATTATTATTATTATTATTATTATATATATATATAAAAAAAAAATGTGTACCTAATAATAATAATAATAATACATTATATTAATTTAACAACTATACGCGACGGTTTAGTCCATTTGGCAAACGTGATTACTGAGCGTGTGACTCGACCGGCGAGTTACGTTCGGAGACGTCATCATGAGGGAACTGCCAGTGTTGACGCATACAGCACACACCTCCGGCTCCGTCGGAGAGTGTTGTACTGGTGCTGTATTTCGTATAAAAGCCATGTAACAAAACATAAAAATATCGTAAAATTATTTCAGAGCGACAAAATAATTTAGTAAATTGGTGGTAATTTGGTAAATTCTCTGTCGAATAATGTATACATCAGGCGCGGATCTAGAAACTATAAACGGCTCAATCTAAGGTATAAATGTATGATTGAATATTAACATCATTATTTATGTTAATATTTTAGATTTGACTTATAATTAGTGTTCAAGGAGGGGCTACAGACCTTTAGCTCCCTTAGATCCGCGACTGAAGTTCATTATTTTAGTTTATTACGGAGTACTTTTAAAAGGGAGGAGAGTTAGGATAAGTTAAATTATGAATTTTGATTTAATTATGTATTAGGTTAGTTTAGGTTTGGTTGGATTTAGAAAATTGAGTTTCTGCGGAATTTATTAGATCAGTGATCAGCCACAAGGCAGAATTATTAGATGGCCAAATGAAACCGACAGGCACGGAAGAAACACGAAAATGTACTTATATAATTTAAAAAGGTGATATATAATATAATAAATTGATTAATTTTTTAATTTAAATATGCAAGGGTAAGACTAATAGAGATTGTTAGTCGCTTGACCTGCCTAAAATTTTTAACTGTAATTAATATTTAATTGTGAGTTTTATTTGTCTTATTTCATTATTATAATAATTGATTATAGAATAAAGAATATACTATAATCTCTATTCTATAATCAATAATACTAATAATATATAATTATAAAGACGGATTACAAAAAATTAGAAATAGGTATCTCTATACAGTATACATGTTCATACAGTAGGTACGTAATGAGACAAATACAATATATAGGGTAAAATATATTTTCAGAAGATGTATATTCGATATTAAAGGTAACTAAAAGCATTTTAAAACGACATTTATTCTACAATATTTTAGGAACTTCAATATAATTTTTGTATGTAACTGGAACCTCCTGGGAATTTTGGGCCGTGGGTCCTGACGGTTAATGTCCATTTTCCCCTTATTGTATCCTTTACTATCCTCGACGTTCGGTATTAAATGACAGATTAACAAAATAATGTGCTCACTAAACGGTTCACGTGGGAATTCAGTAGATAATTATATTGGGAGAATGAGTCAATAAATATTAAATTGAGTATTATTGATATTTTATAACATGAAAGGACTAAGAAATTAATTTGAGAATGCCGAGCTTTAGTTCCAGGGTTACACTTGAATTCTAAGTTGGGTATTGGTTCGGGTTACTTTAGGTTAGGTTTGACTTTTGTTTTATTAGGTTTTGGCTATACTCTTTGGTAAGAAATTGTATAACAATATCATTAATATGGTTATATTATATTTGAAAAATAAACAACGGTGAATTATAATAATAAATAATAATATAGTTAATCAGAGTATCCTACTGACTATTGTTTTTGGTACAATAGTGAAAAAATGTTATTTTAGGTTATACAATTTTTGGTTAGATCTTAGATATGCTAAGATAGGTGTAAAGTAAATTATAGTTTCATTAGACTTACTTGCATATTTAGGAATACGAATGTAAAAATAAAATGTTTGTTCTTAGGGAATAGTTTCTTTTAAATACTATTTTAAATGAACACAATAAAACATATTTATTTTAGAACTTTTTGAATATATTCTTAATTCGTGCACAGCATATAGGTAGGTACTTACTATATTTTGAACCTACTTTCGTATATAGTTTATTTATTTATTATACTAATTTGTGGCTATCCAAAATTTATTTTTTATATAATTGAAAATCAAATTACAGATGTTACATATACATATGAAAAATTCAACATTTACTGGATCAATTTAAATTTTATGATATTTTAGAGATAGACATTAACTATTTAAAAATTAAAACGATTAATTTGCTTTAAATGTTTAAGTCTATCTTTAATTTGTTAAGTATAAGGTTACTTTTTAAATACTAATATAATATTGTATACAATATTATTAAAAAATTAAAAAATTAATATTATTAAACTAAGTTGAGTAAATAATCTTTGCTATCTTAACTTTAAACTTTTTTGTTTAATTATTCGTATACTTATCATTAGTGTTTGATTCTTAATTTTATTTAACAATTGAATTGAGTATAATTCTCATTAACTTATCCACCTCTGTGTATAGATACCTACCTAGTTATACAATTTTAATCAGTGTGTTTAGGAAGAATGTGTTTATTGCATTCGTGTTTGGCAAATGACATACGAAAATTACTCGTTAAAAAAACAACGTAGGTACCTAACTTGAACAAAATTTATACTATATTTTGTAGACATTAAAAGTATTTATGTTTCTTATTTTATTTGTTGTAATTTTATTCATTGTACCTACCTATATGAACCATTGTATTATATTTTGCTATACTTCTAGATTAATACAAAATTATCAACTTGATTTTTATGTTATTTATTTTTTTTTTACATTAAACGTGTTTAAATTCTGGAGTTCAAAAAACTAATCCAACATAACCAAAAACTGAATATATTTACAGTATTAATGTATATTCTTATATATAATAATATAAAATATTACATAAATAATATAATAAACATGCAACATTACTCAAAAAAAAAAAAAAAAAAATGTGAAAAGCATAGAAAATAAACGAGTTAGATAGGTAGATAGTTACCTACAAGAGGTATTTTCACATTTAATATAATATATTAAGCAAAGATATTCTATATTTAGCAGGGTTTTGTTTTATACGGCTATTATAAATCTAATGATAAAAAAAAATTAATAATAATATTTATAAATTGAAAATGTATGAAGCAAACACTAGACAACTATATCATACGGCTTATAAAACAATAAATATATATATTATTTTATCTAAATAAAAAAATTTAAAAAATATAAATCATAACGTAAAAAAAGTATATACACCTACTTATATGAATAAATAAAACAAAATAAAAATAAGAAAAAATGATAAGAACCGATTGAGCTTACATGAGTCTGGCAAAGGTTTCTCCTCAGCCACCATTAACGATGCCCTTTCGGAGGGCGGTAAATGTTCGTCTAACGCGTTTGAATAGTTTAACATACTCCTGTGAACAATTGTTTAACACTCGATATTTTTTTTGTTGATTTTATTTATAAACAGATAGGCAAAGGCGTAATAGGTGTTATTAGGTATACGCAGAGTAATTTTGCTAAAAGTATATATATATATTATTAATTGATATAAGTACAATAATATAGTGCGACTATATATCAATAAAAATAATAATAATAATAACAAAAAAAAAAAAAATAATAATAATAATAATTATAAAACAATTTTTTTTAAAAAAAAAATAATAATTTAGTAAAATGAGTAAATAATACATAAAATAAAATGAGTTATACAAAACTTTCAAACGTGTAATCTATATTATATTATAGCGTTGTAAATAAAAACATAAATAATAATAAAAATCATATGATTATTGTATGTTAGAATTGTTAGAATCGGGTTTATCCGTGTCTATGTTATGGATGGCTTCCGAATTCACTAGAGTGATCGTAGATGTGGTTTTACTAGCCTCAATCTCTACCGAACTATAAAAAAAAATCGAAACAATAAAACAATAATTCAAAAAATATACACGTCTAATAACAAAATAAATAAATAATATTTATAAAAATAAAATTATAATAAAATGATGCATGCAATGATAAAAACAAATCAAGATAAATTGTATGCAAAGCTTCAACAATCATTTTATCGTAGTTTATCAATGATAGAAGGTATATTATTAATATAGTTGAAAAAACGGACTATTAGTTATACAATTATTACATGAAAATAATATTAGCGAAGAAACGATGGTGACTCGTCATGGTTATAATATTTTTTAAAGATATAAGAAATATAACCAACGTGCTTCATCTTGAACACTGGCTGACATCACATTATATCATGTCAAGGATCAAAAATTTGTTTATTATGTTACAGTGTCGCTATTTTATTTTCTTCTTAGTAGGTATTATTAAACGACAAAAACCAATTATAATAATAATCACATGGGAAATATTATTTAATTTAATATATTATTTTGTCATTTAATATTTTTATAAACAAATTTTATACAAATCTTTTTCTAGTCTAACAGTAATATTTATGTTGATCAGAATTTCGTGTTATAAAAATAATGAAAATAATATTTAAAAAGTACATAAATCAATAACACTTTTATTGTCAAATAATTGAAATTAAATAAATCGTAGTTTTCATCATCAGTCACCAGTGTTTAAAACGTTCCTCGCAGAATATAAAGTATAAAACTATAAAATACTGTAAGTCGTTAACACGAGCAAACAAATAAACGAAAAATAAAATACGATTACATATAAACACTAAAATATAATAGTATAATGTTCGAACAGGAACATTAACGAATTTTAACTCATGCACTTACCCATACAAACGACTCGATTCCAAGACGCTTCCTCTATTTAAGTAGCATATAATAATAACAATAATAATTTTAAAAAACCAAAGAATACAAATTTGTTCAACAAAACATGTTAATATCAAGACGAAAAATTGATGGACATATTATATAAATTTGTATTATTATTTATTACTAATTATTTTTTGAGAACATCTCACCTGCCGTTTTGTCGGAATAGAGCTAAAATCTCCTCGAAAGTTTTGTTCTTTGTTTCCGGCACTTTTTTATATGTAAATATCCAGAAAACGGCCAGCAAAACGCTGAACGGTAGGAATGTGTAATTATCCAAGGCAGTCTAACAATTAAATAAAAACAATATAATTAATTATTATTATATAATCAAATATTAATATAAAATATAATAGAGATAAATTAGAAATCATATTATATTGTTACAATGAAGGAATTGAAATATCAAGTTTCAAGAAAACTTGTTACCAGATTTTCTTTATAAACATTACCTAAACTTATCACTGATAAATTCATTGGTTACTCTAATACGGATTACTTTCTTTATTACTTATATGAAAACTGCATGTAAATATAACAATTATATGACTAATTAAAAATATATTTTGGACAACTAATCTCGAATTCGACTGAATTATTAAAGAATAAATAAATATTTTTTGTTACATTTGCACTGAAAGTTCAATTTTTGATGCCAATTTATATGGTGCGAAATCCATTTCTTCTGTCCAGTGAGCGGTAAAGGGTAAAGTATTTTTTAGTGGACAGAAAAGCCTCTTTT
>CM023357.1:32603465-32716940 GCA_013282895.1 Eriosoma lanigerum | reverse complement strand
TCAAGCACAATAATTTTACAGAACAACAAATTAGAAGAGTGTTCATTTAATTTACAGAGATAAAGTGCAAATACCTACATTCAAGAGAACAAGCCATTTTTTGTTATAAAATGTTAACAGACGATAAACAATCGAATAAATTTATTTTTAAAATACGTTTTTAAATTTAAATGTTAATTATTTTTAAGTAGTTTTAGGTTTAAGGAGAAAAAAACTAAATTATTTGTAAATTATATATATATGTATTAGAATACACGGGTATTGGACTTATGGAAACAGCTAAGAAAGTATAAAAAAGTTCTTTTATTTAGACAATTTATGTTTTAAAAATAATTAATGGTTTTTTGAGACTTATCGTGGACTTAAGTTTTGGTGGAATTAGGTATATCTATTTTCTAAAATAATGTACGTATATTCTACATTAGACATGATTAGATTTAAATATTTTCAAACTAAAATAGAGATATTTTTTTTATAAATATTAAAATGATTCTACAAAATTAATACATTTATCAATTTGTACATTTATTTTTTTTAATTTCATAGTATTTTCTAATTATTATAATATTATATTATTGTTTGTAATAATTGTTTTATCTATGATTGTAGGAATTTGAAATTTACTTTTTCTTTAAGTTTTAACTGTTCTTTAATCTAACAACCATATTTAAATTTATTCAATATAGCTATTTAAAATTAAATATATTCTCTACATTTAATTCTATAGTACCAATATTTGATTTATAATTAAATAATAACAGCACTAGTAAACAACAATTTAAATTATTTTTAACATTATTATATTGGATCTAAATAGTTTTAGTACAAAATAAAATTAAAAAATAAAAAGAAGAAGTGTTAATAAAATGCTGAAGTTTCTAAATAGATTAAATAACTATATTAATATAAAAATATATTTATTTAAAAAGTTATTTTTTGTCATTTATTAAGATTTACGATTTATTGGCTGAATGAATTTATTATTATAAAATCCTAAGCACACTAATATAATCTTATTTTATAAAAAAAAAAACACTGTAAATTTAATCTGATTAAATTAATTATAAATACTATAGGATTATTTATTATACTTATAAGTATTAATTAATTATTTTTAAATCATTTTTATCGAATTGTTTCGTGGGCGTTTATAAAAGATCCTTAATATATTTGTTTTTATACATTAAATATAGTGTTAATTAAGTAAACAACATAATTATATAATAAATATTTAAAATTTCGTGATAATTATAATCTTTATCCTTTCACTCGTAAGTAATATACTTAAAATTTATATAAAAAAAAAAATAATACAATTTTTAATAATTGATTTTTTGCTAAAAATAATATTTTTAAATTTGATCATTGTTATATCGTTTTTAAATTTAAATCTGTCAAAGAGTTTTTACTGATAACATATTATTATTTATAATGAATTTACTGACTAACCTGCCGAAACGGTTGGCGATGATGCCACCGCAGAAGCCACCCAACATACCGCCGATGGCGAAAATGGATACGGCGAACGAGTAGAGCAGTTCCGCTCGTCCAGAGTCCATGTTCTTTTTATACCGATTCTCAAATACATCTTTGATGAATTTTTCTATGTTCTAAAAAATATGAACATAGATTGATCAACAATAAAGGAATGTTCAAAAGCTTATTAAAAATTTGAATTTTATATTTACTCCTTCGGGTGCGTTTATCACTCCGGTATTGTAACCGAACTGAAGCATTCCCAGCATGGACGCCAGGATTGTGTAGGACAGAAAAAATGTAAGGCCCTAAAATATAAATCATAACACGTTTAGTCGTATAAAAATAATTAATTTAAATAAAATAATAATTCCTAATGATAAAAAATAATAAACTATGTTTTTTTTTTTATAAATGAACATGCTTTAATACCAAACACGAATTACATATAAACATTGCACAAAATATTAACAGAATTCAGCTAGAACAAGAAAATGTTTACTTTTATTTTCTATAACAAACAAAATTCTCTATGTTACCTATCAAACTAATTGAACGTTATCAATTTATCATTAGAATGGTAATATCAAAAGTATTCGTACAATCATTTGTAATATCTAAAATAAATATAATATCTGTCAAAAAATATTTAAATATAAGACAAGATAGTTTTTTACTTATTAAAATGATAATTAAACAATGAATCATGCAATTAAAAACGTTATATCAATAAAATATAATTAAACATAAGTATTCAAAATTGTATACTTATATTTCACCGTTATGATTTTAATATACCTATTGGTTATTCAGTAATTGCTTACTTAACTTATTTTCATGTCGGCAATTCTTAATTCAAATTGTGATACTTAGTTTGTTTTAATACATAATAATATTGTTTACTATTTACTAGTATTTGGTTTTGGTACTTCGATACCATTATCGATATTTATTGTTTATTTATGCAATTTTCATTTGGTTTTGATAATTTAAGATTGCATTTAGTTAGATCATCGTTTTTTTATTTCGTAAGCATATAAAACTCACCGTAGACAAACTTTTTTTTAACATTTTCATCTGTTACATCTGGTAGGTAGAACACATTTTGAAACTAAGTATATTTTTATAGTGGGTATTCATAGCATGCACATTGCACATATGATAGTTGTTTAATTTTTTCTCATTTATATACGAAACTTATTTTAATTAAATTATTTTTTTCGCGAACAAGGCTAAAAGTTTACCGATTATAATATATAAAATGTATAACTTTTTGAGATCCATTAAAGTGAATCAGAAAATAAATTTCTAGAATCCTCATAGATCATTTCGACCGTGAACGATGATTTACATAAACCTTAAATTTAGTAATGTAAATATGCATATTTTTATTTATATGCATTACTAAAATTTGTTATTAAGATAATAATATTAAAGAAGTAATACATAAATAGTAATTAATTTATTAACAAAATAGGAAATGTATAATAAGATCGCGTTGCTTGTTTTATTTTCGCCTTTGCGTATTGATTTCAGTTTTCAATTGTTTTCATATATTTTATGTAAAACAAAATACGAGCAATATTCGTTTGATCGTGTTTACATTATTATACTTCGAAGAGAACGATGTAGGAATATAATTCAGAGACGGTACTTTTTGTATTGATACAGAGAAAGGTGAAACGATAACATTTAAATAAAACGCGTAAGACTTATATATTATACTATTTCATTACGCATGCGTATGTAGCGGATATCCGATGAAATTTGTTGTGTGTATACCTACTTACAGTATTAAATTTTTTCAAAAAACCTTATATTAATGATGAATTACCTCAAAATTCAGTACAGGTAAAACATTACAGTAACAGTCTACAACACTACAACATACGTTATAATAATTTATACCGTTTTATACCAGATCCCTTAATTTTTAGGGAAATATTAAAATTAATTATGCACGCAGTTAAAATATAAACAATTAATGCATTTAAGATATCTTATTTCTCAAAAATATATTCTTAAAAATGTATTTTATCTTAAATTAAATTATTTCTATTAAATTTCTTCTAATCATAATTCTTCTATAAAAAATATTGTATAATTTACATGAAAACTGCATAATATTTTTGTAATCTTACTTTACGTCTGTAGTATGAACTGCGATTAGGTATCGAGTAAATTACCAGTAAATAGTAACCAATCGAACTTAATAATCTGTATATAAATTATAAGTACTAAAATTTACGCGTTATCAGCCCCGGGAAATTTTTTTCGTATGATATTTTGAAATACCAGTTTTAAATAGGATTCGGCTCAAATTCAAATTTAAATGACTACTATTGAATATTATTGTTAACCTATATAATTTAGCATCACGAACTTGTCGTATAATAAAAAAAAAATATAGGAGATAGTTTTTGCAGTTTGTTACAATATAATATATTATAATATGATGTGTTTCGCGACTCGCGAGAAAGTCACCGAACCGGCCGAAAGTATAAATTATGAAAGTGGTCGCTGTCATATCATATGGAATATTAATAATAAAGACGAATATAGCGTATGATACTTATCTTATTAAAACATCAGAATATTATTATGCGATTTTTCGCAAACATCTAATGAGTTGGTTATAATAATATTAAGAATATGAAAGTATACACGAATCACGGCTCCAGGTTATAGGTGTTATAGGTATTATATTTTATTACTTGAAATATCATACAGTTATGTTGTAGATTATAGATGCTCAATTGCCTCCTACTGTTCTTCATGAAATTAGATGGAGATATTTATAAATAATATATAATTTATATAAACATCTATGTTTGTTACATTAATATAAGCATTATATAAGCAGTTTATAAGCATCTTTTAAACTTAACTGTGTAATTAAATAGTAGTTATAACTACGTAAATATGCAAAAATTTTAAAAAATCAATGATTATAATATTATGTGCTCATTATATAAATAAATACATATATTATATTATACTTTTACATAGGAAATAATTTAACAACAAACTACGAAAAAGGAAGAAAATGAAAATAAATCGTAGGTAAAAAGCCTATAACTAGAGCATGCAACCACCAATCCTGCTACAGAATTTAGGTAAACAAATACAAAGATAAAAAAGTACAAATTATACTAGAAAAAAATATCCACGTGTAATAAACAAATAGATTTAACGCAAACTATTTATTATTGACTGTAAAAAAAATTATTTGGTAAATTATTATAATTTTTTTTTTTTTTTAAAAATAAGTTCAAGTATAAAAGTATCTATGTTAATTAATCTTTCTTAATATTAGTAATTGTCTTAGGAAAATCTGCATTGTTTTTATTTCGTATATTTTTTTTTTTTTTTAATTTGTCTTATGGGCTGCTGTAAACCTATAAAATATGTTCAAATATTATTTATTGCACGGGATATTTTTTTTCATTTGATATCTCTATTGTTTGATCGAACACCATGCTACGTCCGGAGGGACGAGGGACCGGTCATCTCCGGCCGGTCGGATATTGACCTGTTCGAGCAGCCTGAGCTTCCTGCGGTGCGACTGCAGCTCGAGTCGGTCCACGTACTCCCTGAGCTCCTCGATTTCCTCCTTGACCTGCTGCACCGTGTCCAGCTCGTTCTTGATGGCCACCATGTCGCGCTTCACCTCGGTCACCTCCGTCTGGCACGATTCCAGCGACCTGGTCAGCTCGTGCAGCTGCGACCGGATCTCCGATAGCGCGACGCTCGTCTCCACGTGGCCGCGGTGCTCGGTGCCGTAGTACGCGGCGGCCGGACTGGGCGACACGCCGCGCGACTGCAGCTCGTCCAGTCGCGTGGTCAGGTTGGCACTCATGTCCGTCACCTGGTGTTGCAAGCTGCGCAAACCATCCACCATGTATGAGCTATATACACACACACAACAGGGTGCACGTGCACGTCGTTACATCCGATACTGATAATAATTAATGACGTAACGTTTATGTATTGGGGACGATATAAGTATACTATACTATGTACATAATTAGAATTTAATTATTTGCGAAACGACCTGAAACGGCGGAATTATCTTAGTGGTTTTTATGGCGAACACAGATCGAGAATAATAATTCCGTTCAAATCTTATTTACATTTTGATTTTTCAATCAAATTTAATTTAATTTTTTATGTTTTTTTCTTCTATTTTTATCTCCAAAGAAATATCGAAAAACGTCAAAATCAAATCTCAAGTGTATTTAGTCGACAAATTAATCCGTTAGTTTTTTACAATATTCAAAAATTATGGAACATCGAGGTAATATAATATCTTCTTGCTAACAAACATTTTTTTTCGTATTTATATGTCCTACGAAGACATTCATTTTGATCACTATGGTATTTTATAAATAAGCAAAAATTAAAACATCGAATAATTCCAAATGTTCCATACGCTTTGATACTCTGTATAATTTAATATACAGTTTAATGCCTATATACTATATAGGTTAACATAAAACTACAGCCAACGCGCCATTATAAATCAATAAGTAAATAACTTTATAAATCATTATAATATGATTGTGAAAAACAATCAAAAAGAAAATATTATATTTTATATACTTTTTGTACATCCCACAAATAGATCTAAGTACACCGCTCATCACGCGTATAAATACATTTAACGATCGTATTTTATACATACACACACTTGGTAAGAAATTATGAGAAGAGGAGGTCTAGTGGTCTAGTCGTAAAATTGTTTTTGAAAATAGAATCGAAGACTTTATGTAGGTACATTATTTAAACCTCGTAAATAAAACAAATTTTAGGAGTTTAGGACATTAAAAAATAAGTAATACAAATAAAGTATATGCCACATGAATGTAGAATCATAATGTCTAGACAATATACTACTTTTGCATTTTTAAAAATATGTAAATAATATGCTTTAAAGGCATGTGATCTATAAATTAAACGATCTAATTTCCTGCATTATATCAAGATGAGTCGAAGGATCGAGTACACGCGTTTTTATTTATAATAATCAATTTCTATGTGTGTAATAATTAGGTTTAAAGTACTATTATTGATATTAAGCAAAATCACTAGAAATATAAATGTGTTTAAAATACATTAAAAACTTACGATTCATCACATTATGTCTATAGCTTTAGGTATAGTTACGGTGGTATAATGACCATTCACTATACAGTGTTATATATATAACAGAATACAGAAATAAAAAATAGTTTTCTCTTGTAATTGTCGTTATGATTTTTCTCGAAAAAAAATTAACATATTTTAAAATCTAAAAACACGTAATTAATTTTCGTTTTTAAAATCGATAGATTTGATAATAATATATGAATCGTATACTCATGTGTACCAAACGACGAATTCATTATTTGTATAAATATTAAAGAACATTAAATTAAATACTTAAAAAACAAATGCATTTTAATATATATTTTTATAGTCATTGAAATAAAAATTAAACAATGTAATTGTATCTATTACAATATAAAATAATTATTATATTATTTTATATAAAAATCGCAATTTTGGCAATATGTCAACGCATTTGATTATCATAATATATCTAATGCAAATTAAAATGTATCTATAAATCATTTGGTTTTTTTCTCCCAAACAAAAATTTCTAAATTTTACAAATTCTTATAAAATTAAGATGTGTATTATATACCAGAACTATAGTCAAAATGATATATTTATATGTATAAATATAGATTGACGACATAATGAATTGATTATGTTTTTTAAAAGTTCATCAGTCTCATGAGATTGTAAAATCTTATTACGAAGTTGACGAGACTTTGTTTATCATGACATGTATCATGTAAAGAGAATATTATGTGTCTGGTCCAATAATCATAGAATTTTTGCTAGTTGTTTGACTGTCTGAGAATAACGTCTTTAAAAACTAAATATTTTATAAAATGAATATCTTATTGAAATGTCTAACAGACGTCGATCGTCATGCCCGGAAAATTTCGATTTATTTTATAAATCTGTACAGCTGCAAACGCGTTATTATATTACTATTTACGACTTTACGAGTGTATAACATACACGACAAATAGATTCGAGAAACTAAATATTAAATCGATAAGAAATTTGCGTCATTTATACCAAACAAAACCTTCTGATGATCATATTATTTATGTATAAACATATAAGAATAAAATAACAAACAAAAATTATTAAAATTACTAACTGATAAATTAAATTTTATATATATAAAAAAAAAAATAATAATAATAAAATAAAATAAAACATAATTGAATTAACTGTTTATTAATAATAACATTAACTAATTAATAATAAATATATAATTTTAAAGCAAAATGTATTTATGCGTTATTTCAGTTATTGAGTTATTGAGTTGTTAAGTTTATATAATGGTATAGCTTAACCTAATTAACCACGATTACGGTTAAACATTAATTATTTACTATATATTGATCATTGTATATTATTAGTTTTCAGAAAAAATTTAGGTTTACTCGAAAAAAAATGTAATCGAAATAAACTACAAAATTATGATAGTAATAAACAATATTATTATCTGTATAATATAACGTATCGAAAACGAGATCGTAATAGAGTTAAGCTGGCGTGCAGTACAGTCGCCATGCCGTTCACGCAATCAATACCAAAAACTGACCCTAGCCCACGGCGTCCGGCGTAGGACAACAGGATATGTAATGAAGGCGTGGAGGATTATACACGATAGGGATGTGGAGGATTACACGTGATAGAGATGAGGAGGATTACACGCTAGGTACGGTTCTGAAGGATCGCACGCAAGAGATGAGGAGGACACGGGCGCCACGACGTGAGTTTACGTATCATTGTCACAGCAGCACGATTTGTGACTGGGTAATATACGTAAACTGAATATATTAGGCTTACGTGTTAGGACATCCAAAACAATTTGCTACTATTGGAATATTTGGTTGGTGAAATGACGAAATATTATTAATTTCGATGCAGTATAATGTATAATAATATATACAATATACATGTTTATGTAATCTTTGTAATTATCAAAACTTTTAGTAAAACTATAAATTAAATTACTAGTTAATTAAGGAATTCAAAATTCATATTTATAATTGAGTTTTAATAATTAATAATTAAATTATGGATATAAAAATATTCATGCCAATTTAATCTACTGTAAAGATACAAAATGGGAAAAAGTCGAAAAGTCGTGTAGTTCGTAGTTTCGTATCTATAACGAATTTCAGTTGGACATCAAAGTTTTTAATAACAATTTTAATATAAAAAATGAGTACCAAAAATATTCACTTTCAAAAAAAAAAAAATCACGACCTCGGTCTGTTTGTAGTAATTTATAATTGACTCGATAGGAGTGGTAATTATATATGATATAACCCTTTTAAAGCCAAATACCAAAACTCCAAAAACATCTCGAAAAATATTATTACAATATTATAATATAGTATGTTGGATCAGGGGCGTGTTCTATAATTCGAACTTAGAGAAGTATCGAATTCTTGTCATTTTCATAGAAAATTCAGTTCTTCTCAGATATGATATTTTATAATTTAGATTTAGATTTTATCGAGGATTGTATTATTTTACAATGATGTGTAAGGTCTTCTTTAAATGATTCTAAAAAAAAAAAAAATTGTTACTTTTCGAATAGAAGTATTGATCTTAAAGTAAGGGTATGTTTCTGGTATATCTAAAAAATTTAATCTAAATTTTAATTAATGTAATCATTTTTTGAATTTTTCAACATTTATTTTTTTTAAATATATTTAAAATTTATGTTTATTATTTTACGATAACTCAAGGAATAATAGATGTAGACACATAAATACTTTCGGTTATTCATCTAGATATTATACATACGTGATTTTGGAATATTAATTAATGTTTTTATTCTATAAGTTTACACATTTCTTAAATTTGTAATTTTTTTCACTTAGAATCTTTTTTTTTTTATTGCGACGATTTATCTTTGCATTAAAATCTTAATAATATTACGATATTAAATACATTCACTACCACTAAATGGTTGGAGTAAAATACTATCCTCCCTGAGACCTGAATAGATGAATACGGAAGAACTTCTACTACCTATAAACTGTCGGCTTATTAATTATTATTATCAAACTTTATATAATGATTCTTATTGAGAACCGTAATAAATATATAAATATATATATATATAATGTATACACATTACACATGCAATATTATAATACTTGAGAACTGAGGTTGATAATTTTATAAATAGGAGAATCAGAACATTCTAATTGTATACTTTTTGGTTATTCTGTATATATAACTACATAAGTAAGTCTTAAGTGAAATATTATTTTGTTTATTTGAAATAATTTAACTTATCCTGCTATAGCATTTCACTCGCACTGTGTTTTGTTTTTGTTCGTATTATATTCCGCGAGAAAATAGCAGCGTGGTATTACCTCACAACATAAACCACGCGGAAGTAATCCTGTACACGTTATATAATATAATATAACCCTCGAAATCACATCACGAATAGAAGTTATGGTATATAAAGTTAGGTATAATATTATATACCATACGGTACACCGCGGTGACGACGTTTCCATCAAAAACTTTTGTGCAAGTTATACACATATTATTATTATAAACTGTGTACTTACATCCCATTCCCTCCCTCTTTTCAACTAGCTATATCATTAAAACCATTTTTGATTTGTTGTCGTGAAAATTCACTCACACACACAACATGTTCACCATTAATGCTCTGCTTGGTCGAGTACAATTTACAATATGTATGTAAGTATGTATGTTATTTTACACCATCCATGAAATTGTCTGTGCACTTAAAAACTGAGGAGTAACTTTATATTAAATTCAAAGTTACACTATTTTGGTAAAATTTAAATTGACGATTTAAAAAATATAAATTGTTATTAAATACCTTGGTAAAATTATTACGCTGCTTATAAGCAATTTTAATACTTAATTTTGAATTAGTTTGTTAATACAATTCTAATTCCAAAAAGTCATTATCTTATTTTTATACGGAGCTAAACTCTGAATATAAATATTATTTATATAGCATTATAATTATTCGTTAGATATTGACTACTATCAAATAAAAATTAGATTTATTAAAATCAATTATTATTATTTGAAATTAAAATAACATTAAACGTGACTCGGTTTAATTTTATTGGGGGATGAATAATCCGTGATAACACGGATTAAAAATTACAATTCATTAACGTACTAGTTTTTATAAAAACAACACAAATTATAATATTTACATTTATTTAAATTTGGAAATTGGAAAAAACATATAAAAATAAATTAAACACTCAACAAGTAGTTTTAACTAAGAGTGTTAAATTTAATATAGGAGAGTATGAGTTCATAAGTTATAAATGTTATATATGAAATATTTGACTTTAAATCTTACAAAACAACGCTAAAATTTATTACTAATTAATAATGTATTTGACTATACAAATAACAAAGTTATAAATAGATAAAGAATATATTAAATATTACTTTAAATATCTACAGGGCGATTAAAATGCTATGTTATACAAATAATAAAGATAACATTGAAAACGTATGCAATTCTCAACATTTTTGTAACACTAAATATTGATCACTTTGTATATTTTATATTATATAACAGGGTGTCCCAGATTTATTTACTAATTGGAATATATTTCCGCGAAAAATTAAAAATTTTTAATGTAGGTTTTTTTAAATTATTATTTATGCGACGGACTAAAATATTACTTTTATTACTTATTTAAAAAAAGACGTTTCATAAAAAAATTAACTCTTTATTTTTTAAGTTATGATAAATTTGAAGATAGCCATTTTAAAGAATATATTTATGTGAGAATTTTGACGTGTCGATTTCTTAATTTGATTAAAATTTCGAGTTTTAGGAATAATGTATGAAACATGTAATAAAAGTAATATTATTGTCTGTTACTTAATAATTTGAAAAAACTGCATTGAAAAATTTTAATTTTTCGTAGAGATATTGTAATTAATAAATAGATCTGGGACACTCTGTACATATATAATAATAATTATTTATTATATATATAAGTAGTCCATTTGAATGCTATAGATACCTAATTTAAAATGTGTAATGGGAACAGATCATATATTTTTGAACCTACATAGTATATTACATTATACTTGCTATATAAATAAGAATATATTATTGTATATTTGTATACACACTAAATATAATATACAAGAAACGAGATTGTGTTAGTTTTTTATACTTGAATTAGTATTCAATTAATATTGATATTGATTAATTGTCTAATGAAATATTCATGTACTATTATATTAGAAGTAAAGTTATTTTTCATAATACAGAGTAGAGATGCTTATATAAAAAAGTTATTTTTATACTGTTAGTACTTACATTAAATTAAAAGACATGCTTTGTGGTACATTGGATTTTAGTTAAAAATTAATTGTTAATATCTTATTTTGAATTTATTATCAATTTTACACACAAAAATCCACAACATTATGAATCCAATACATTTCTTGTTTCACAGAATCTTATGTTATCAGTTAATCATATTGTTTTTTACAATCGAACTGTTACCCAAAATCATATTTATACAAAATAAAAGTTTAAAAAAATACCATTTAAAAATCACATATATAACAAATTCAAGTAATTTTTGGAACTTAACTTTTATAAGTTTATAACTAATAAGTAATAACCAATAACGTGTATAATGATCCATAATATCAAATATCAATGATATTATTGTATTTTTAAACAAATACGACTGTTTGACGAACTATTAGTGTTACCTATCGATAAAATAAACATATTTAATACGATGATTGTACTATATTATAATATACTTATGCGAGTATAAAAGTCAATAATGGTATTCATATTTATAAAAATAAAAAATAAAGAAAAGAGGATAAGTACGTGAAGAAGTTTTTTCTTTTAATTTTTTTCCTTTCTCCTGTTTGTTTATAAAAGATCTCTACGTTCGAAACTCTTGAACTTTTATAGAACTTTTGCCATTGTCTTGCGGTGACACTTTTGCATTTACCTCCAGACGATTTAAATAGAAGAAGAAAAAAAAGAGAAGAAAAACGCAGTTCTTTATTTCGTTCGTCCTTAAATACTCCCGAAAGTCGAATAGGTCTTAAATAAAATTAACAACACGTTCTTCGAACGTCTTAGCAAACAACATCTGTCTGGTATTCCGATCAATGGGAGCGCCACATACTCGTGCATAAGAAGGACGTTATAACCGGATCGGAAAGGGCGTAAAACTATACAACGGCTCTTGAACGAGATGTAAACTAAATTTCTCAACCTATATTTTATATTCTAAAACTCGCAAGTCGCAAGCTTATCAATACGCAGTAAGCAAGTTACAACTTTATATAAAAACATTTTCCTCGAATACGTGACGAAAATATTATAATAGTTTTTATACTCGTATAAGGCTTGACATAATAATGTAACGTTATACGCATTTTATTATCAAAACTGTGAGTGATACAGATTCGTATACACAGAGAAGATCAAGACAATAAAACTACTATCGTAAATCGGTGTAAAAACCGAAAATTGAAAATTTGATGTACAAAAATGCGTGTGCTATGTTTGTCATGTAAAATCTGCGATGCGTTATCGTAACCATAAAATAAAAATAAATATATGTATTTTTTATGGTAAATAACAAATTTATAGCCGAAATGAACATGAACTAATCTAAGTTTGGTCTTAAATATAATTATTTTTTTATAATAAGTATAAATTCTGTACAAATATAATAGAGTCACCGACATTATGTATATATTATAAGATCTCAAGATAATTGTGGAATAACTAAATGATATTCAATAACCCAATATTAAATGCTTCTTGGATATCACCTGAATATCTAAATAATTATTTCGCATTTAAGAATATTTGGAACTTGATTAAATATCAGTTATTCTTTAAAGTAAAAACGAATTCAATTTATTAACCATTAATTAAAATATAATATTATATCTTAAAATCAAAAATAATTGCGTTTTATGACCATGAGTAGTGATAATAATAAATAATAAAAAATAATTTATTGTTGTATAAATATTGATTTTTAATTTTGTTGTTCTTAATGGTTTATTCTAATTAGTGTTTATTGAATAACCTCATACACTATAACTCAACAATATTACTACATAATATAAAATACAGAAATATGCATAAAATAAAACACATTGTTATATCACATAGCATACTAAATACTCAATACCTACTAAACTGCTATAAAAATTAAATGTAGCTATTAATAATTATTGACAGCGATAATTATAATTTAAACTATTTTTCCTTTAAAAAACATTATCATAAATTGTTTTTGGTTAAAAAACGTAGGTATGTACATTTTTAAAACTAGACTTTTTCAATCACAGGTAAAAATATCAAATTATCACGTATACTAATATGCTATATTTCTAAAGTCGAACTTAAATAATAAATTAGTTTATTAAATATGCTAACAATAATATCGTCTTGCATTATACGGTAATCTGAAAAATTATTAATTTTTTTTTACTTTTTCAAAATATATTCCATTCTAAATACATTATCTGAAAATAAGTCATCAATACATTACTCACAAATACATTATGAAATATAAAATAATTATCTAATACATAATATTATATGGTTATAACTTATGACAAAAGTATATGTTTAAGTATAATTCATTATATAGAAATTAATGTATTAATTTTACTGTATTTTATTTGTACATAATATATTTAAGAATTTGTGTTATAATGATATAGAATGATTAGGATGTAAATTTGATGCAAATATCTTATTAAAGATTCGATAACTCATCTAGACAGAATATTCAAGTTTAAAATAAACTTAGAAATTTTACAGAAAACAACATAATACATAATTGAGCCTAGTAATTCAATATTTTGGTAAACATAAATCGACAATAATTGCAAAATGAGTAAAAGTTAATTTTTTATTTTCTTATCATCATTATTGTTTATATAAATAAACAAAGACCAATTTGAATTAAAAATTTAAATTGAACTTTAAATAAAATTTAAAGTTTTAATACTTTTATATTTTCCTAAGTTGTTAGTTAGTATTTCATATAAATGGAATTCAAATATTCTATGTATGGAAAGTGCTTAAAATTATGATTTTATTACTCAAAAGCAAATATCTTATACCAACTAAAACAATATAATATAACATTACAATTCCGTTTATATTGAGGGTAATTATGTAAGTAGTAAGTATATAAAATTAAAATGTATTTCAAACCAAATTCTGAATATACTTGCTCCAATATATATAAATATATTATACATAATTCCATTTAAGATTATATAAATCATATTACGAGTACAGACGACACAAAGTGAAATCTATTTTAAGCTTTTAAACTCTACTAGTTAGATAGACGTTTATTTATATTTTCAATTAATTAAATATTAAATTAAAATTGATTAAATTTGTGTAATTTAATTTTGTCATTTTCAAAATTATTTAGTTTAATTAATTTTAATAATACAATTAATCAGCTACTTATTATACGTAATAAAACTATTGATGGTACATATTTTGATTTACAAATAAAAAATAATTTAACTATAAATATGTTAAATTATTAACTTTTAACGCTAATATTTATTATAATTTATCATAATTATTTAAAGTAAATTGTTTTTATTAACATTTTCATCTAATTAAAAATAATCATAAAATAATTTTATCAATATTATAGGTAGGTATTAGTTAGAGTTTGTAAGTATGTACATGGAAATCACAAGAAATATGTTTATTCTATATTCTATAACTCGCTATATATAGAAATATAATTCCTTAACATATGTTTTGTTACTTTCATAATTCACAATCTATAATGGCAATAACTCGGAGAGCCTCGTCAATTAGGAGTTTAATAATTATCCGTAACATTTAATATGAATTAATCATAAGGAGAGTAATTTAGTCGGAGTTTATTCGTTTCAGTTAATATAATAAAATAATAACTATTGTTATTGAACATCATATTTTAGATAAAACATAATATATTTTTATGTTTATCAGTATAATACTTTTCGGCTGGATTAAGTTATTAATTATGTTCTAACATCTACTAACAACCGAAGAAACCAAACGCAGTTATTCATTTATAAACGATTTTTGGTGAAATTAATACTTTTATTGAAGTACACCACCAGAAAACATATACTCGTAGTTACCCGAAAATCAAATCGATAATCTGATAGCTTAAAATACGAGAATGGAGTAACACGGCTTATGAAGTATTTTTCAAATTAAAACGAGACATCTATCATATTATTATAAACAACGTTTTTCTTGAAATAAGGTAAAGTAATGTTTAGAGATCTAAAATATTAAATAGAAAAAACAAAATCATTTAGTCAAATTTTGTTTAGCTTTAAGTTTATTCTTATCTTTTATCTGAGTGAGTACCTACCTAAACTAATTTTTCAGAAATTTTACTATACCTCTACTATTCGAACAGTGATATTCACGTGTTAATGGGTTACAAAGGGATTGGTAAACGTTCTTTCTTCAAAGATAAAAAGAGTCCTCTTCCTTTTTTGCCACTTCGAGCACTGAATACTTCCTAGCTTAATTGTATAATGCGAAACGATTTATTATCTCTGACATTGTAACTTGTTATTAACAATAACTAAGACGAAATAAAGGTTTAAGAAGTGTCGTTTTTATATTAATTTAATATGTAACTCAAGAGTACTACTATGATTTAACGCGAAATTGTGAAAATTTCCGATTGCGTCTCGATATTATCGAGCTATTGTAAAACCTCAAAGTATGTACGACACATAGGCAGAACAACGTACATTATGTACTATTATTGTAGAATTTTATAGAGACATACAACAACAGCGGCAAAGTCGGCGTAGTCTTAGAATTAAATTTACATATTCACGTAATATAATTAATATATAGTCGGAAATAGCATGCAACTATATATTATGTATATGCGGCGTGGTCTATGGTTAGCTTACCTCACAAGCATCTGTCTAAGCGTGGTCTCGTCGTCGCTGGTGCTGCTGGTGGTGCTGCAGCTGTCGCTGAGACCCGCCTTGATCGAGCCGCGTTCGGACGCTTGCCGCGATGCGAACTGTCTTCTCGCCACGCCAACATACCGGTCGCTGATCACTTCGCCTTGGTCGCTGACCAACACGCCAGCTACCAGGCCTGCGCCATCGGCACCGTCGTCGCAGACACCACTTTCGTTGCCGCCGCCGATGGTACCACCGGCGTTGACGTTACACGGTGAGTTACAGTCGTTGCTGCTGTCGTTGTTGTTGTTGTTGTTGTTGTTGTTGCTGTTGTTTGGCGCACCGCCGCCACCGCCACCACCGCCTCCGCCGACGCCGACGTCACCGCGGCTTCCAGTGTCGTTGTCGTCTCCGCCGCCGCTGCTGCTGCTGCAAACACCGCCACCGTCTCCTCCTCCTCCTCCTCCACAAACTCTGCCGCTGCTGCTCGACACTTTCATACAACGAATCCACGGCGGGCGGTGCCGTCGCACGGCGCTCCACCAGACCGGCCCACGGCGTGCAGCGGCGATACCACGTGCCGGCTGCTATTACTCCTCACGCCAACCGTCGACACCAACACCTGAATAGCCCATATCACATACACATAACACATACACCACAAAGCTTTGTATTTACATACACAAAAAACATGCACACCATAATGGTAGCTATAGCAGTAGCAGTTAGTGTTGTATAGTTGGAGAATAGTTTCAGAAAAATATTTGTTGTCGGAGTAATAGCTGTGGTACAAATAGGCGGAATAGAGTATAATATTTGAGATCATAATAGGTTTCGGAATTTCATACATGGATGATGGATATATATTTCTTAATCATACAATTTCATTTATGTATATTGTTATAAATTGATGTGTTATAAAATATATAGGTACCTATAATATAATTATGTGAAAGTAAAAATTGAGTTCCTTATTTTTCTAAATTAATAGGAATTTGTAAGTTGTAGCCATTAACCCTCATTTGACTAAGCCCCTGAATTAGTAGCATTTATTATTGAGTTTGAGACATATTTTCAAGAATGTATAATAAGTCCTTACAGGGTCGGCCTTAGCTAATTTGGCGCTCTGCGCTAAAGAAATATTCAGCGCCCCTCATGCTCAATTCTTTACCGAATACATATTTTTACTGTAATACAAGCAGTTGCACAAAGCCGACCTTGAGTACTTTCATAGTATTTTAGTTGTGAATTTGTAATTATAATAGTTTTAGACATTTCAATAGTATAGTTGACATTGCGGTAAGTAGCTATAAAATAGCGATTGCGGGAATGGTATTCACAATTCGTCCAACTGTACTAAACACAATTAGTTGTACGTGCCTTTATTCTGAGTTAACCTATACCGTAAAAGTGCGATCACTACGGTTCTATTCAAATTAAATTTTAAATCTAACCATAATATTAATATAATATTATCATAAAACGATATAGCCTATAAGTTTATACATACATACACTAAATTAAAACTACGTCCTAGGAAAAAATCCAAGCGTATATATTAGATTATATAATAATATAGTAAGGAAAACATAATTTTACATAATACATAAGCATATTATTTTTGATTGTATGTACACAGTACATTGTACAGCATATTGTAACTGTACTTACATTGCTAAATTATACTTTATAGGCGTTATGTTTTGTATAAAACATAATATACGTAATTTTGAATTCATTTGACCGACTTAAAAGTAAGCACAAATGGTTTCATTCGCACAATCTTAATTATGTTTTAGCGTTCTCGACTCAATTATAGTTATTTCCCAAGATGCGAATGCAAATCTTTTTGGATAACTTTTTACTGCGTAGATTTATCAACAAGTCGTTAGTAGATAATTCGTATCAATAATAAAACGTGTATCTATATAAGAATTTATAAGTTTATAGATCGGAACTAAACAAGCATTACTAGAAAAATTGTATACGATGGTTGAAACTGTTAAAAATAAAAGTTCTCTCGCCTATTAATAAATTAGTGAACATAATATTAAATTATATACCTACTGGCTACTGTCATAATAACTTCTAGTCTAATAATATTTAGCTTTATTTTTAAACGTATTATTAAATCTGCAATTCTTCCGTTCATTATTATATATTTTATAATAATTTTATTAATGTTTTTTAGATGTTTTATCATGTGCAAATACATTGCTTGTATTTATTATATCAACTAGGTAATATATTATATTAATTAAACTATTTTAGAAAACTTATATTACAATGTAATGAAAATTCATATGATTTCAACCATTTTTGTTACGTGAAATCCTAATAGCATTATATTATGTATATATATATATATGTATAAAAGGTTAATCTTTAAAAATTCTTATTTGAAAATCTTTCAGAATTAATGAATAATAAAATATAATATTTTTATTCTGACACCCAAACTTAATGACCAACTACAACAATTACAACGAAGTTATTTTCGTGAGAAATTTGTTTACATTAATGATTATTATGAAATTAATTTATAGTAATTAGATAGGTAACTCTTATGTTTTATAAAAGTACTAATTGGCTTATAACTCTTTATATATTTTATTTTTTTCAAGGCCGATATTCATAAGGTATTTGTTACCATGGCTCCTTATTAAGATTTTACTACTTATTATTTAATATTTATTATTCGTATTACACACGAAATTAATATCCCAAATACATATTTATTGTTCGTAAGATATTCCTTTTAGAAGAAAATATCGCGTAGCATGCTACGTTTTTTCCCTTTATTCTTCATATAAAATCCTTGATTTTTTTATTTGCTTACCTTGCACGCTAACAAAATTATTGATCGGGAAACTAAGATAAAGACAACTTTAACATTAAATAATAATATCAGTGTCCTTCAGAGCATTATGCACAGTATGTACTCATATAAATGATAATTTATAGAGAATAATACATGAAGACATGCATCTTATTCCTAGAATTTTTTTTAATTATATGCAAATTCTTATTCATTCTCAAAATGACAATAAAAAAGATTGAAATAAAAAATATACACCTACAATACTGTAATAAAATTAGTATGATTAAAACATTAAAGCAATAGTAGTTAATACCTTAGGTAATATTTTTATACTTTAGAAATTATATTCATTTTTAATAATAATATTGTAATTATTTTTGAAGATATTAACGTTAAATATAGGTATATTTTATATTTAAAAATTACAAATTTTTATGTCAGGCTTATTTTGCATCACGTTACAAATTTCAAGTTAATTTTTATTTAATAATTATCAAAATAATAATATTGTTAATTTAAAGAATTATTTACCTTTATTATTATTATTATTATTATTATTGTGTTGTATTATCATTATAATTATTATTATGTTATCAATTACATTTTTTATTGTTATCTATTTTATTCGGATTAGACGACCGACGGACAATATATTTCAATCAGTTGTCGTTTCGTCGTAATCCGCGTTTATACATTATATTGAATTAGAATTGTAATTAATAAATATTTTATTATTTGCTTTTTTAAAAATTATTTAATTTGTATGAATAAACTAAATTATATATTTAAAAATGACTACAATATTAATAGTAAAATATTAATGAGTTAAATAGATATATGAGTAGATATATGAGAACTCGAAAAAATAGAGAAAAATTAAAATTTCAGTGATAATAATATATACTACAAACCAGTGGAGGATCTACGGGGGGGGAGAGGTCAAATGGGATCATATCCCTCCTTGGTAGGTAAAATAAAGCATTTTTGTAATGTAAATTTATTATTTTATGTCTATATTAATAAAGTTTACCTATACATATATGTACACACATATTTAATATCCCCCCCCACCATTGAGAAAATCCTAGATCCGCAACTGCTACAAACTAATTGTAATATTTAGTACCTAATAATACAAAAAATAAACAATGAAAGTTTATAAACTACATTCTGACAACATGTGGAAAAAAAGACACTATAGATCTACTAAAGTCACTATAGGTCACTGAAATTTTACTAAATTATTATAATGAAACAGAGTGGTTTTCAACATGATCGACGGAGCATGATAGAATTAAATTACCATTAGCGCGTAAATTAAGTCAACCTCCTCTCGCTTGTCTATTTTATCAATAATTTAAATGGATAATAATAATAATTAACTCTTTTGTATTTCTTATATATTTATACTATTAGGGGTAATTTCTATACCACAGTATAAAAACTATTTTAAAATATCTTAAAAATTATTCAAATGGATTAATGAATAATTTTTAATTTTACGATTAATCATCAATACCCTGTATCCCTAATAAAATTATTAAGGTTAAGTTGAATAAACAACAATAGAGTAATTTATAACAATAGTTTCAAAATTAGACAATTATAATTTATAATATATAATAAAATATATATAATTTATTTAATATTTAAAATTGTGCCTTATTTTAAGAAATAATATAAAAAGATATACCGTTTTTTTTACAGCGAATATAATATATTATTGACAGATAAATCTATAATAATAATTATGATGTTCCACAATTTTATTAAAAATAGAAATAATGATTTAAAATAATATTTAATTAATTGTAATAAATATTAATTGTTATTATTAATTTAATAACTTAAAATTTTTGTGTAATTTCGGATAAAGATTATGGAAAAAAATATATGTCATTTCGGGATCAAATCTAAAGTAACAATTGTATTTTGTTGTTGTTGTGATTTTTTTTTTTTAAAAGCATAGACCGTATTATATTGAACCAATATAATATATATAATGTGAAATTTATAAACGGTTTTAAACGATCAAGTTAGGTACGTTTATATACTTATAATAATACGAGTATAATATTATGGCTATCACGATAATATTATACAGAACGCCATGGTTACATGGGGGAAAAAGCGAATATAAAATAATACCTTCTCCTTAGGTATATTTTTGCATATCTGCCTAATATATTATTATTATTATTATTATATCATATCGTATGTGTGGAAGTACGAAAGTCAAACAGGTGGGAAGGAAGGAGAGTAAAAATAATAATAATAAAATGTTGGAAAAGAAATAAAGGGGACGGGGTACAGAATAAAATATGCGGGTGGCACGCGAACTATAAACTCTAACCTGTCAAAAGAGCCCTTTAAAAACTTGCTTATGATTGATGCAATAATTGTATGTGTATGTGTATGTATTATATTGTATATTTGTATACAGGTTGTATTATCTTTTCGTGTTATAAATATAATGGAGATAACATTGAAAACGTATGTAATTCTCTCCACTTTTGAACGATGAAATTTAGATCATTCTGTATATCATATTATATAATGGGCCACTCGGCCTAGAACATGCTCATATGTATAGATGTATACCTATTATAATATTTTCCTCTGCCGTTTCACCATCACTTCTACACCCTGCACGCAAACAAAACTACAGGTCTATAGGGTTATATATATATGATTAATGTGGCGAACACAATAACACGTCCCCACCGTGCAATATCATTATATTATATACTGACCTCTACTGTTTTTGTGATATACCAATACTATGGTTATAGTATAACAAACACACATAAACAAACGGTTACGATGGTTCGGGTTCACGTAAATATATCTACATATATAGCGTATACCCATTATTATAACATCACTGTTTGAATATATTATATTATAATATAAATAGATAGTCTATACACCACGCAGATAGTTATAAGTTTATTCAACACTATCTATATAAGAACGATTCGAATAATAACTATTAATATTGTACATTTGTATTATTATATATAAGTAACTAGACCTCTCGAGAGTATATTTAAACGCGATATAAATATGTATGTGTTATACATTTATATATATATATGAATATATGTGTCATGTGCGCATGGATATACTTACACACAATAATGATAATGACACAATTTACTTATTAAAAAAAATATATATACGAACTCCGATATAATAATAATGCTTTATTGCCTACAGTTGGATGAATGTTAAATATCGGTATTTTTTATTTAAATTGTGTAATATGATAGTATTGCTTTATTTTTTTTTAAATTCCATATTCAGCTTACCTCGACCCCAAACAAATAGTGATTCATTTTTTATTCTTGTCTCGTTGTTGTTTAAGTTTTAAGTGTTGTTTATGATAGCTTCTTTCTGAAACATACATAAAACATATAAATTAAAATCAAAAATAATTTATATTCCATATATTAATACATTTATTTTTCATATCAAACTTTAAATGTAAATTACCATTAATATTTTTAAAAAATATGATCTCATTACTTTTGAACATTTTATTTACAATTATATAGTCATGTTCAGTGCTTGAATTGAAAAAATAAAAGAATAGTGACTATGAGACTTAAAAACAAGTAGCATCCCTTGCTATTAAATTGAATTCAACTAAAGCGATGGTCGCTTTGAAACATACGTAGGGGTACACTAAAAAATTTTCAAAAAAGAAGAAGTACTCCGTCGCCCCTCGTCCCGCCACAATTCAAGCACTGGTCATGTTTTTCAATCTACATGTAATGGTTAATGTATATCTGATTATTCTTTCAGATCTACGGTAATACATAATTATATTTCATTAATACTCGTACATTATACCGTGTTATTGACTACAGCATGGTATTACCTTTATTAATTATTATTACTTATTTTGTTTTATGATATATTTTTTATTTTTTATTATTAAATTGGTAATTTGGTAAACATTATAGCTTGTCTTCGAAATCTATCAAATGTTAAAAAGTATCTGAATTTTTTTCGTAACCGACCCAAAACTAAATGAATCAGTTAAAATTTAAATAAAAAATAATAAATAAATAGTATTATTTAATTATATCTTCCACAGTGAATAAAAAAATATTAAATTTTCTATTTTCGTTCGCTCAATTTAATTGTAACTAAAAAAATAGGTATTTAAAACTATTCTTTAACCGATATAGAATATAGATACTAAGTTATTTACAATTAATATAATGATATTTAACGTAAATATAAATTAAACAATATTGTAACATTCGAAGGACATTATGTTTTCTGTGTACCTAATTAACAATAATTTGTTTACGTACCTATATACGTGAAAATTAATATTCAATGTCTCTCCTATGTAAAACCATTAATCTATTCAACCACGCACGATTATGCTATAAATGATGATATAACGATGATATTATAAATTATATACACTCATTTAAGGGGCGAGACCAAAAATATTATGGAATTGAAAATTAAGGAACACCCTATTATACATGTTTCCCGATTTTCAAAATATGTCTATAGAGCATTGTACTAAACGCGAAAATATAGAAGATTCAGAGAATCTTTACTATGTTCATCGTGTTTTATGTAGAAAGATAAAATGTTTTACATGATTAATTATTGTTAGAAAACATTGTTTATGTGTACAATGCTTTCATTGCTTTGAATATTATTTATTAAACGTGGATCGCGCAGTAGTTATTATTATCATTATCACTACGCCTGTCGTCAATAATTTATGTTTATTATATGATAGTGTGATAATATATTACATTGATTATGACGTTAAAAAAATATATTGTTTATTTCTGTTCCGGTTTTCGTGTAAACTATTATCACATTGGAGATTATCACATATTATCACATGTCGCTATGTTTTTATTCAGTATTATTATTATTATTATTATTAGAATTGTTCGTTATGCTGTGATTGTAAATTTTTCTGATATTATATAGATTTATTTGATACAATTTTATTTATTGGATTCGATTATTGGACTTATATTGTTTCGTAGAATCCGTTTCGAAATGATAGTGTAACGAAACACAATGATCAAAAGGTACTCACAAGCTCCAGTTTTCTTTGCGAAATATCTAGAATTATTTTAATTGTATAAGCATTTATTTAATGGAAGTAAATTCGAATCAGCGAAATATTTTTATAAATGTTATTGATTATTGCCATTTTCACCACCTTCATATTTTTTATCAATGCATATTTTTATAATATTGTCATTGATTATAGAATAGTCTATTCTAATGGTTTTACCAATATGATGTAATTGTTAGTTAATAGTTATAATATAATCGGACGTGATTTATTCTGTCAACAAATTGTTGATAGCGCTACACAATTCGTGGTGATAAGAGGAAAACTATAGTTTTAAACGATTCCATTGTACAATTTCGTTGTTTCATTATTATTTATTAGCAAACAAATTATACAATATTCGATATATTATTATATCTAAATTTTTTTTTTAAATTTTATAAATTTAACGGGAAAAATGATTAACCTCAGCATATTAAATTTATATACAAATAATTTAAAATTAAATTACAACAATAATTTTAGGCATTATAACGAATAATACAATATTTATTATATAAGGTATAATCATCAATATTTTATTTTTACTTTTTCAAATTCGAATTATGAAATCAAAATACTTTGTGCGGATATAGGTAGGTACGTTTTTATATTATTGTATAATATTCTATGCTGGTAATTAGAGTAAATGAAACATAGACAAGTCGGTAAGTTTATTTAAATAGATAATATATTAATATTGTATTTACCCCAAAAACGATTTAATAGTTGCGAAAACGAAATGTGTTCAAACGTTTTTGCTGCGTAAAAAAACCACGTTTTTATTATTATTGTTATTGCTACTGACCGAACCAAATATAAATACAATACGCGAACCACACAATACTGATCACGGAACGTATCGCTCTATCACTGAAGGTCTAGCGAGTGACAAGCACGTAGACATACTGCCGAGTGGCGACGACGAGTACTGTTATAATAATATTATGCTGTACCTACTATACAGTATAAAATGTGGTGATGGGAGTAATCGTATAAAACAATCGTTGAAATCGATTATTAATATAAATCGATGAAAAGAAAATGTAATAATTAAACTTTGATAGAAATATAGGTAATATAGATTAACGAAACGATAAAAAATACATAATATTATTAAAATTGTTTTGTATTTTGTAGATCTACTGCTTTGTTCCTCTTAATTTAGTAGAGCGTTATTATTATTATATAGGTACAATATTCATGTATACAGAAAATATTATGATACTAACCGCGCAGTATTTTATTTTGAATTCGAATGATACTTGTTAAAAGTTATTTAATTTAAGTATTTAAATTTTCTATCAAAATTTTACGATTTTTTGAGTGATTCTCCATTCTTGATTACTAACATTACGATAATCGATATTGTGTCATATAATTATTCAGTTGTACTACCTACGTTTGATTACGTGTACGGTAAAAGAGGCAAACCCGTTTTCTTCACGACTACAACGTAACATAGTTGTGTGATACGTCTTTACGCCGAATAAAATGTTGGTCCAATAATATTAAAATCGTTAAAAATTAAAAACTAATATTCTAACGATACTAATACAATACATTTATGATAAAAACTCTTATTTAAATACCTATTTACATAAAATAATAATTGTTATTATAAAATTACGTGTTTATATAATAGTATAAAAACAAATAATGATTGATAAAACTTAGGTAACTATTTTTTTTTTTTTTTAATGAAATTTAATTAAATGTAGGTATATAAGAACTAATCTAAACTTAAGTTTCAAATGTCTAACAAATTATAGTTATACAAATATATTTTATTCTTATTATTACTAGGTATCAATAGTTACTATTTATTACTATCACTGCAAATTTTTAAACAATTATTGTTAAAAATATAATCTTGATAAATTTCACGTAAACCTGCACCTTATGTATATTATATATAACTCTATATATTATTTAATACCTATCTATAATATTATTAATTTTTTACGGACTTTATGTTATTGTTTATTTTTTTCAAATGTGTTCTATTTAAATTTGATAAATACATTTTCTAATACCTAAACGAAAAGTCAACTTAAAAGTGTCATAAGTCATAAATGAATGTTTTAAAATACTAATAAACATATACATACTGTAACTATGCAACCAAACGTAAACACGTCCTAGTAGAAATAAATATAATAATTATGTAATATTATTATTTTTCTTACTATATTGTAATTAGTTGTAAATAAATGTTGTTCACATTTATTAATTGGTTCTACTTAGGAGTTTGAATATAAGGTAATATGAATTATGAATTACGTAATTTATCGTTTAAAAACACAATACATTTCGTTTTAATTTAAAAAAAATAATGTGCTTTTCTCATTTGTGTCAATAATTCAGTAAATATTGGGTACCTATATATATATATATATATTTAAGTTTTACCCTTACTGTCGTATAACTTGCAATTTAATTTACAAACAATTATTTTAGTACTATAAAAACGTATTAATGAAATTAAATTTTTTGTCAATTTCGTATTTTAAAAATGTAATGTACGTACTACCAATGCGAAAACGCAATAATTATGTTCAATATAACGAACATTAAAATATCTAACCGTTAAGAGTAAATCGACATTTCAATAATAAACATTAATTTCGTTTTAATGGCATTCAATATTTATATATATTATATCGTTTATGTGAAAATTGTGAATACGTTATAAAAAATATGGTTACTATAACAGATTTGAGTATTTATGTTTTCGTTTGTCATATATTTTAATATTAATCAATTTTAAATTTTTTTATATTATAATATTTTTCGATTAATAGCAAAAATGATTAAAATAAAAATCGATAAAAGTTTAAATATTACAAGTTGTTTTAATATCATATTTATTTAACCCATCGTTGAATACACAAATATACAAATTTCTAGAATTTTATTCATTAATATTCCAAGTCTTCATTATTGAATGTAGATATAGGTTATTTTAAAATAATATATATATTTAAAATCACATAATTATAGTAGTAGTTATTTTACGGTTTTATGACAATATTTATTCTAATCATGGTATAATCTATATATTTTAACAATAATATTATTATGCCGGTAATATAGGAAAAATAAAACTTTTCATAGTTTTCCTTTTTTATAAATTAAACAAGATTTTTTCTAGAACTATATTAATCTAATAATGGATATATATTGGTAATGAAATATTAAAATAAAAATATGAAGGATATTCTCATAAATATACATCATCATAGATAAAACAATGTTAATCGCATTATGCGGCTTTAGAATTTATATTTTGTAATTTAATGAAGATAAATCTAAAAACCCCAAATAATTCAACAATTCAATCTGGATGACTTGAACTTGAAACTCGAATTAGTTTATCGAAATCGAGGTTTCAATCACATACAAAATGCAGTACACATACAAAACTTACAATTAAATATTTAAAAATAAATTATTTTCTAGCATAATATTATAGTATTTGCGCAACTATTTATATTTAATAACAGAGTCAGAATTATTTTATAAGAGGTCTTGTGCCAATTGTAAGTTATAATTTTAATTTATATTACTTTTAAAAAGTTAAATAATTTTACTGTCGAGCGGGAAAATATTGACCCTAAACTTTACCAAGAAAATACTACACTTTAAATCTACTCGTATTTTCGACCAACAATTATAATTGAATTATGCACCTTACCTTTGCAGGGATGGTTCCAGCCCAACATTTCAGAGAAAAAGTGTACTATAATTTTTTTTTATTATAGGAACTATATGGATGATCTATATAAGACTAGTCCTTAGCCATAGAAGACGAAAATTTTTTAATTATTTTTTATTCAGGACCCCCCCCCCCCCTCATTTTGTTCAATACTATTGGAAAGTAATTTGTGTAAATTTTTATAATAATTGCTCACCCCTTTACGTATTGCAAAGAAGTTGAAAAATAGTCAAAGGTGGTAGTTTTATAGTTTTTTGAGTTTAAAACAATAACTCTTGACATAACAATGTATAGAACTTAAATTTTAGATCATAATAATTATTCTACATAAAAAATGTACAGACAATAATATATACATTGTATATATATAAATGAAATACAAATTTTCAAATTTGTATTCAAATATTTAAATATTCAAATTTGGAATGGGGGAACTATAGCCCTCCCCCAGGATCCGCTTCTGTGCCTTTGTAATTTAATTTTTTTATACATATTTGTTATATATAATACCTATTTGGTTAATTAAAGCGTCATGTTGTAGCTAACGAAAAACTATTCTTTGACCTCTTTATATGTGATAATTGTAGCCAACCAGGTAACATAGTTACATAGCATGCACTTAAAAAGAATAAAGACGATGTAAAACGGTTAATTGTTTATTAATTATATAATATAAATACAAAAATATATCATTAGTATTTTACATATATTATGAAAATCTAGAAAACATATCTTTAGGCATGGAATGACGGAAAAGCCCCCTCGTGAATGGTTAACTCGTTGATATTTCTAGTAATTATTAAATAAATATACACAAAAAATAAGGGTAGGGGAGGGTACCTGTTCGTTAATACTCAAGCAAGATATTAGGAGATATTAGGTGATAATCTAGTTACAAATTATATGTAAGAAGTATCGAGGTGCACGTTCGAGTAAATGTTTTGTTCTATTATATTAAATATATTAGTTTTTTATTTAATAAAATAATACGATTAATAATAATTACGATGGCATTCGCATTATTGGATTCACATACCAAATAAATTACGAAATGATGAACATTAAGATATTGGATAACCGTGGTTTGAACTCTAAAAATCGACTTGCCATTGAGGGATTGCCAATTCGCCCGTATAGCGATGCGGAAAATGTGACAGCAAGAATAATAATAAGAAACTACCAAAGACCGATAAACAGTGTAAAGGTTAAGGAAAAAAAACTATTGTCAAGCGAACAGTTGTAAAGACCGACGACGACGGGTTAGTCAAGAAGAAAGAGATGAAATACAAAATTGTTGTATTGCCGAAAAGACCAAGTGTTGCTGACTGTGGCTATATAGAGAAACAAGTAACGACCAATCAGGTGGCAACAGATTCGTGGGATGTCCATAAACAGGTAAATGGATTTCAATGACAGTACCGAGCTGTACCGACGACGACGACGAACATTCGAGATTGTGGCGATGCGAACGAGGAAGGTTTGATACGTCCGTCAACCGTCAACGACTCTTACTGTAAATTGGCGAAGAATGCAATTGCGTATAAGATAATATTACGGATAGCAGAGAAGGAAATTTCAACTCTGTTAAAGTTTTACATCATCTATGTTTCACCGTCAGTACAAATAAGCTCAATAGGTAATAGGTCAATAAACAAAGCTCAGAGGTGGTTACCAATGAAAGAATGAAACATGTTTAACGACCTATTTGAATACAGATTTTCGGGAGAATAAAATTCAAATTCTTTCCTCACAATCCCAGTATTCATTACTGTTTCCGCTGAGAAACCAAAAACTATTATTGCGATAGCAACATATTAATTACATCTTGTTTGCGAACGACAAAAGATTGGTAAAAAATCAATGACCCTTGATCAAAAGAAAACAAAATAGATAAAAAAATAAAAAACTAGCACCACTGCCAATGGGTACCACACGACTGACTTTGGACAAACTGCTTTACATTCCCACTCTCATAAATACATCTAACAAGTATTAGTGAAAATTTTTGCAAACAACTAATAAACCGCAATTAACCGTCCCTGAACAACGAAGGATTATTCAAAAGAAAATCGTTGATGCATATAAAACCATCGAACCGACGCAGCACAGCGACGCGTCATTAATAATTGTCAATAAGATTATTCTTTCTGAATTTCTCGTAAATTTACAATATTCCAAGATATAATTAAATTAATTTATTTCATTGATACGAGTTAGTTCATTTTACCTAAATTGTTTAAATATATTTTCTAATGAATATACGATGAATTATTATACATTTTTTTTTTATATAAATGCTATGAATAAAGACTATTCAAATTTAATAGATTATCATTAATAAGTACTCTATAATTTTGTTCTTCATGTCTAAGTCGATGATTTGTTCAGACAATATTATTATGCACCGAGACCCAGATCTATTTATAAATTGCAACATTTTCGCAAAAATTTTAATTGATGAATATAGTTTTTTAAAATTATTATATCGACAATAAGCTATAATATTACCAGGTTCAGAGCTAAGTTACGCTGGCATCCGCAAGTTGGATATTATACTCAAAACCTGTACCAAAATTTGTTAATTAATGTGTACAAATTTGTAATCATCAATAAATAATTTGTATACCCTTCCTAAGTATAGTAAAACCAAATTTTTGTTTCGGATGCCAGCGTGACGTGATTCCAGCATCCGCATTTTTAATTTTCGTAGTAGACACTTACAACCGGTACCAAAATTTCTTATATAATTTATATACAAATTTGTAATCATAAGTAAATTATTTGTACATCCTTCCTAAGTATAGTAAAACCAATTTTTGGTTTGGCCTTACCAATATGGCAATATGTTGATACACGATCTAGTTCAAATTTGAGGAACATCTGGAAATAAGTATTTTATAATAATTAAATAATTTGTATACCCTTTCTAAATATAGTAAATATTTTATTTAGTTGTCTAATATTTAAATTATGGAGGTGTTCGAGAAGTATTTTAAATAGTTCTTAAATCTATTTGAGAATTACTTAAATACATTTGATTTAAAAATATTTGTTGAGTATTTTAAATACTTTTCTTAAAATATTTAACTAATATTTAAAATAGTATTCATAATTAATATTTACAACACTGAGGTAATAAAAGTGTCTAGTTTCGTTTATGAGCACGACATTTTAATTTTTGTATAAGGCTATAGACTATGACAACTGGTACCAAAATTTATTATACTTATATAATTTGAACATAAATTTCAATAAATAAATTAATTAATTAAACATTAATTTTAAATGTGTTGTAATATTAGATTTTAAAATATATATATATATATTAATATACAATATATTATGATTTATGTGTATATTATATATATTGTCTGTGGTGACACGATGCAGGCTGATTCCTTTATTATAGCAATGCATATCGTCTATTGTTTATACGAATAGATTTCATAAAAATGAAATAAAATTGTATTCCAATATAATAACGACACCTCTCGGATTCTAATATCACTAAAAATATTGTTGCCTATAATTCCTATAATATGGCTAATCTGTATATTATAAAATGGTTTTACTATACTTAGGCAGGGTGTACAATTATTTATTGATGATTACAAATTTGTACAAATTATATAACAAATTTTGGTACCGGTTGTAAGTGTCTACTACGAAAATTAAAAATGCGGATGCTGGAATCACGTCACGCTGGCATCCGAAACAAATATTTGGTTTTACTATACTTAGGAAGGGTGTACAAATTATTTATTGATGATTACAAATTTGTACAAATTATATAACAAATTTTGGTACAGGTTTTGAGTATAATATCCAACTTGCGGATGCCAACGTAACTTAGCTCAGGTTCAGAACGTCTGGTTGATGGGCAGTATTGTATGAGTACAACCATATCCATTCATAGGGGAATCTGACATAATTGCCGTGTATAAGTTGGACGCATCTATTTGTTGGACAAGTATTTTCCCTACTTTGTTATTCTGATTGTTGTGTCAGCTGGTGTGCTTTGTGTTTAAGTCTCCTGCGATTATGAATGAACCTTTTTTGGTTTGTAAGTAATGTTAAATCTTTGATTTTCAGTACATCGATAGGGCCTTTGTAGACTAAAGATATTTGTGTAGTATAGTCCCCTAGTTTTATATGAATGATTGTGAAATCCAGTTTGTTAAGGATTTGGACTCAATTGTATACAATTTTACGATGGGTCAAACTTATCGCAGTCCACCTATACGATGGTTCGCATGGTTTTGGACTGCGGTCTGTACGATAAGTATGAAAGTTGGGTAAACGAAGATTGTTATTTGGGTTTAAGCGGAGATATTGTAGTAGAATAATATGTATGTGGTGCTGTTTTATAAATGTATAGGTTATTTGATATACCATCGCAGTTCCAGGACATAATGCGGATATCACCTATCATGACTGAATGAAAATTATTAGAATTTAGAAAGCTACTTTGGACCAATTATTATAATATTTGCTAGGTAATGTATTACTCTAAAACATTATAAAAGGCAACTGAGAGTAGGAATAATACGATACTTATAATAATAATTATTATAATTTTATAGTTTTATAATTTTTTTGTTTTCTTTGGTCACGATGCATTGCTACCCATAATAACTATAATTATTGTACTACGATTGTCATAACAAAACTTTTCGTTTGCAGAATAATAAGACCCATAATAAAATAGTTCCGCGTTATAGGTACATATTTTTCCTTCAACCCATATATAATAATAATAATTATACATTAATAAATATTAATATTAATCACCCTAACCGTGACTTTATATTTGTACATACCATGTCGATTTGACGTTTGATGGAAAACAAACCGACCGTCAAGTTAAAATACATAGCGGTTGTCCGGCCGTCGTGTGACGTCGAAGTTTCACAATGTACATACCCAACTAACATTATTAATGATAATAACGATATTATTAATGATTCGACAATTAAATCTGTTATAAATAAACGGTGTTTACAATGATGATGACGACGGCGATAAGTATAGTATCCACGGAAAAGGGTTAAATAATATTATAATAATATGTCGTAATCTGTAAATACGAGCATACGGATGGAGAAAAATATGGGACAATTTTGATGGTGTACAGGCGAACTGCCGGCTTCTATTGTACTCACGTGTATATCGATAGGGAAAGAGAAACGACGAGGGTACAAAATAATAATTATATTATAATATATTCGATCGGTAGTTTTGTTTATCGTGCTGTACCCCCTTCCCCTATAACCACATTTGCGAACACTTATCGCATGACGTGCCCCTTCATCGACCGTACATTATTATACGACATTGTGTATTATATTAAAGGGAGATACCCCCCCCCCCCCCCAAACCCCGTAGTTTTCGCCAGTACAATTTCTAGTGATTGTGGCGGCGGTGTTGCAGTGAGAAATGATGGTTTTCGACGTCATATACGTCATAACGCGCCCGTTCTATGACGTCATCAATCTTATTCGGAGTTTTGCGGCGGTGCATCGATTATAAAGCGCGCCGTCGCCGTTGCCAACAAACGTTTAGAAAACTGAAAAGGTCGCCCGTCACTTAATAATATAATATATATTTTATCATACCAGTATAATTATTAGAGTTATGGAGAGTATGTTTGTGATATTAAAGTATACATGTAAATAATTAATTTATCATACAAAAATCAATTGTAAAAAAAGCGTAATATAGAGTCTTAATACGTAAATCTACCACTGTCGTATAACAGCCTCTATTTTTCATAAAGATTCGTACTACACATTTTTTAAAAACTAATAGAATAACTAAAAAAATATTCGTTTTTACAAATTTGAATAATGTATACTGTATAGGTACTACCTACTATCTAGCCAGTAATCTTATTTATTAGTATTTAGCAGGTACACACATCTCGAATTCATAGTGCACACTTTAAATTTCAGATTACACACTTTGTGTCGAGGTTCACTAAAAAATAGGGCCTGTCGTATAATATATCAGTAGCAAAATTAAAATTAATTCGTATTTAAAAGGAGAAGACTAAAACAGAATGTAGAAGTTTCTATTGTTCTTATTTTAAACACTCAGTCAATAAAATGTTTACTGCAATCTTCAATACGAGCAGTCCCTATTTTATTCATAAAAATTCATACTATACATGCGTTTTAAAATAAAAATATTTGCGTTACAAATACACCTCTGTATACGGCCATAAGGCTATAACAGTTCTATATTATAATTATTTAAATAAATCATTTTCAATTTTTTTGTAAAGTAGACCGATTACATGATTTTTGTTACCATAAATGTTAAATATTTTTCTTTTTAAAAATTAAAAAATATCAAATAATTACTTATTATTTGTTGAATCTTGAATAATTATATTAATAACTATATTATCTTAATGTTTGTATGAACCTTATTTTTTTACTAGTACACACTTCGAAAATTCGTAATGTATACTTCCAATTTTAGACAAATTAACTTTGTGTCAGATTTAAACAAAAATAGAGGCTATAAATACGAATATATATATATATATATATATATATAAATAATGTATTTAAAAAATGTGGAAAAAATTAACGAATATAACAAAAACGTAATTTGTTTTTTTGATAACTTAAGTTTTGATACTTAAGACTTAAACGTATAAATAATAATAAATAAAAAAATGTTTATTTATTGTTTTGGTATACCCACATATATTATTTATTATGGTTAAAAGTAAGTTAACCATAATAAAGTATTAAAATTCTTTAAGTAATAAATGCATTTTTTTTTTTCATTAAAACATTGTTTAAGAAAATACTTAATATTTAACGTTAGTATGTAACTTTTCAAATTCCATCAATCTAAATAAGCAAAAACATATTTCATCAAAATAAATAATAGAGATATAGTTGTTTTTTTAGTATTTTAATTTGTACATACTGTTTGAAAGTACTACTACTTATATAATACTACTTGTATTATTGTGAATTATACATATATAATTTTAAATTCATATCACTTCAAAAATATAAAATAATAAACATTGAGTGTTCAAACTAAAGTTTAAAGCAAATAGAGTTTTCAACGACCTGACTTTTGTTAAGTGATTTATATCAATCTTATTGACGTATTGTTATCCCAGTATATAAATATTAAAATAGATGTTTTTTTTGTTCCATATTTAAATATGTATTTTAAAATTAGTATTAAATTTATAGTAGGTAGATGTAAAAATAGTACTAATTATAGAATTTACAAAAAGTAACCCGGGTTCATTTCTTATACCGTTATTATGTAAAATAATAATGCAAATGACCCACGCAAATACGTAATTAGCATTTTCAATTTACAGAATAAAGAACATAAAAAAGCCCACTGAGTACCAAATCTCTGTCATCAAAACCACTAACGATCAAATTTTGATAAGATCATCAAATATTTCATTTTCATTTTTTTCTTTTTTTTTCTTAATAATATTTAACTAGTTCCAAATGTAAATCGTATTTTACAACTTTATCATACAAATTATTTAAGTAGATAAGTACTCATATTTCTGTGTTGAATTTAAATAATTCAAATAATTCTAAATATGAATAAATTGTTTTCATTTGTAATAATTAAAAAAATTTACCAATTACTGAATTTTTTTTATCAATTAATGTACACAAATTAAGTAATTATCTAGTAAAGTGCTTTAATTATTGTAATTAAATATATAGATAGCTCATGCATTGTTAAAATATATCAGCGCCTAAAAACCTTCGATGGGAGCAATAATTCTAAGAATGTGTGATCCATACACCAGAGCGCGCCATATTTGGAGGTACCTAGTCGAAGAGTCAGATTAGGTATTCCCAAATTTCAAAGATATAATGATTATATAATATGAATAATTTTTTGTATAAAAAAAGATCAAAAACCACAAAATGTAGATAAATTACGTCAACGAAAATTTAATGCTTATATTATAACAGTAATTTGTTACTTAAGTAATTTTTATTAGTATTAGTTACTAATAAATGATTATTACTTATTAGTTATTACAAAGCTAGAACTATAACAATAAAAAATAGAGACATTTGTAATTTCATGTGTATGTTAATTACCTATATAATATTGTGTATGTGTAAACTATCTACTTATTCATTATTAAATTTAAATATTGTTTTGCATTTTTCATCATTATTAGGTAGTAAGTAGTATATAGGTATATTAACATATTTCAATTAAAAATTATTGAAATCTTACTTATAACTTATACTTTTAACTTAAATAATTTATTACGTACCAGTAAACATGAATATGGCTCAATTTAATTGGAATATCTGTGACTCGTGTGTTTATCAAAACAATTATTCTTGCACTGTTTCAGTAAGAATATTGGTTTCAATTAGTATTTTGAATACCTAAAACAAACAAAATATAAAATAATTTATAAACTTAATTCAAACTTAATATTAGTCGTATAAATTTAAATTTCAAATAGTCCAGGAAATAAATGTAGGTACTTAAATGATTAACCAAAAATTTTATATAAATACAATTTATATAGAATTTTTATATAAATTAATAATATATTATATTGTTTATGAAAAGTTTATTCATCTCATAATAAGTATAATATTAATATTAAATACCTACTGACAATAAATAAAATATACATTTAAAATGTTTTAAAACTTAAATATAACATATATATTATATATTTTTAACAACAATATTTTTGAAGACAAATTCATATATCAATTATTTGAATAGACATTGTATACCTGTATAATAAATGTATCTACTTAAAGTTATAAACTTATAGGAATATCTATATGTGCATTTTACCTAAATATATTATGTATAATCTTCATATAATAATTATTACTTGTATCAATAACACTTATTTTAAGTAAATAAATTATGATAAAACATATTAATATATGTATCTTATAAAATTTATAATGATATAGGTACCTACTGGTGTAAATTGTTTTTAAATTATTTTGAATATATTATTTAATTTTGCTTCATACAAATAAAAAATATAAGTGTTGCCCACTATCTCTAATTTATTTCTATTAAGATTTTCATGACTTCATTAACAAATATATTTTTTATTCCATACAAATAAACAGACATCAATACAGATAAATAATATTGTTATGCATTTATAACTAAATGGTTAGTTTGTGTAATTGAGAATGTTATGAAAATTTGACGCACCCTTAAATATAATATCAATGAAAAATTTCCAATTCTCGTGATACTGATACACTAATCCAAATTTATTATAATTTATAGTATTATTAAAAATAAAATATATTGTTGATTGCAATTTAAATACAATAAATAGATATTATTTTTTTAAAGTTAAAAAGTAAATATAATACAACCATATAGTTCCAAGATAAATTAATTTAATGATGCAATCGATTAATGAATTAACTGTTTGAAACATTCACTCATAGTAACCGCAAACAAGGTATCAATACGTCGATATATTGTATTTTCTATGTATATGTTTATGTATATTTCATATTATTATACAAGTAGGATTATGCAATACAAAGGCGATTATACTGAACTTAAGTAGGGGAAACTATGTAATATTCGTAGAAAACAATTTATACAATGTAAAATAGGTACCATGATAAATATAATATATAAATATAAATATATTTATATTTTGCATAAATTACTAAGTACATGAAGTACTGAATACAAATAACTCTTACTTAATTTGAAGTAAATAGCTTAACTACGTAAAATTTACCTATTTAAAAAATATTTGAGTTTGCCCAGATATTTCTGTAGTACCTAAGTTTTATAAAATTATAAATACTATTATAATTGTTCTAATTTTATTGATCGATTAAAGTTGGTAAGATTATATCAATTCTTAAATTTAGTTACTAAGTCCATAAAAATTCGCAATAACATAAATAATGTAATGCGTAATTTTTTGTAAGTTAATAATGAATGATGATAATTCTCATGTGGATTACAACAATAAACAATCAATAATGATTGTTTGATGTGCAGCATATATATTATATATGTCACATCAATCTATTGAAAACGATATTTTCATAAAATGGACGAATCCACATCATGAATATAACGTTTTTTTTTTTTATACTAGGGATATAATATTATTTTTTATTTTTTATTTTTTTTGTACTCTTTCATTAAGTGAACGAATCCGGGTTTATCATATTAACCATATTTTTTTAATAAAATATATATAATTTCCTATTATTTTAAGCGATTTTCAATTATCTAACTTGTTTTATTTTTTGACAAAAATTAAACTAGAATTGGATTAGGCATGCTATGAGAAGAGATGATTCAGAGGCAGTGAGAGTTATTATGGAAGTAAATGTGGTAAATAGGAGGAGGAGAGGAAGACCAATGAAAAAGTGATTAGATGGAGTTGAGAGTGATACGAAGATAGTTGGTGTGAATGGACAAGGTGTAGGACTAAGGTGGCCGACACAATATAATTAGGTAATGCGAAGAATAGAAAACTCGAATATTATATTTTATTATGAGGAAAATTGTATATAATTGATTTTATTAGTGAAAAAATACCTATCTTTTATACTCAACTTAGTCTATCTGGGCATTAACATCAAATAATTTAAGCAATAGTTTAATGGAGAAGGGCTATGTATAATACTTTAATTATTATAAATAAAAATTGGAGTTATTATTAACTATGATAAATTATAAGTAAATAATTTGAAATCCATACTTTTTGTGTATTTTGTATTGTTGATAATTAAAAACAATACGAAAATTAATGATACAAAAATTTAAAAATTAATTATTTCATACAATCTATAAAATAATAATCTAAAATAAATTATTACATTTTAAATTTAAAAGTACACTTTTGTACCTACAAAATACATATAATTATATTTAATATAAATTATTTAAATTTAATAAAATATAATAATAACAATCTATCCATTAAATAATACAATAAGTGAATATTATAAATAATATGAAAGCGCCGTTGTACATTTTTTTTTAGACTTTTTATGTACACATAAAATCTAATATCAATATATTATATCGTATAGGCGACTAGCTATTATAAGTAAGAAATATGAATTCGATGAAATTGAATTTTTTAGAATTATCTTCCTGAATAAATTGAACAGAGTATAGTAAAGTGTAGACATATTACGTTTCTACATATTAGTAATACGCAAGATGTGCTAAAAGGAAAAAATATGCAAACAACTCATTCTATATTTTATATACAAGTATTAGGGAAAAATGTGTGTGTAAAGTAAATCAAAATTCAAAAATATTCCTATTATTATTATATTCTCGCCACGACCATTCGTTTATTTGAGGTAGGTCCCATTAAATATCATTATTAAAAAATGTTCCTATACTCATAATATATATATATATATATATATAAATAGGTATTATAAATTATAAATACGTATCTAAATTTTATGTCCGCTAATCGAACGATAATATTGTATTATTAGGTCCTAATGTTCAATAGACAATCGTGTTATGAAAACGCGCATTTCAATTCTCGGGGATACAATGCATAAATTAATTTTCCATCGTAACAATAATAATATATATTATTATGATTCGCAGCGTGTAATTGGGATGCTGATATTCCTTTCGCAGTTTCACACAGCGGTGGCGAATGATAAAACTCGCTTCGCGTGTAAACGGCGCGTGTAAACGGCGCTTCGCCGTGTACAAATAGCGTTGGGCGCGGACGAAAACGAGAACGGAACATCAGCACCATCAGGGCTTTCGGCATGTCGGGGCGAACGAACTGCGGCGCGCGCTTACCGAGCGTCCCGTGCGTCCCGTGCGTCGCGGGAGGACGAAGATTTGGCCGCCGGTCCATATGAGAGAGCGCGCGCCACGCCCTGAGTTACCCTTCGGTGGCTGGCCGGCCAGCGTATTGATCCGGGGGGTAAATCCGCCACCGTAAAGAGTATAGTAGCGAGATCCCGCCAGCGTAATAATGTGCGCTCCGCTTTCGCTTAAATGTACGTGTGTGTGTGTGTTTGTACACATGTATGGGCGCGCCCGTATCCACATGCCCGCGACGATTACACTTTTATTATTTATTACCTATTATTGCTATTTGTTTATTATTATAATTCGTATAGCTCGTATTTTTTATGACAATACATAATTATTATTCTTCCTAGTATTTCTGATTATGAATAAAACGTAAAAACGAACATTTTCTGATGATTCGTATGTATTGAATATAATATATGTTTCGATAACTTTTTTTTGGTCCTTTATTCTTCAACTTGATGTTTTTTTTTTTTTTATCAAAACATATATTATTCTACTATACATATCGAAAAATAAGTTCGAAAATTATAAAAAATTTTAATAATAACAATATAATTATCTGGGTACTAATAACTAAATTATATTTTTTATGAAATATATAATTATGAATAATTAAAATTATAATTTTCTATTGATAATATATAGCTTATATTATTATGTTTATTGATTTATAATTTTAATTTTTTTATAAACTGTACATGAAGAAATAATACGAAATGCCAAATTATACATTTCAATCCATTTCTATTTTTAATAATTGTTAAATGATATATTTCGTAAACGTACATACGTACATAATAAACAATAAAAAAAATACATCATCGTAAGTTATTTTTACTTAAAATCTAAAACGCTCCGAAATGCGTAATCAATCAAACGCGTATTGCCAAATATAGCTATAAAGTTAGCAATTGTATACTAAATTAATTCAGGGATATGTATTATATACTGATGACTTCTTACAATAGTTTTCTTTTTTAGATTGTAAAGATTTATATTGTACAAAATAAGCTAGAAATTATGATAATGACAATAATAGTGATAATACATACAATAGTGTTTATCTTTCAAATGATAACAGGACCAGCTCATGTTTACTTATTCTATAAAAACATACATTTGTTTGAAATTCCGAAGTAATTCAATCCCTAAAACTCTCTCTGACTGCGTACATATTCCTTCTTTGGAAAACTTTTGCAAGTATAAAATTAAAACATTTAAAATTTCCACAGACCATATTATATTATGTTTGAGCTTATTTATTCGCATGTAAAACAAAATTCTTAAACTGAATATAGGAGTTGTTTCTAAATTAAGTAAACTATTAGAACTAAAATGCATAGGTTTCTGTTATACCAAATCATATTATTTTATTATTTTATAGTTAAAAGTTTAAAACATATATTATTTTAGATACATACGTATACCTATCTACATATAGGTGTCATGATATAATTAAGTAATTGAAATTATTTTTAATAGGTTATAGGTACATTTAATACTTTAAAATAACAAGAAATTATGTATTATTATATTTAATAACAAATAAGTTAAATAAATGAGTTGAATAACATACTTATAATTATAAGTTAAATGTAAAACCTTGAATTTAAATTAAATACTATACACAATACAATTTACGAAGAAATTGTACTGTTTTCAATATTTCGAAGTTTTAATATCAACATCGTTTTATATTAAATATTACCAAGTAAAATACTGGAAAATAATATTAAAACATTTCTTTTTAAAATTTCACATTGCATAAACCTTATAACTTTTGTTACCTAAATTTTCTTTTGTTTCTATTAAATATCTAATAAAATAAAATAACATTAGGATCTGAAATTTAGTACCTACAGTTTTATTAAATATAAATCATATAATTTTGTAATATGAAGTTTACTAGTCGTTCGTAAGAATACAATATACAGATTTATTTAAACATTATAATATGTATATAGTATTTGAAATGTATTATTAATGAAATAACGGATTCAATGAAACGTTTAATATATACCTTTATATATTGTATTTATATTAAAAATATACTTAAATTAAATCCATAAAAACTTAATAATGTAATTTATTTTTGAATATTATTTAGATTTATTTTCATTCTATTATATTAAATTTTATAATATAAAAATTAAATCTATTGATATTTATCACTAAAATTGTATTATACTTATATATATACATAGGTATTTATAATGATATTTTACCATAGAAACTCTGTAATGACTGAACTTTTTATATTTGTGCATTGTTTTTAAAAACAATCTTTTAATAAATCGTAATATTATATAAAGTATATTGATTGTACACTTACTCCAAAAGGTATCTTAGTTTTCATATAATATGTAAATTATGGTCTATTTTAACTAAAATATATATTATGTAGATTTATTTATTTTGTGAAATAAACATTTCAAAATAATAAACCTAGCTAATAATCAATCTGTAATGACACTGCAGGAAACTGCAAATAATGTTGCCATTCTAGCTATTGTGTTTTAAAATGTCATGCGAGTCTTCAAAGAGAAAGTAAAAATTATTAAAAGTTATGTATGTTTTATAATTTAAATTATTATTACCTAGTCATTAACTTTAAAATTTAAAATAATGTTTAGATATAGGTATCTAACGAAATTAATAATTATCCAGTATCGATAATGCCTGATTACAAATATTTCCCTTAACATAATATGTGTGTATAGATTACACACATTTTGTAATAATTTACATACTTTTAATAATTTAATATTTAATTTTTTTTTTTCATTTATTATAAAATAATTGAATGTCCACAAAACTGTGGACAGTTTTTGATTGTAAACAGTTTAAATATAAAATAATATATGTATAAATTATTATTTATAGTATAATTATTTAGTTTAATACCAACAATTCTATTAGAAATATGTATAAATTATAAGTAAACAAATTTATAACAAAATAATAACTACAAGGTGTGACACAAAAATAACGAGACTTTCTAAATAAAACCCAAACTATTATAATGATATATATAAAGAAATTATTGAAATATGATTAGGAAACCGTTAGCTAAAATACTATAAGTATTGATGATAGTGGTTCATTTTTTTTTATAATTATTATTCATTTTTATTAGTCTGTGTTCGACTATATTGTCGAAAAATTGTTTGATTTAAAAATGGCAAAACATGTTAACATCAATTTCTTGTTAAATTAAAAAAAAACTGCCGTGGAATCGTCTCGAACGTTAAGTGAAGTTTATGGTGAAGAGTGCTTATCAAGAGCTCGCGTTTTTAGATGTCACAAACGGTGTATCAGTGGAGGTGAGAATGTTGAAGACAATGATCGCCCTGGGCGTCCTACCACGTCTTTAACAGACAAAAATGTTGAAAAAAATCGAAAAAATTATTCGACAAGTTATTATCTTCCAATGCTTGGTTTTTCAATGCAAATTAAACAAGTAATTTAATGTTAATGAGTTGTTTGATTTTTAAATCCAATAACTTTTCAGTAATATAATCGAACACAAAACACACACTAATCAAAATAAATAATAAGTATAAGAAAATGAACCAATATTATCAATACTAAAAATATTCTTAAATAAATGTTTTCTCATCATATTTCAATAATCACTTTATAGATAACGTAAATAGTTTAAATTATATTAAGAAAATCTCGTTACTTTTGTATCACACCTCGCACACTGGTCCATGATAATTACTGAAAATGATATGAACATAAAACGTTTGATCGAAAATCGAATTGTGTTTGTATCACAGTTTTCATACAACAAAAGCGTACATTGGTAACCGTTTTCATTTTGATAAAATCAATAAAAGAATAAAATTCTTGATAACATTTTGCTTATATATATTATATTGAACATAGTGTTATTATATTTGACGACTTTAAAAATATTTAGATAGATTCGTTTAAATGGTTTTTTTTTGTTGTTGTTGGTTAACTTTCTATACCTCTATTTGCTTAAGTATTTAACCAGAAGTGTAAACGACCCGGGAAAAGTGAGCGAAACGGAAGTCGAACGCTTAATAATTCCGGAGTGGTGGTAGAAATGTCTCCACCATCAATCAACGCGCGTACCGCATAGACCATTGTAAGTTGTAACGACAAAAGAAGTTTCATCATCATCATCTTAGATTATTTATGTGACGTGAATGAACATGAAGTTTACAAATTGACTGGGTCTAACTAAATTAGGTCACGTATGCTAACTTATAGATATCAATATTGTTCTCAGTAATTATATTTTAAAGATTAATTTTTAAGAATTTAAATAAGAAAAAAGCTATTTACGCGTTTTTTGCTACATAATACTGACTGCTGCTAATACTCATTAATATTTTGTAGAAATATTATTCCGAAATATCATATATGCAAATTCGTATAGATACATAGTGATATTTGGAAAATACTATACACTACCATATTTACGAATTAGTTTTTTGTACTACTTCTTCTGTTTTTACATTTTTTTCAAGTGCAGGAAATTTAACCTGCGCCCCTTCAAAAACTTTAAAAGTTTTTTGTAAAACTTACTAGATGTTAAATGTGTTTTTTTTTTATGAAATTGCATTATTTATACTGTAAACGTACGCCAACTTTTATAATTTATTAAAATTAAAATAACAAATAATGTTATATAATTTATCGTTCGAAATTTTACGACAATATTTTTGTTTTGTTTCGTAAAATCTATAAAAATTTAAATATAAAAAACAATTCGTGAACTTGATGTTTTTTGTGATGTTTTTGTGATGTTTCTACCATACCGTAAACTGTATCATACAAATTACAATGACTAAGAGAGCGATAGTCAATATAACAAACAGTAAATTATATATATATATATATATTTATATAGCGGAAAGCAATAATGACAACGCATATATACTTCCAGTCCATGAAGTCCGATGTGGGTTATATTGCAACTGTAGCAGTGATCGCATATAATTCTCAGCTCTTTATATATATATATATATATTTTTTTTTTTATTTTCGTATATATGTATTATTTCGGAATACTATACAGCTTTATATTTATTTGGCAAACGACTTTGTCGAAACGTCACCTAGACCGAAAATTTCACGGTATGTTTGTTCCTCTTGCCACAAACCGCCGCCGCACTATCCATAACCACGTACCGCCACGTCGTATTATATCTTTTCGGGCTGAAATTCATATATATATATTATGGTATAGTCGCGTATAAATCACGCGCCGAAGACTGTACGACTACGCGGTGTGCGCGCGAAACCTTTTTGTGGCGCTTTTGCTCGAGATGCACGCGCGCCGCGAGTGTGCATTTACAGTTGTAAATTCACACACACGCAGATAAATAAATTCCTGGGACGTATCTAAACATATTTTATTCGAGATTACTGGACCGTGTCGTAACAACGAGGAGTGAATGAAGAGAGAGAGAGAGAGAGAAACACAATTTAGAGTTTTACTACGATTTTTAATTTATTTACATGCATTGAAAAAATACATTACTATAAATATTCCATTTTGTTTGTAAATCGTGAAAGAAAAACATTACAAGCAATAAATCATAATGAGTATTTATTTTCATATATATATATATTCATAAAAAAATTATTTTAATCATATTCAATTTAGTTCCATAAACGTATGTGAAGAAAATTAATACAATACGTTAATGACTTATTATTGTGTGTCATTGCGATAAAGTGGATATCTGAATGTGCCTCTTCGACATACGCAAGATAAATACCTTACAAATAAATTACGCTATATTACTAATTTTTATTCATTATTTATCTCGACAATGAAAATTCGTTGGTATAAATATTATTAATGAAAAATATTATGACATAAATTATACGACTTTTTAAATTATCGACCAATAATTATAGGTAATCTATAATACACGTTAACGTTATTGGAAATAATTTTTATATATTATAATTAATTATACACTCAGTATTAAATTGTCTATTTAAAATACGTAAAACTGTTAATTTATAAACATATTTTTAATCATATAATATATACTATTATACTTATATATTATGATATATTTAAAAACCAAACGTGTTTCGTTACTATTACTTCCCCAGTCTACAACCATAAATAGATGTAAACCCTTATCGTTCTGCATAAATTAAATGCCCTAAATAACGTCTGGACTGCGCCAGGTGCATTTAGGAAGCTTTGTACCGTATAATCCCATTATCCCTTCACTTTACCATCCCCACTGTTTAGTTTGTAGTAAAATATTATTCCCTTTTCGTCCTTCTCCTTATGTTTTCTTGGCTTCAAGACAACGGTCGTTCTTTTATTATTATTATCATTATCATCATCATTATTATTATATTATATTATATTATATTATATACTCGTATATATATTTATAAAAAAATTTGGAACTTTCAATGCCTGGGAGTGCGGTATATTTGGAACCAGTCCAAGATTCAACTGACATATTGACCAAGTTAACTTGGCTCCAAAGTGAATTAACTATACAGTAGACCCACACCATATAATTTTCTAAACTAAAAAGGTTTATATTTAATACTCTGGTAACTCATAATGAACAACTAACACAATACCTTTTTTTTTTGTCTGTTTAACTTTATTAGTCAAATTTCAACGTAGTTGCAAAGTTTTTTTGTTTTATAAAACATACTATATACTTTTCAAAAGTCAAATTTGGAATAATCTTTATCAACTAGTAATAATAAATATATTTTATAAAGATTAGGGTAGAATCTGAAATTTGATAAGGAAAACATAAGAAAATAAATTCTTGATATTTGAAATAAAATAATTTCTTAAATCTTTGGATCAATAGTTAACGTTGCTGAAACAAAGTAAATATATAAATATATTGTCAATTCTTAAAAAAAAAATTTAACAACCATAAAATACAGAAAAATTCCGCTTCTATAGGCAATGCTGGTATATAACCCAATAGGATGATTAAGAATAAGGTAGGAACATGTAGTTAAAAAGGATACGAAAACTTTAGGAAATGATCAAATTGGATAAATTTAGTAATAGATAACTAGAGGATTGGTTATTTCCTGTTCTACAGGATGGTTTTTAGGACTGAAAAAACTCCCGAAATAATAGTTAGGAACAAAAATGGTATTTAGAAAAATACTATAAACACTAAAAAAAATATACATATATATATGTGTGTGTGTGTAAATATATTTACTTATTAATGTAATTGTCTACTCATCTGAGTATCTGACACAATTTTTAGAAATTAAATTTAAATTATTAATATTTATTTTCAAATAATAATAATAATTTATATAATTCGTCACTCATACAAAATTCCTATGTAATGAAATATTTTTGAGATAATAAACAGAAAAGTTGATCAAAAAACAAGTGACAAAGGATAAACTTTTTGTACTTTTTTTATACCTCAAATTCATACTATGCAAAAATAAATTTATGTTTTCTTCTTAATTGTCACCGAGAATTTCGATAAGAAGTGGACGCATAGAACTTTCATATTTTTTTCTCCCTTGGGTATTAGCCGAGAATTTTAAAGTAATATAACGTTGTATTCATAAACTAATAAATGATATTATCAGAAAAAAAATACAAATTTGATAAAAACTCAATCCAATTTAACTTGATAGACCTGCAGTATTTTTAATTACCAGAAGTAGATATATAAATAGTACGTCTATCATGTTCATTTTCCACAAAAGACAAAAGTTAGTAAAAATATGTTTAAGTAACTAAATGGACATTTAATTATTTTATATTATAAATTAAATCATTTGTTTTAAATATTTTAAAATAAAACTAAATTACTCGTATATATAGTATAGTTTTTTTTATTAGTTTTTTTTTTTTCATTGTAATAACATTTAGTATGACATTATTATTTATTTCTATTATATGTGAACATAAGTATTACACCTATATAATAAATCGAACTGTAAATGTATCATATTATACTTGTATACATTTTTACCATATATTTACTAGAAGGTCATATTAAGATTAACACAAAATATTAAACATTATCTGGTTACGACGGGACAATCAAACCATGAAAAGAGTTGAGCAACAACTGGAATTATTATTCACACACAGTTGGATTCAGATTTCAGTTTACAAAAACTAATTAAAAGTTAAACAATGAAACATCTCTTTAAATTGGCCCATCAGATTTTATCCAACCATTGTATTTTTTTATATTCATATTTTCTAAAGTAGAATAAATTAATTACAACATTATAATAATTAATATCAGGTATAAAAAATAATAATGTAATTTAACCATTAAATATTTATTAATGTATTTTAAAGATAGTATTACAATTTTACTGTAAACTAAATATAATATTTTGATTCTATTTTCCTTGATTGATCATTTATTGAGCATTTCATTAATGAAAAATATTCTTCGTTTATTTCTATTAAAATTATTTTTTCTATTCGTTCATTTGTTTCTACAATAATTTTAATTATTCAAATAAAACCAATGAAGTTTTCCCTCATGAGAATATCAAATGTGTTTGTCTTACATTTGGTAATAATCTATAATACTTAGCAGGTAAAAATTTCCAATGGCTACATTGCTTAAACGATAATGATATTGCTTAGATAATTTATAAAACCACTATTACAGTTATTTATATATTATATCAGAACCATTTTTGTAGCTGTGTGTCAAATAAGTTGATATTTTCTAATATAAAATATTATCCTAATCTGTTTCTTAAAACACCACTTGGAATAATGTTGATATTATTAAAAAGTGCGTTTTTATTTGTATTCATCTTTCAAGTTCATAATCAAACATATCAATATATTACATTTCTAGTGACAAATATAGAACTGAATAAAACCTATAAAACGGATGTTTACTTGCCGGAAGTAATGTAATAAAAAAATCGGAAGCGTTAAAGCAATTCTAGTCGTTTTAATTCAATCAGGGAACCAGATCACCCATCCCAGAGACAACCAAAAGCGGAGAATCCAACAGTATAACTTGTTTAGTCATCTGGAAGAGAACGGTACGACAACGATCGAGAATGCGACTGTGCCAATGCATAATTTCAATACTTCTAGAATTACATCACAGGAGGATTATTATTTCCTTTAAATTTATTATTTTTTGATTTTATGTTTTTTTATTATTTTCTATATAAGATGAAATATACATTATATTATAAACATACGTAATTATATTGGATTTAATTAACGCGATTTTATTAATAATTGAGATAGATGAGCTTACTTTAATTATTTTTAGAAATGTCGTCAATGTTTAAACTATATCAATAGTTTTAATTTTTGCAACAAAATAATGTGTAATATATGTTATATATTACGTTACAACTATTTGTATAATAGGAAATTGTATACAATGACCCAAATTTTACAAATAGTTGTAACGTAATATAATAGACAAGTATATTGATAAAATGTATAATAAAGCTAACTTTGATAAGTATATAATATACTTATATCATTATTATAATAAAAACAGTAAAATGACATTTTTTTAAGAATGGTTTATAAAATTAATACCTATCAAGTTTTATTATAAAATAATAATATATAAATATTTATTTTTGAAAAGTGTTTATGTATATCATTAATTATTATTTAATATACTTATTACTTATATAAATGTAGAACTTATAAAAACATATATTAGTTATTAATTAGTAGGTAGTTAAATAATAGCATATTCGTTTTGTTAATAAACATAATATGAAAAAGTTAATGAGAAGTATATTTAAATTAATGATTTCACTAAAATTATTAATTGCATTCTAATTAATTTGCTACAATGTAATAAAAACTAGGTGACTTATTATTTATATTTACTTAATATTTGTGTTTTTTATATTTATAAAATTGCAATGTCTTCAATCAATAAATTCATTAAAATTTTAGTATGAATTTTTATTAATCTTTACTCGTATTTTCACCACAATTTTTATATTTTTTATGTTAAATAATAACCTAAATAAAGAACCTATAAGTGACATAAATTTTAGACTGAACAATTACCAGAGTGCTTATGAGGTCATAGATAGGTACGAGGTACCTACAATTTTCTTTATTCATTTTAAACTACAAAAAGTTGTTTTAAAATATGTTATACTTTTAATATTATTTATCTACTCTATGTTTAAACTGTTATTATTGTTAGCATGTATCCTTAAATATCTTTTTATTTTTGAAGCCTAAAGACATGTATAAAGTCTTAAACAAAACAATGCTAACTTACATAAAAAAAAATTTAATAACACATAGATGATAAGATCAGAAAAGCTCTAAAATTTACCGTTTGGCGCCCGTTATACAGTGAAGACTCGTGTAAATATAAATGAACACTTAACATATTATTGTTTAATAGTTTTTTTTTTTTTTTAGTATTATTTCTTAAATTATTAAAGTTTAAAAAATATTCCGCGGAGTCCGACATATAATGAAAATCGTTACAGCATATAAATAGATACTTAGATGCAATACAATCAAATACAAATTATTGCTTAAAAATTTGTTTTCGCGTGCATGTCATTAATACTTAATATCGTTCGATGGATGAACTTATATATTATATAAGTTGTTTAGGTTATATAATTTCGTATGTGGTACGCACAAAGTGCAGAACACATCGAAGTGATACCACCGCTGTGGTAACATGATGATGCCGGTAGGTGGGTGGTCGGACGAATAGATGAATAAGAGAAGGGCGGCGCACACCGGAAGTGAACGAACTACACGGCGCACGGAGAGTGAGACGACGTCCATTCAACAAGTAAGCCTATAATGTATATAAATTCGTGAAAGACTTTCAACACTTTGCTGCTGTCATTCACATTCGAACTGTTAACACCATTGTTGTATTTGTAATGAAACCCATAGGTACGAACTCGTATATTATCGTGTGATATAATATTATGTCTATGTGCGAATAATAATAAAATAACGCGTGTACGTAAATATTTTATATTATTTTACTTTTTCTATTCGAATAACATACTACATTGTATTGTACAAAATATCATAGTGAATATTAATCTAGTGAAAACTAAATTGTATTCGACTACGAATACTATAACTTTTTCATCGTTTTACCGAGAGAGGAAAAGGGAACACACGATGAGAGAGAAATCCCTAAAAACGTATTATGAGGGTTGGTGACACACACACACACACACATATATATATATATATATATATATATTATAGCTAACCGTACACGGTTAACCAGCAGTGGTAGCTTTGTGCTTGTATTTAGAGCGTGATCTGGGCAAAAGAACAGTGAGGGGAAACGTCAAAAGGTGCAGTGTATACGTATGGGCCTCGATTTAATGAATGCCTCGCGCGGCGGACCCGGACTATCAGGAAGCTGGGTTAACCATGACGTCATTCGGTTGCCTGTAACCATGGGAACCACTGTGAATGACGTCATTGCCGTCTCGGTTTGGCCCAGTTTCGCTTGTCGGGCGGACGCGCGTTTGACCCGAAACCAGCGCCGCCGTCATATTCAAGCCTGGCAACCCGCACGACATGGTACAATACACCATCACCAAAGAACGCGGTTCGGATAGGGTAACCGGCGACCGTAGGGACCGTGAGGACATCGTATACGTTATATACATATACATATATATATATATATATAATATACGATGTGTATAGTGATGATAATGGTTAGTGATGGAAGTAGTAGTGAATGTACCATGGTACATTTTTATTTGATTTCCGGCTCCTCCAAGACATTACCCTCGCCATCGCGAATAGAATTTTCCCGGAGGGATGTACACATTTTTAAACATATACGAATATTGTAAAATCGTAATTTTCCGACTCGTTAGATATAATTCTGTAGGCTGCTATAGCCATTTTTTGCCAAAAGTGGTCTCTTTGATTATTATAAAGAATATTAGTTTCTAAGACCTAAGAGTAATTCGAAAAAAATATACAACATAATCACAATAGTATGATAAACGATCAATTGATCACCGAAATAATAACAATATTACTTCAATAATAACATATTTTAATTTTAATGCATTTTATTATTTCAATTATTTTCAATGAGACCTGGGAAAAAAACTAAAATGTAATCGTATAATATAATCGGTATTTATCTCTTTATTTTTTGGTATATATACGTACCTAAAAAAACCGCAAAAGATTTTAAAACTTAAATACAGTTTTAATTTTATTCATCTTACTTCTTCGTTTATACAAAATTTGTATAAATTTACTAGATAAAAATTAAACACCATTAATGTAGTTTGATAATTATAATTTGTTTATTTCCCCATTGGTGTTTATCAATAAATACTATCGATAAAATTTGTTTTAATTTAATATTTTTGTAATTAATTTTAGTAAACAATTGTCCTATAACTTGTCTGTATGACCTTAATATGTGTAAAATAATTATTTGAAAACAAAACATGTCTGCGGTTGTGTATGGTTGGACGTTGGAATATATAAACAAAACTCATATTCTAAAGAGTATTGTCATTAAAAGCAATAGGTAAATTCACTAAAAAAAAATTGTGGTATACCTTTAGTATTGCATAAGCTCAGGAGCGGACTTTCCAGGTGGCGGGGAGGGAGAAATTACCCCCGGGTCATTCATTGTATCATATAAATTAATCAGTGGAGTCTCCTCCTAAAAAACACATACATATGCCTTTCTGAATACGTTATTGTGTCGGCCCTAATATACAATTAACCACCCGGGCCCTACAATACCCCATGCATAAGCTAATAAAGATAATGTATAATAATTACTATAATCAACAATTAGTTAGATTTACATAATATACTTATATACTCATATATTAAATTAAATAGTTAATATACTATACATTACAATGATTAGTAATTTAAAATGACCCTTTTTAGTTTTTCACATTGTTAACTCTTGCATTTTATTATAAACTATACATAATTAAACCAAAAAATTCATTTATTAGTCACATTATTTTTAAATATATATGTAAGTACTATAAAAAGTTATTACAAATATATTATACCTAGTACTTGAAAAATTATTTTACAGATTTCCCTTAATTGGTAAAAAAAATGAAAAATGTTAATGTTGCGATGAAATTAATTTGAGTTATATATAATAATTATAAAAGTAGAGTATATACTTTTAATTATTATATATCAAATAATATACAGCCATAGTTAAATTTAAATTATTTCTAATATATAATGGTTTTATAACGTTGTATGATACGCAAAATATATTTTTTCGCACCTACTTAATGTTTAAATTTGAAATCAATTCTGATACCGTTTAACAATTGAAAACTTTTTTTTACATGTGCGTTACTGAGTGACATTTAAAAACAGAAATTTAATGAAAACAGATTTAAAAACCTGCAATAGAATACTTACCCACACGAAGCGTAGGTATTGCAGAATATTTGTTATTAAATGTCACGCGATTCAAATTCAGACAAAAAAAAAGAGCCTAAATAAAAAAACCATTGTGACTACATTCATATAATAAATAATAATATAAAAGTATAAGTATTGCAAATGTTACATTATTATTATTTTGTGAGTGTTAAACATAAGAAGGTTTAATGGGCTCCCATGAACTTAGTAGCGTGTAGTATAGTACTTATGAAATAAAAATGTATAATTTTTTCTTTCTTATTGTGGAATATAAAACAACATTGAAAAAAATAACTTCTATGTTTTAGTCTGCGTGTGAATTTATGGTTTTGTATACAATTTTAAGTAAAAAAGGGGCCGTTGGTCATATGCGTATTGCGTGTGCAGGTGTGCGGTATAAAACTTTTCAAGTTACATTAAAATTCAACTTATACTCTACACAGAATGTTTTATTATATACATTATAATATATAATTATTATAATTAATATTTTTTAAGCAAGACATCTAGTATATCTAGAATTGATTTAGTTTCTTAATTTATAAAACATGTTCAATAATCTAAAACTATCATTCGATTATAATTGCGTGAAAATTAAATTAAATTTAAATTTGGTTTTTAAACATATATACGATATGTCTTGTAAATTTAAAATTAGTAAAAAATACTTAAAATATAATAAATTAATATTAATGTACCTATACTATATATTGAACAGTAATAAAATATAAAATTTTCAATTATGCATTAATAGAAATAGAAATTACTTATACAATTATAATATTATTGTTAAATATTAACTAAAGGTACCTTTTTATATAATTATAACTATAGTTCTATAACTATTAGCCACATTTAATTATTCTTAATTCAGTTAAGATACATAATTTACCAGGTTTTGTTTTTAACAAATATAATAAAATATATAAAGTTATTTTATAACTACTGTACAGTATTTTAATATTAAATAGACATAAAATTTATTAATAATAATATATAAATTTAAATGTATTTTATATTATACCAATTATACAATATTAAATTATCAAAGTGAATTAATGAACTTGAGAAGATATATGCTTATATAACGCGAAATTTATTATTTACAATAGTAAGATTTATGATCAATAACAAGTGTGGTTTATAAATCTATAAATATTTTAATTTTATAATATATAAAATTATAAAATTTAATAGATTGATAAAAATTTATATTTTATTGAATGAATGTTTTAATTTAGGCATAGTTTCTTTTCATTAATTGTAATCTATAGAATAACATTAGAAATTTATTGTTTTCACCTTGTATTAAAAAACTCAGAATCCTAGTTAAAAAAATTGATTACACTTAAATTTTAGTTTAATATTTTTAATTTGTTTTTGTTACATTACAATATCATTAATTAAACTAACTATTTATATGATATTGAATATAAATATGATAAAATATGTAACCTTCAAAGCAATAACAATAACAATGATAATATATATATATATATATATATTATATTGGTTTTAAAATCACTTTAAATTTAAATAAAGTAAATAATGTGAACATTTTCGTCTCTTTAGACGAATTTTCACTCACATTAATGACCTCATTTATATTTTTAATATTTGATAAGGTCGCCAACCAAAAGCCGAGGACAGGAACATTTTTTATTTTATTTATTTTTATATATAATTTCAAAGAAAATTATATTTATGATTTATAATGTTATACAGACACAATTTTATGACCGATTGGTTATGAGAAATAATTAGAAAAAAATATGAACACAGATCGAATTAGAACTCGTGTATTATGAATATTTTATCAAGACAAATATCTGATTGTATTAATGTATATTTAAATCACCGGCCAAATCACAATAATTATAATTTTTTAAAAATAAATTATATTACAACGTCATCCAAAATTGGACGACAAAATCCCAAATATCTATCCATTTATTCCATGTATATACCGTGAGATAATTGGAAAGTTTTATTCCGTGTTATAGAATTATATGATCATCACAAAGTAAAATTGTTTTATTATAATTTGATGATTATATATGTTCAACGGTCTATCTCGAACGAACGTATTTGAAAGCGTTTTTAAAATGAACATTCATACTTAAATGGTAGGGGGAAATTGGCCGTTAACTACTACGATGATGATAATCTTATTATCTAATTAATTAAATATTTTATATATGCTCAAACTTTCCATTGAACGTTTAAATAACTTTTTTTACATTTATAAAATATTTTTACTTTCAACAATAGCTATGAATATGATATAATAATATAATAATATATATTATTAATAAAATAATAACTTACATTTTATTCTTTATACTTATTTAAAATAATAATATTCTCGTGTATTTTTTAATAATAAATATGAAAATAATATAAGTATTAAATTTGATAGTCATTTTGTTTCGATCGACATGAACGTAGCGAGATTGCCTATTTGAAACGCCCTGTTACCAGTTCAAACACGAAACCCAAATGTTTCAAAGCTAACAACACTCCACTAAATAATAATGTCTTGGTAGCTATATCATTTTATTTTAAGGTACGCCATTTAGACACGCACCTTTTCTTTTTATACAACTACTAAATTAACAAATTGCTTACTTGATTACTTGATTTATATAGTACACCTAGTACCTACGACCGACCTATACTGACAACATGAATAATATTATTTTGTATTATATTATATAAAATGATTAATATAATTATATTCATATTGTATTATTTTCACATACGTATCTATATAATTTATCAATTATTAATATGATGTCATCGAAAGCTATACTAGCTGTATGCCTGTGTAAATACGAACAAGTATAGTAAAATAGTTATACGCAAATACAAATTGGGGCGTTTAGGATAAATTTAAAACTTAAACGGTAATTATCAAAATTAAAGAGATTGATATATTTCAAGTTTGTATAACGTTTATTAAAGGTTTGATTTTTTGATACAAAATAGATATTCTATACTATCGAAAATATTCCTGGTTTTAATTTCTATAATAAGTTCTATATTTATAAAACGGTACAATTTTGGTTCTATGTAACGTTATACTGTACATTAAACAGATAAGTATTCATAGTAATCGATAAGTAATCATACCTACCCTGGCTATAAATTTGCAAATTTATATTTATACATAAGTTTATGGGTTTATATAAGTATATGTTTAACGGTACAAGCAATTAAAAATGTAATTACTTTGTCATTATAATTTCAATAATATATAATGTTATTTTAACAAGTACCTACATAACAATACAAAACTACAAGACAACACCATCGGATAGTTTAATTAAACACATTTTAAGAACTCGCTATAATGTATCAGTTCAGATTGAAATTTTGTTAATTTTTCCAAAAAATCAGTAATCGAAAATCATAGCCTATTCGAAATGGTAACCACTTACTACTTATAGGTATATCGAGACCAGTCGGATTATTTAAAACTGAACAAAATCGATAAAGAAAAAACTTACCGAAAACCTGTTGGACTATATATATTGAGCGACGGAATGCTGACGGAACTTATCAGGCGTATAATCGAGTCGTAGTCGTTTAAGTCGTCTTGTCGGTTCGTGATGACCACGTGATGGATAATTATCAAACGATATTACAACCGGTCGGGCTTAAATTGTTGTATGTATTTTTATTTAAAAAAAAAAAAATTAACGAATAAAGATACGATTTAAATATCTGTCGTACTCGACGAATGAACTGTGGCGTGTTTTTCCCGTGTACGATAATAATATAATATACTATATAACATTATTGGGAATCATTCGTAACGATCATGTCTGCAATGCGATGAACGTGTGTGATAGATAAACGCTTATAAAAATCAAAAAAACGGATTGTTGAAATATTGAAATGCGGATTGATAATGACAAACGGATGGGTGGGAGAGGGGAGGGAATACGGGAAAATAAATCGAATGCGTTTACAACAAAACTAGATGATCGATATGGAAAATTGTACGTTTATAGTTGTTTGACGACGGAAAAAAAAACCGACAACGGCAATGGAAACGAGGAGAAAAGCACAAAAAAACCCAGCGTGGCGAATCGCAGGCACAAGCAGCAGCAGCAGCAAGCAACTACCAGACACCACATACAATACACACGCACACACACACACACACACGCGCGCGCGCGCGCGCGATCGCGCGGCGCACGCGCAGTGTTCCCGGACGGCGAGAGGATACGCCCGCCGCCGCCGGCCGCTAGCGCACACGCGACGTCGCCTAGCGATCAATAGGCCCGACCGGAGCGCCGCCCGCGTTTGTCCACCGTTTCCAACCTCTTTGCTCCGGTACACCGTGATTGTCGCCGTTCAACTGTAACACCGGTCCATAGTTCATTTAACTGGAATACTCATTGTGTGCCGAATGCTATTCAACATGAAATATTGAAATCTATCGAATGGTTACATGATTTTTTCAACTATCGATTATTATTTATTCACTGGGTATAGTTATAAATCCTTAAATCGTTTTTTTTAAATATTTAATTATTCCCGACAGCCGACTTCGACAAATTTAACATATTAAGCACATTTAATAGCAACCATTTTTTAGTGATTCCCGACACAAATAGTGTAGTCCGAAATAATAAGCGTCAAAGTGTTCGTCACTTCAACAGTGTGCAAATAAGTAAATACAAAAATTTAGTTTTGGTTATTAATTGTTCAACAGAGTGATAGTGATATGTAGGATACACAATAATTATTTGATATTTTTTTAATAAGGAAAATATCTATAATCTATTATAACTAAAATAATGATATTACTTGATCATACTTCAAAATAATTCTAGATAATTTTTTACAATAATATGGAATAAGGGAATAATATAACATTTTTGTATGTTTTTAATGTAAGTAAGTACAATACAAATAGGGGTTGCTAAATAGAAACCTAGACAAATAATACTCAACTAAAATCTTCGACAATGCTCTTAAAACACTTGCACTATTCTACTATTTTCACCAATTTTAATCAAATTCCCATATTTATATATACCTATAGGTATTACATATAATTTCTGCCAAAATATATTTTTAATCTAAACTATTTTTAATTTTAATAATTTAATGTTTAAATAATGATTGACAAACTTTTATTTTCAGTAAATATAATAATAAAATGTTTCAACGTAAATTTGTTTTATTAAATATAAATATAATTTAAATTGTAAACATTTATTAATATTATGTAAATCCTAAATTCCACAAAGAAAATGTAGGTAAATCGAAGTCGTAGTGGGTAGTAGGGCATTGGATAAGTCATAAGTAACTAATAATTATTTGTTCAATTACATATCGAAATTAAAAACAATTGGATCATAATAATTAATAATATATTCGTATAATAGTATGTAAATTTAAAACAAAACACATTGAAGTAAGTACGAGCTACCTAGGTACCTATAGAGAAATATAATATCTTATAACGTTTTTGTTAAAAGAATAAAAGACAAACAGTTGTTATTCTTAAAATACTATTTACACCTTATTATAGTAAAACATGGGCGTAGTTGAATACATTCAATTTACAGAAATAAATTACCGGGCCGGGCTGGCAGACCCATTTAATTTGTGGTTCGAAATGCTCTATAGTAAACAATTGTTTTCCCATTATTTGAACATTGTGTTTGATATAGTAGTAATTAATTCTTGCCAAATACATAAATCTTAGTTTAAATTATAGGTATAGTAATGGTAGTATGTACCTACGTATTTTCAATTTAATCATCTGTTTTTCTAGATTATCATTGTCATTGTGAGTTAATGCAAACATGCATCGTACTTCATAGTAAAATACATACAATATAATATAACATAATATAATTTATGTACATCGTAGTTCGTAAATTTTTACCATGTTAAGTTCTTAAGTATACCCAACTAAATAAAGGTAAAAAAACACTTTACTTAGCCTGTCAGACTCAGAATTACCCCATTGAATTATTTTAATTCTCAATACACAGTGAGTTCTAACTTGAAATGGCATGTTCTCTCGTGAAATAAAGTATAAATTATACAGAATTGTAAAAAAAACATGTTAAAAAAATAAAAAAGTAGAAAGATCGATTGTGGACGTTCCTTCTTCGTCCCTTCGGTTCTTGGAGAAATTAGTGGTTTATTATATTATAATTATTAAAATTTGAATGCAATGATATTGCATTAGAAAATACGACTCTGAGCGAATCTCAATATATTACAATATATTATATTGATAATCCATTCTAAAATTTACCACGAGTGTAAATTACATATGGAAATATACAAAATAAATTTCAAATCCTTACGATCAATATTCAAGGGGTTATCATTTCATGATAAAAATTGTCAGTCACGATTTTCAAAATATTTTGTAAAAAGATTAAGTAGTATATTATAAGGCACCTGTAAAATTTTCAAATCGATAAAAAAAAAATTTTAGTCCCTACGATCAAAACTCAATTAGTTACCACGAAATAAAAAATAGAAAAATACGGAGATCCTAATTTTGTCGATTTTTCGGTAGTTTTTCTTCTTCTAGGGAAAAACTTTGGAGAAATTCGAAAAATGAGCTTTATAAAGTACCAAAATGATACAATTTGCTACCAAAAGCATATTTTACTTGTAGTAATCAGACAATTATTTCTACCCCAAAAAATGTTTTCATACATAAAAAAAAAACATCTTTGTAAAAATAATACATTCCTCGCTCGGGTCAGAATCTAAAATGTATTTAAATTTTAAATACAATTAAAATATTTAAATACAAACACTAAAAACGTTGTTTATACGTTAATAAATAATAAAAATATTAAATTATATAGTTAGGTAGTCTATCAATATTGTATAAGATAGGTATATGCTTTTATGTTGACTCTAATAAACCTATTAAAATGTATCTATTGAATAATTTTAAAATTATATTCTATAAATTATAACAAGTACCTACTAGATTAATTAGAAACAAATTATTTCTTAAATTAAATTAGTTGTAATAATACACTATAGTATCTGCTGTTAACTATTTTGATCCAACACAATATTTACATTTTACGTTGGTCATCGATTAACTTTAATAATCTTTTGAATATTTGTTGACCATGGGAGTTTTAATTCAATAATTTCACAACTAATAAGTACCTACGTTTAAAAAAAAAAAATCATCAATCACTATAGTAACTACACATAAATTATAATTAATAGCTAATGGTAAATGTATTATGAATCTTGCACAAACGTGCATTACAACAAAATAATAAAATACATGATATGAATAATATGAAACAAACACAAAGTGGAGCAAATGAACGTCGCAAAATGGGACCAAATTCAATTTTAGTCGAACGAATATAGCAAAATCACAGTATTAATTATGACGTTTAGGTTGAAATTAGAGTATAAACATAAATTAACAAATTTAAGGAGAAGAGTATTTTGACAGCAATGTCATATCTGTTTTGTAAAATATCACCTGGCAAAGAAGTTATAGTGTATTAAATTTAAGTTTTATATATTTTTAACACGTTGTAATTTCATTGTCAAACGATATTTTATAAAACGAATATGACATTCCCTCCAAAATATCCTTCTCATTAAATTTGTTTATAAATGTTTTTATTTTAAGTTAAACCTAAACATAACAATTAAAGAGAACGCAACACACAAATTTGTTATCTCCATCTACCCAACAGGAAATATAGTAAAATCACCGTCACGTAGAACTTAAATTGTGACATTTGAAATAAACTTACAGATACGTATTAACAAATTTAAAGAGTGGAACATGTTCGAGGTTCTCTTATGGACATCTTATAAAATATCATCTAATAACGATTTTATAAGTATTTTAATTTTTAGATTCTGAACGAAACAAGGAATGTATTGGTTTTACAAAGATTATTATTATTATTATGTCTGAAAACATGTTTTTGGATAGAAATAATAGTCCGATTTGAATTTTTTTTTTGAGTATTTACATGAGTGTTCTACATAGGAAGACAGAATTTTGGAAGGGATTGATACATTTTCTTACTAAATATAGAGCTTTAACATTTATTTAAAAATGTTTAATATTACCTGCAATTTTGAGTTTAACAGTTTGAAAATTTTATAAAAGTATAACCATATACTACTCAATCAATTTACAAAATCATTTAAAAATCATAAGTCAATTAAGAGAAAAAATTTAGAAAAGTAAGGGGACATCATAAAATAATGTCTATACAACCCACTGAATAAGTATTTTACATATACCTACCCAGAGACCAGAGTCATCCCAAAAGATCGGAGACGAGGGTGACTCAAATTATTTGTTTTTCCTTCTATGTGAATATAACAATATTATTGTAACATGGTTTAGAAAAAAATTCGATTAAATCAGTTTTGTACAGTAGGCATTTAGTATATTAAAATTACGCTAGATTGAGATGACGAGATAGGGGTGACGAGGTGTCCTAGATCCAGTTTAACATTATACACAGGTCATAAATGCATCGTGTATGTAAAATTGACAAATTATTTTTTAGGAATACTCATATGCACATTTTTTTAATTATATATGACATGCAGCTTGTACTTATATATGTGTTTGGTAATTATTATTTATTACTTCGAATGAAATTAAATTATGCCGATATTATGGTTATTAATATTGAAAGGATTAAATACCTAATAAATTGTTCACGTGAATTGTTCTCCACATCCTTCATAAGAGTTTATTAACTTATAATACCATAACTACATACAACGCACCTACATACGATACATACATATCTACAGCCATGGCCAATACACTATATTTCGAATTTCAGTGATAAAACACATCTATTCATATATATATATATATATATAATATAACTAGTGACGACCACGTGGATTACTGCAACTGCACTACTACCCAATAAGAAGTGGGATATGTTTACAATATATTTTAATATGTATTATTGTATCAGCGCTTTTTGTAAATCAAAAAGTAACTTTAACGTATTTTAAATTACATCAGTACATTGAACAAATACGATCAAATATTTTAAGTTGAGACTTGGTATAGTTAGCAAACAGACATGGTTATTTTCGTAGTCTTAGTTTTACCACTAAGCGCATCCAAATAATCGTCCAGAAACTTTATTGGCAAACCTTGTATATTGTGTATAATTTACATGAATTTTTGTTTTTATATAATTCAAAAAAATACCATACGTCTATCGATCGATAGTCTATGTTATTATATTAATTTTAATAGTTTAAAAATTTAATTCATTTCTGATTATTTCTGAACTCTTTGTATCTACAAAAAAGTGTTTGTACTGTTAATATAGTAGTTATAGAATAGATTATCATATATAGATCTTATACACACTACTACACTAGAGGCACGTACATATTTTCAATGTGACGGTATGCTGAGCACGCACGAAAGTTCTCGACATACAACGCTCGCGAGTCGTTACTGTTCTTCAACAATTACATATTTTCTTGTACCAAAACATTATTTATAATTTTTAAATAGCCTCACTTTTTTCTTATAAAATATTATTAAATTTATTAGTCTTCAAAATTTTACTCTCTATCAATTTTTTTTATAAGTAATTTTATAAAATACTATCAAACAATTTTAAATGTTATTATTTTCGTTTCTGTGTAAACATATTTATATAACTAAAATCTAAAAATCATCAGCATGACAGTATGACGTCATCTTAAATTTAATTTCTTATTAGTTTACAGTTATTAATGAACTGTAGTTAATAATTATATTTAAAAAAATAATTTAATAACATTATATTTGTATTATAAATGTATAGGTAATTATTATTATTATATTATACTAAAGTTTGTAGAAAACCAAGAGAAGTTTAATAAGGAAGCTCTGTACAAGGTACATAACAATAGTCAATACGGGACACTATTGATAGAATATCAGTACAAAAATTTATTTTTGTTGGCAAAATAATTATTTATTATACAACCGACTACAAATATATAATAAATTGGCAACAAATGCGATGGTGAAGTCTGTGGATTATGAGCAGAGTAGTGAGGACATCAATGATACTGAAATATTCTTATCATTGGAAGTTGTATGCCCTACAATACTATAACGAAAGCGAAGTTATCCAATTTGGCAGAGGTTGCTGAGACTACAGATTACGTTCAGTGTACCGTGGACACGAAGGATACAATATGCGTACCGGCAGTAGAATCCACTTATAAACAAAAGACCCGAGTATACGTAGCATGCCAAACATATGAAGCCAAAAACGTCACTGGTGTCTATATTGAATGGGTTAATGATGAAGGAAAATAATATAACAAAAAGTTATCAATGAGTAAAATGAATAAAATCACGGCAACCCTAGCCAACCTTCCAATGAAAGCTATGAATTACTGAGAACAGCATGGATACAATGTTCGTACCAATAATTGTAGCATTGTATACATGTCTGGTAACCCCCTATGCCACAATTATTGTTGTCATCTAATTCGTCGGTGGATACTTAATAGTTAGTTAATATTCAAAACATAATAACATCTATATGAAATAAAGCGATTTCACTTTAATCATTATTCAATAACAAAATTGCTTTTTTACTATTTATTATATATTATATAGATATTATATTCACCATTCACGGTGATTCATGTATCCTTCTACACTCATCAATTCTTCGTCAATTTTTAAGATTTGATTTCCATAATTTTCACTATCTGTATCACCATATTTTTGATATTATTATAAAAATTAAAAATCAATAAGAAAATATTGTATTAAAAATTAGATTTTTATTATTAAAGCATTATGAAAAAAAAAATTATTTTAAAATCTTAAAAATTCACAAAGAAAATAAATGTAGTTACCTAAGTTATATAAATCATTCTGTGGCCTTAATATATTATTTTATAAACGTATATCTATATTTTGTTTATTAAATATAACAATTAATTTAGTAAATATATATTTGCATTGCATGATTAAAAATATTCCATATTTTTTTTTTTTTAATTTATTAAATATACAAATTATTAATTATTAACATTATTTTATGAACATTGGATATCTATTTGCTGAAACAAGTACCAGAGTTGTGAAAACTATTACATTTAAAATTTGATATTAAACATATACAATTTTTAGTTTATCAATTTTTCTTTACAATTACAATTAAAGAAATCTTATTTACCTACCATTAATGTCACTGTTTTTATTAGACCTGGCTTTTTTTGTTTATTAACTATTAATAAAATTAGATGTCCCATGACACAAATTAACAGAATTGAAACCTTTATCAGTCAATCATCTTATTACAGTACCTATATCCTACAGGTAGTTAACAATGTATTAGTAATTATTATGATTCCATTATATTACTAATGTAAATATTGGTTTATTTAAAATTTAAATTTATCAAATATAAAATTATGCAGCGATTATCTAATAAATTTGAGGGGTAAAATTTGTCCATGCATAAACTTCACTAAATCTATTCATTAGGTATGTATTCAACACATTTATTTTATCTTTTAAATATTTCCAATTTAATAACAGTAATTTTTTATTATTAACCAATTAAAATCTATAAATATATAATGTGTGATTATAATATAATAAGTTACAAAGTTCAAAAAATAAAATAACCAGTGTCACATTTAAAGAGGCATAAGCCCTGGACGGCACAATTTTAGGGGCGGTAATAATTTTTTGGTAGTACAAATATATGGTTATATATTCAGCTTACAAGAGTTTTGCCCCAGGGTGGGAAATGACTACAAATAAGTGCCATTGAAAATATACTACTTACTAAATAGTATAAAATTCACATTATTTCAATTTGTTGCATTTTAATAACAAAAGTAACTATTATATTATAAAAATGTGAATTAGCTGGCTGTATAATATATCCGATTTTAAATTGTAAAATAATTGCAAACACACATAACAATATCACACTAGCCTTAATTTATATCGCATGAGCAATTTCCAATTTGATTTAATATAACATATTTCAATTCTACTAATAAATTTAAAAATGATTATAAATAATAATTTCACTAATACATTATTCAATAAATTAAAAATTCACTATTAATCACATAGTAACACTCTGTTGTAAATATAAAAAACCAGAATAATGTGAACACTTCTCCTCTTTATTTTAATGATATAATATGTTACTTTATCTATTTTAAACCAATCTTGCTTAATAAAGTAAACTTTATTATTATGTTTCATCTATATGACATAGCAAAAAAGAAATTATAAAACAAAATTGTTTTTCCATATAAACATTTTTATGCAAATCATACATTTTTACATGGGTCTATAAACAGGAAAAATAAATAACAACAAAATTGCTTAAAAATTAGCAGTAACTTAAAAAAAAAAAATGAACTTCGTATTACAAATATCTATTGGTTTATTAAAGTTACAATAATTTACACAAAAAAAAAATATATATATATATTCAAAAACAAAAGTCATATATAAATATAGTGTTGAGGTTACAAAAAAAGAAAGAAGAAAGAAGTAAATTAATAAATCACAGGTCGTAAAAATCATTTAAATATTATTAGCAGGTAATTTAACTAATATCTTCATGTACGTAATGTCAAAACAACATAACAAATACAATATTCATCAAATAAAATTTACTTAAAATAAAAAAATAAATACATATTTTCAATATTAATTGCGATTTTTCAAAAAATACATATAGAATAAAAAACAAATACTATTTTGTTGGTAATAACCAGTGATTGGATTCTAGTGTAAAAAGATATTAAAATGGAAACAAGTGAAAACATTTGTACCAAGAATTAATAATAAATAATAATATTGCAATTGGCAACTACAAAAGTAATTTTAAGTGGACACAATATTATTGAAATTATTTATCAACATGAGGTTAAGTCAAACAAATTAACCACACAAAATAATCTAATTTTTGGCACTTAAAAAACAAAATTTGGTCATTTTGTTCATTTTATGTAATAATAATACAAAACATTATCAATGACATTATAGCTAAATTATAATTATTATTACTAACAATAAGATAATATTTACATACTATCAACATTGAGCATTGTTAATAAGTTCATAATTATTCTCCAATGAAAAATAATTAATGGTCTAATAATTTAAAAAATTAATATATTTACATATAAAAGCAATATAGTCAAATATACATTTTAGAAAACAATTGCACTTAAATCGCCCATCATTTTCTAAAGTTCCCTTCTCCCAATATAAACTATTTCCTAATATGTCTTTATTCCATTTTACCATTGCTATTTTGCTGTATGACCAATCATTATGCAACATCCCTCATTCATGTTTTATAGCTTTAAACTTTCTCAACAATTTTTAACTACAATCTGAAGAGATCTTTAAAACAATATACAGAAAAAGCTATTATTTAATCAAATCAAATGGCTAGCATTTATTTTCTTAACAGACTATAGTAATCATCACTTATAAAAATGCAGTAAACATACACTTTATTTGTTTTACAATATAAATAACAGATCAATGAAAATTTAAATATTACTTATTTACCCATACATATTATTTTTTTGATCAAATATTCTGAAATTATCATTTTAGAAACAAATTTAATAATATAAATATTTAACTGTTCAACAGTATTGAAATTTTGATTTTGATTCTTTAAATTTTTAAATTATAATATATTAACTATAAAAAACAGACTATTATTTCTGGAAAAAAATATATATATTTCCAAGTGAATTAATTATAGAAACAATGGTATAGGTAATTTTTGTTTAGTAATTATGTCTGCAAATTTGAAGTGTATTAGATATTAAATGTTTATAAAATGAATTATATTTTGATACCAAAATATTAAAATTGTCCAACTCAAATACCATTTTGACTTTTTAAATAACAGATAAAAAAACTTAATTTGTAATTTTAAATAAAAAATTTAATTTGTTATTTTAAATAAAAAATTTAATTTGTTATTTTAAATAAAAAATTTAACTATAGGTACTCTTCAATTGAGCATTTAATATTACTGTTAAGAATCAAAATAATAATCAAAAAGGTTCTATAAGTATAGAATTTATATTGTCCAGCTATAACGGAAAAAAGATATATATTTCTAGAATAATAAAATATATTTGGAATGATCATACTTAAATTATATATTTTACTGATAAATTATGGGTTATGGCAAAAAAACTATATATAGAGAATGTATTATGAAGATTCTTAATTATATCATTGTAAATTATTTTTTATACTTTCATAAAATATTTGGATTATATAATAATTACATATAAAGATGTAACAATAATATAATTAACCAGACTAAATTTAAAGCATCTCAAAAGTAATTAAATATTAATTAAATAGATATATTTATTAAACTTCATGCAATAAGAAACTAATCTAACCTAACCTTCACAGCAGAGAGGTTAGTCCACCCCAAAATTTCCTTCATACAATACAGTCCATATTTCTATGTTTTTAATGTAGCCAAGGTGAATTCATTTGGATATAAATAATGTTAAATTTTAAAAGATATTTACAAGTTAAACTAGATAATATATTATGTTATAATTAATAATATTAAGAAATATAGAAATTAACTACAATTTAATAAGCCTAATTTGTTGAAATTTAGTATTAAAAAATCAAAATTTAAATTTATAATATAATTTGTTTTTAAATGATAGAAACTAATACATTGTATTATATTGACTATAAAATAATTAAGTAGCATATACAAAAATAAATTCTAGTATGTATAATTTACTCAAGTTAAATTATTACATTAAATTAAAAATTATTAAAATAAATAATTAAATTGTTTATTAAATTATAACTTAATTTTTGTGGAATTAACTTTTCTTAAGTATTTTTATTATTGTATTATAGCTGGACAATTAAAACATTAAAAACATACAATGATAAACATTAATAATAAAAATAAAGAAATGTTTTTTAAAAAAAAAAAAGGATTACATAAAATAGTATATAAGATTATTTATATTAAAGTTTATTTTGTTTTGTTTTCGAGATCAGGAAGAAGGAAAATAGAATAGACCACAAGATAACTAAAGAGTCTAAAAATTCAAACATTCCTCCTCTTCATAAATTAACGTTTAAAGAAAATTTAAAAATATATATATTATATTCTGTATATAATATATTTTGTATAATTATATTAATATATTGTTACTTCATATAAATAACAAAAATTATAATAAAAAATAATAATAAAGAAAATTAAAGTATCTAAAATAATAAATTTTATCAATTTTGCAAAAAATTATAGTTTAGGTCTTCAAATTTTAAAATAAAATTTTAATTAAAACTTTTAAGATACACTTTAAGAGTTAAAATTTCATTTTTTTCTCGGCTTTCACTTAACAAAAAATCAAATACATAAATTCTTTTAAAATATTATCCATCCTCATACTTTTAAATTTAAACTCAACATATTAATGTATTGAGTATTTAATGCATTTTGGTATCTAAACCAAACATTGCCAACTTTGCCACAAGCAGAAAGTATTTTGATGAACTTGTATAATAATAACTATGGTTATTAAAGCAAAACTCTTTAAAATGATCCACACTTAATATTTAAATTAATTCATAACTTCATTTTATCATATAAATCACAAAAACAATATATCTCTTTAGCTTTAAAATCTTACTCCCCCCAATAAAAAAAAAAAAAACATAATACTGAAACATTATGTTAACGGTAAATTGTGGTAATTGATATATATATGTGTATATATATATATATAAAAGGGACATTTTTAATCTTAAGTATAACAGTCCCAAATATTCGTAACTCTCCTTAAACCACAACAAAAATGTGATGCAAACTACCAAATTTATGTGATGTTACTTGTGATCGGCATCAAAATCCAACACAAACAATTTGGTTTCTTCTGTACCATTGCGACTGCCCACTGCACATACTAATTTAGTTTCATTTGCACGTATTCGCCACACAACACCACCACTACCACCACTTTCTAATGCTATTAAATTTCTTATAAATTCACCTATAATAAAATTAATTTATTAATGTATTTATTTGCTTTTGTCTTTTATAAAGTACTGTAAAATAAAATATTACCAGTTTTAACATCCCATAATTTAACAGTTCCGTCATCAGAAGAAGTAATCACAAATCGAGTGTTAAATTGTAAGCATGTTACTGCAGAATTATGTTTATTTGGACCTATTCATAAACAAATCAAAATGTTTAAAATTTAATTGAACATATTTTTAATATTTTTTTTTTTAATATATACCTGATAAAGTTTGTAAACATTGTCCAGTAAGTATATCCCAGACTTTCACTGTAGAATCAGCATTTCCAGATACTAAAATATTATCTCTTAGTTCCATTCCACTTGTTAATGATTGATGTCCCATTAATGTATGCTTACATGTACCAGTCTCTACATCCCATACCCTGATACTAGTGTCTAAAGATCCACTAACCACATGTGTACTATCAAACTGTAAATAATTATAATAAATAATTTGATCTTATTATTAATATTATTTTACTTTTGACTAAAGGTATTTTATTAATTTTCAAATTATATAATAAGTTGTATAATGTACATAAAATATAATTTACTAAAATTGAGTAATTAAAATAAACTAACTTGTAATGAATATACACGATTAGTATGACCAGTTAATGTATGTAAACATGTTTCACTTTCGGCATCCCATACTTTCACTAGATAGTCATAAGCACCACTAACAATTAATCTACCATCATATTGGACACAGCGTACAGCAGCCTGATGACCAAGGAAAATAGACAGACATTGGCCAGTCATGATATCCCATAGTCTAAGTGACGCATCTCTCGAACCACTAACAACTCTAAAAGTATTAAGTCAATTTAGAATTATTCAATAACACAGAAAATAATATATCAACATACTTATTTTCATGTAAATGCATACAACGAACAGTTGAAGTATGGCCATATAATGTATGTGTACATTGACCTGTTTCTGCATTCCATACTTTTAAAGTACGATCAGTAGAGCCACTAATTATTACATTACCAGCCATTTGTGATGACCATACACCACCAGTATGCCCAATCAATGTACGCAAACACTAAAAAAATTACAGGTATAAAATTTTGTTCTAAAACTTAATATAAAATAATTTAAGGATCCAATGCAACAATCAGATAACTCTGTTTATTGGTAAACTGTTTTATTCAATAATATGATAAAATAGCAGAGAAATTTATTCCAGGCATTCCCTGGAAACTTTGTCCCTTCGGTCCTTGGAGAGGTTAGTGGTGGAATGTTATTAATATATTATAATTAAGATTTGAATGCAATGATATTACATTTGAAAAAACTATTCTGAGTAAAACTCAGATATACAATATATACTGATATTTCTTTTTATATCAAATAATGTGCAACAGAAAATTAGTAATAAAATAACTAAATACTAGTTCATCAAATTTGGATTTTGCAATTTTTTTGTAATTTTTCTTATCCCAAAGAGAAACGTTTGAAAAATATGATAAATAATGTACCAATAAATGCAATTCGCTATCAAAATCATATCTTTCTAGGACCATTATCTACATGAGTGTTTTCAAACATAAAAAAAAAATGGAAAATAAAAATCATAAAAACTGATTTTTGGAATTACAATATTGTTTTATTTAAATATAGACATTTAAAACAAAAAATAAAAACAACAAATAGACACCTATAAATATAGTTGTTTCAGAATACACATAATATTAAATATGTGTAACATTCACAGCAACCGTAATTTTGCTGATTCTGTCAATTTTTGATAAATTTTCTTATTTTAAGGAAAAACTTTTGAGAAAATTGAAAAATGAGCTAATTAAAGAAGAAAGTAAATTCAATTTGCTACCGAAAACATACCTTAATTGTGATAATCTGACCATTATTACAACTCCCAAAAAAACTTTTAAAAATAAAATCAATGTAAAATATTAATATTTAAAGGCGTTTAAAAAAAAATTGTATCCCATTTTCAATTATATTTGCATGCATATTCAAGAATATGGCATAAAATTTATGAAATTTGGAGCGTAGTTATTGAAAACCAAAATATTAATGCGCTAAAATTTACAAAAAAAATCAAGAAAAAAAGTGGGAATGTCAAATTAGGATGTTCCTCCATTGTCCCTTCTATCCTCAGAGAAATTAATGGCTTATTATAATTATTAAGATTTAAATGCAATTATATTGCATTAGAAAATAAAATTCTGAGTGAATCACAATATATTAATATATATTATACTGATAATCCATTCCAAAATTTACGAGTGTAAATTACATTGGGAAATATGCAAAATAAATTTAAAATCCCTACGATCAATATTAAAGGAGTTATCATTTGATGATAAAAATTGTCAGTCACGATTTACAAAATTTTTTGTAAAAATATTAAGTATTATATTATAAGGCTTCTATAAAATTTTCAAATCGATGAACCAAAAATTAAAGGTAATATTAATTTTTTTAGAAAAAACTTCATAGCTCTATATTTAGCCAAATAATCAACTAATTTAGTATTCATCAATATTATTTGATGTATTCAATTTTATTAGGAAAACAAAGTTTATATAAATTTATTATACACAGATCAATTAAAAAAATATTTAAAAACACTATGTAAAAGATTTGTAAACATTTAAAAAAAAAAACTATTACAATAAAGAGATTTTAGAAAATGAATATTCTATTTTTGAGTAAGAGCATATTTAATTTATTCAAATGGGTATTAAATATTACGTCTTTGAAAGTTGCATGAGAAAATACAAATTAAGGAGAAAGTAAAATAGTTGTTTAATTAAAATATAAGTACTAGTAGACTATAATTATAAATATTATCGATAATAAATATGTATCTTCATTTTGTTCATAATTTAGAGGACCTAAGAGATGAAAAAGGAATAAATTGACGTTCCCACTTTTTCAGTAGTTTTTCTTCTTCTAGGAAAAACTTTGGAGAAATTCGAAAAATAAGCTTAAAGTACAAAGATGATACGATTTACTACCGAAAACATACCCTACTTGTGGTAATCGGACAATTATTTCTACCCAAAAAAATGTATAAAAAAAAAAAAATCTTTGTTAAAACAATACATTCCTCGCTCTACTCAGAATCTAATATCATATTTCTTCAAATTTAATCAAAATTCCAAATTTAGAACCTTATAAAAGCTTTGTGACTATAGAATTATAAAATATTTTATAAATACGTTAATATATAATTGAGTCCTTATTGAATTTTTAGTTCATCAAATACAAAATAGGAAATTAATTCAACATTATTGAAAGAAAAATATTACATTTTTGAAATTCAATATTTATTATTAGACTTAAAATTTATGTAACTGTTCCAAAATGTTTTCTCATATGAAAAATTCATATATCAATACTCAAAATAAATTTCAAGTTCCTACATTTAAAATTGCATAAGTTATATAATATTTTAAATTAGTTTCCGTGAATTGGCTAATTTTCTGTCACTTTTGGTAGTTTTTCTCAACCCAACGAAAAAATTATTTAAAAATTCGAAAAATAAGCTAAATAAAGTACAAAGTATATACAATTATCAATTAATAGTATACTCTATTTGTGGTAATCGGACATTATTTTTATCCAAAAATGTTCAGACATAAAAAAAAAATACATTCCTCGTTTTGCTCAAAATCAACAAGTGGATGCAACAAGGGTTCTCCAATATTTATTAACCAAATTATTAGTAAAAATTATTTATAATTATTATTAGTAAAAGTAGATTTGTCGGTTTTTAATTACGTGCAACAAATAGTAACTTTGGAGAATAATTAAATTTATTTATTAAGTTTTGTAATCTCGTAAAAAATCTGTTTATCTAGTTGTTGCATTGGACATTTCAATTGCTTTAAAGTCATTCCAATAATTATTTATAATAAACTTACTTTCCCTGTTATAACAGACCAAACTTTAAGTGTATTATCATCAGAACCACTGACAACCTGATTTCCACAAAATTGTAAGCATGTAATGACATGATCATCATGGCCTTTAAGTATTATTGGCATTCGTATTGGCTTAATTCTCCAATTCATTTCAATGGCATGGTTTCTCATATAAGAAGCCTGATAAAAAAATTAAATTAGTAAATTTGAAAATTAAGTTATAAATTATAAACAATACATTATATAACAAAATTATTATTCAATAATACTTATAATGTAAAAACATACCTTCCATGGCGAGGTAGTATAATTATTTTTGGAACATTTAATAGTTGATTGGTCAATCAATGGTATTCCAGCTTTAAGGCACTTTTCACGCCACAATAAGTTATCTTCAGTTAAAAACCGCCAACTATGACATGTCTGGGCAGCTTTTAACAGATCTTCAGGGTCCAAATATGATAAAACATATAAAGCCAACTATGATAAAACACATTAACGAGTAAGAAAATTAAAGTCTACAAATATTAAACATATTTCAATAAATATACTTCTTTGGGAAGTAAAGAAATAAAGTCTCTTTGGAATTGTGGTTCAATAAGCTGCAACATATGACGGACTTGAGTTGGTTCACATTCATCCACCAACATATCTATAGCTAACATCCTCTCTGCATTTGACCATTTCTAAATAAAAACAACAATAAAATTTAAATAATTATTTCAAATTATACAGAATAAAAATATAATTTATTAATACGAAAGTTTCGCATACTGTAAATGTTTTTAACCATTCCATCATTTCTTCAGGAGGATCATCTTTGGACGGTATACAACTTCGTCGTATTTTTAATTTATCTTTTTTATCTAATTCATTTTCAGCCAATTTAGGTGTCAGTCTAACAGAAAGAATACAATTTTAATTTAAAATAATTTGTATAGCATATTTTATTTGAAATGTGTGTCTCTATGACTCATTTTTTAAACAGCTGTAACATCTTTTTTAATAAATATTTTATAAAATAGATGTCAAACTCTCAAAAATATTCTTTACATTAAAATTGAATAAACTTACAAAACCAATATAAAAAAATATAATATAAAACTAATATATAACTTAAGGAGCTTAGGTAGGTAAATTAAATTATATATTTACTATATTATAACATACCTTTCAAGAGTCAAATTATTTTGATCATAATATTGTTTTTTGGACGGAAACTCTTCAGACGCTAATGTAGAATTTGATATTTTTCTTTTTCTCTAAATAAAAATACATAATGTAAACCTTCAATACATTGAATTCAAATTAGGTTTTACTCATAGCTGAATAAAAGACAAAATTATTATAACATCAACTAAAACTGTAGCGTTTTGATGGTAAATATTTATTTTAACTAAAATGGAATTAAAAAAATGAGCTAAATAAAGTACCAGCTAGATGCAATTTGGTATGGAAAAGACAGGTCTGTGTCAAATAGGGCATTTGTGATAATCGGACCATTATTTCTACCAAAAGAATCTTCAGACATAAAAAAAAATTGACAGTCACTATTTTAAAAAAAATTTTTTCGTCAAAAATATTTTGTAAACAGAATAAGTAGTATATGATTAGACTTCGAAAAAATTTTGAAACTGATAAACTAAAAATTGCAGGAAATATTAAACATTTTTGGAAAAAAGTTTAAAGCTCAATAATTAGTCAGAAAATCAACTAATCGTTTTCAATTTTTTTTTTCTCTAATGTAGAATACCTATGTTGATACTTAAAAAAAGTCCCTACAATCAAAACTCAATTAGTTATGACGAAATAAAAATATTTAAAATAACAGAAACCGTAATTTTGACGATTTTTCGCCATTTTTTAGTCATTTTTCTTCTCCAAACGATAAACTTTTGAAAAATATGAAAAAAAAAGTTAAATAAAATACCAACAAGACACAAGTTTCTACTGAAAGCATACCCTATTTGTGGCACCTACAATTCATACAAAGGCTGGTTTTTTTTATTGATTTCAATATAAAATAATAGCAATTATTTCATTAATTTTTCTGAAACTTATGTTAATTTAAAGATCCTACAAAATATAACATATAATTATTATTACATGATATGAAAATTGTTCAAATTTGAACATTTAATACATTTAAATAAAAATTAAGTCTCCATATGATTATGTATTATATCAGCTTCTGAGCGAATGGTGGCGTATTTTAGAGAGGAATTCTTAACTATCAATTTGTCGTAATTTTTGGCGTCATTCTCGTAGCAAAGAATGATATGATAACAGCATCACCTTATATTCTTTACATCCAAGGTCCATGTTATAATTTATTAATTATTATATATCAAATCTATTTTTATTGTTCAAATTAGTACTTATTATTATAGATAAGGAGGTTGCAAGAGGCTGGACATAATTTTATACCTATTTTGGTGGCCACGACACTAAAAAGGTTGAAAAACGATGGTTTATAGTCTGTCAGTAATAAAAATGCATTTTTAAAAAAATAATAATTCTATATAATTTTATTGTTTTATGCACGATTATATTTCAATATTACTATTGAATAATGTATACTAATTCATCTAGAGAACTATTTTTGGAATTCTAAGCAAATTATTTTCAAACTATAAATATACTAGAATATATTTTTCGAAATATTATTACTTTACTCACCATAACACCATTTACACTAGAACCATCTTCCGGATGTTCACTAGGATCGTCTGTCCAATCATCATTTTGATTGACCCAATCGCTGGGTAAAGGACTTTCATCGGAATAAATATCTTGGTCTGTACATGTGTTGTCAACCAAGTGACTAAATACACTGTTAATTTCAATATTAGCTATACCTATATCTGAATCAGTGGCTGTTGCAGATTCTTCTGCAATCAGTTCTTGTTCTGCTGCTTCTAACACAACTGGGCACATAGTAGGGCTTTGGCTGGTAGAGTCAGTCTTTTCAAGGCACGATGTAGAAGGGTCTTCAAAATCCAAATTATCACCTTCCATTCTAATAAAACATATTTAAAAATGTAAAATAATTTATACATTTTTGGTTTTACATTGAAATATTTAAGAATAAAATATACTCTACACATAAGTTACAGAGAAAAGAAATAAAATTGATACAAATTCTAGATTTCCGGAAATAAAAACTATATAATTAAGACACTAATGTTAAAAAAAAAATATTATATTAGTTACCTTTTTTGATGTAAAATAATATAAAGTATTAATATTAGTATTACAGGGCTCTCTACTAATGCTTCTATGGGTCAGCTTAAAAAAGGTAGGTATAAAATAATTTTACTAACATATCCAGGTTTAAAATTTGAAAAAGATTATAAAGATATATGTGTTAATCATCACATAGAAATAAAGCATTTATTATAAGTAAATCTATAATTTTATTAATATTATTAATAATTTATTACCTGCTATTCATGATTGTTTAAAAACAGTACCTAGCCAGTTCCTTGTTAAAATTATCTTAGTAACCCTTCATACAATAAATTTGTTTGATACCAAAAATTCAATTAAGTAAATATAAGTACATTATATATGTAATACTCTTATAAAAATATTTTGTACAAAACACAGTAGATAAAATCTGGTCAGTTAGCTTAGCTCCACCAAATATTTACACTATAGGTCATTATTTTTAATCAATTCCATAATTTTACCAAAAGTGTAAATTACTTATGGAAATATTCAAAATAAATTTCAAGTCTCTACAATCAAAATTCAATGAGTTACATTTCATGATAAAAATTGACAGATTGAACGATTTTCACAATATTTTATTAATAGATTAAGTTATATATTAGTATATGGCTTCAATAAAATTTTCATCCCAAATTGCAAGTAATATTAAACATTTTTGGAAAAAAAAATCAAATATCTATATTTAGCCAAGAAATCAACAAATTTGTTTCAAAATTTTACCACACGTGTATATTACCTATGTTAATAGTCACAAAAATTTTCAAATCCCTAGGATCAAAAATCAATTAGTTATCACAAAATTTAAAATAACGAAAAATGTAATTTTGTTGACTTTCCGCCATTTTTTGGTAGTTCTTCTCCTTTCAACTACAAACTAGATGAAATTTGGAACAGAATGGTACCTCTTCAAATATATATTTGTGTGTTTTAAAAGATAATTTATAAAAGATGTCTAACCTATCAGAATTAAGATATAATTCATGTTATTTAAAACTTAATTCCAGATTAATATGTTCTAAAATTATCAATAATAATTATATGATTTTCACTAAGAATGTAATGAAACATGCTCCAATATGTTATAACAAAAAAAATCAATATAATCATAATATTATATTTATATATTAGGTATAACATATACATAATATATATATATTAATATACTATTAACTACTACACTTTTTTTATATTTTACATATAAGACTAACATATTAGCAGAAGTTATTACAGGATCTGCTTTTTTTTCTTTAAATATAAATATACAAAATAATAGGATAAGCTATTCTGTAATTAATAATAACATGATAACATGATTGTAATTGATTATATTCAGTCTATTAATATAATACAAAATAATACCATATTATAAACCAGGTTATATTTTATAAATTAAATAAATTTAGAAATTAAAAAAAAAAGTTTTACTCTCAAAGATTGTTTTGATATTTACCTAACCTAAAATTAAAAATGTAGTAAAATACTTTAATTTTTATTTGGTACATTGAAGATATTTTTAAATTACTAATTATATTTTTAGTCTTAAAAAAATACTTAATTTCAATGGGTTATTGAAAATGAAAATTGTAAAGGAATACCACCATTAAATAATTTCTACACATGCCTTATCCTATATATAATATAGTTATAATATTATTATAAATATGACAAAAATAATTTTTATTATAACCTATAAGGTTTATAGGTACATTGAATTATGTTTGTTCAGTAATTGACAATAATATAATATAACAATAATAATAACAATATCATACATTATATCATTAATTATACAAAAATAATCATTGTATTTTATGCTGATTTTTATTTATTGTCTATATTAGTACCTATAATACATAATTATTATTTATTAATGCAATTTCGTAATAACGCAAACTAATAAAAATAAGTAGGTATACCGTAACTATAACATACTTCCTACTACAAATAAGTAAAATAAATATAATGAAATATAATAAATATTGTTTAAATATTAAGAATTTTTCAAACCTATGAAACACGGAAATGAAATCATAATAAATTATAAATTATAATTATAACCTAAATTAAAACAAAATGAGTGAAATAATATTTGTATTTTCCAAAAATATAAGTATAGGTACATTAGGTACATACAAATGTAAGTATATATTAAGTTGATATATTATATATATTGCTATAATAACTAATATACCCATTTAAATTTGAAAATATTTTGGATATAAATTATGTAGGTCAAAAAAATAGTATAAACAAAATAATTACAAGTCATTGTTGAATTTATTTTGATTAAATGCCATTTATTAGTTTTAACTAAGCAAAAATATAATTTTATCTTGTTGCATTGTTAAGTACTATAGAAAAATATTTTTTTATTATTACTTTCATATTTCATTTAATAGGATACACATATGTATTTTAACCTAACCTAAACCAAAATTAACTTTAGAAATAAATTAAGATGTATACAAATAATATTTTTGAATTATATACAAACATAAATCCTTAAAAGCGTAATATATATAAGAATTTTTCCAGAAAGAGAATACGACCTAATATATAATGACTAGCAAGCCAATTTTTAAGGTAGTTTTCTGTTTTCAAATAGACATTTAGCTCACTATGCATCCAGATTTTGTAGATATTAAAGCATATAATTTAAATTAATATTTAGACTAAATATGTTTTATAGTTTATTTTTTTGTATTTTGTTAGTCACCAACAAAATGTATATTTATGTAATGTTTATTATTAGATACCTATAAAAGAGTACTTTTGTTTTTAATATTTTTAGAAAGGAAAATTAATTTAAACTTTAATTCATTTTTTTATTAACTTTATATTATATTATATATTCATAAAAAATTAGCGATATATCAGTTATTTTATCAATATATTGCCACATAAGATCGGAAAATTTTATTTTTAATGCAAGAGTGGGAACGCAGTATATATTTTTAAAAATTTGCCAGATAGATAGTCCATACAGAATAAATATTTGAAAAAAAATTGTCTAGTACAAATAGTTTTTGGCTGTAATTTTAATATTTTTTTTTTACAATTATTTCTATCCAAATAGGCATATGTTTGAGGTTATATATATATATACATATACATATACATATACATATACTCACTATCAACTAAGAGTATTCGTTAAAGTACACTGTAAGTTTAAAAAATGTACTGTAAAATATTTCAAATCATCTAAATAGGAATCCCTCAACAGATGGACACTAATGTATATGGACAAACGGATTTTGGTGGAACATGCGTTTCGATATTACGGAATTTAATTGGTTAATGGCGCAACTGTGTTGTTTTTAATTTAACTGTGACAATAAAAATCTACTAAATAATACTTAAAAGCCATTTAATTAAACGACATTAATAATTACCATAAATATGGTCTTCTCGATGTTAGCAGGTGCAGGACTCTTCGCATGAAAATGAACGACGAAATTTCGGATACGATTGTGGAAAATAAATACTCGTCACTGGCCCCTGGGACACCCTTCCCTCACCGATGACCCATGACGAACCAGCACGTTATCAATAATATTATAGATGATAAGAAATAATTTACTTACCAAATTTTCAGTTTAGAAATTCGTCTACTTACTCCCGTTAACGGGACAAATACAATTTTATAGTTATAATATTTAGTCAATACTATTAAATACTTATAATTATCGGTCTTAAACCAGTTATTATTCGTAAAAATGTACTTTATCATTCAAAATTTGTATAATAATATAACCTCAAAATATTTACGTTTTTTTTTTTTATCAACTTGCAACTGCTAAATTGATAACATCATACAATTTTAATTTTCGATCATTATATACTATATGAACATTTATAACTATAAACACGTCTAAAGAAAAAGTTTCAATTCAAATTTAATATCAAATATCAATCCACCACCGTCCAAATCATTGTTTTTAATATTTTTTGTTTTTTTGTTTACTATTTTTGCCCGTATTATAAATACGTAAATATTGTAATGTCTACAATTTAGATAATAGATAACTGTTACCATAATTAAATACTATTCTATACCACAATTTTAGATGATAAAAACACATGGTGTTATCATTTATCAGTAATCACTAACAAAGTACAATACTATAATAGTATAATACATTAATTTTAATTTTGGATCTTGGATCTTGGACACAAGTTTTAAAATTTAATACTGTGGAAGTGGTATTATATAAAATAGAAAATAGGTAATTAAAAATTATATTGTGTATATTTTTAAATATTTAAATTACCTTTTTCAACAGAATAAAATTCAGAATTATAATTGATTATTACTAAGTATTGAGGATGGCTGTACCATCACCTAAATCACCAGAACAGTCTGAACGTAGTCGAAAATATGACCGGCAACTAAGGTAATTTTTAAAAAATGATACTATATTATTATGTTTTATTATTAAACTTTTGTAATTAAATAGTGCATATAATTGATTTAAACTGTCTTCTAGTAACTGGTGTGTTTTTAGATTTTACTTTTATACCATACTTGAAAAAAAAAGCATATACCTAATGTCTTATCTACTAAAAATAATTTTTAAATTGTTAACAACAATTTTATAATTCTTTTTTTTAAAAAAATTATGAGTTTAACTTATGATTTTATTTTTAAAATGTATTTTCTGAATACTATCATCCTATCATTACCAATCATAAATGCAATTTAGCTGATTAAGTGATTGTTTTCAAAACCGTTTATTCTTTGTTTTAAAACAATGACACAAATCAATAATTTTGAAATTATCGTCATTCGAAATATGATGATTTTATGGTTTCGTGTTAAATGGCAAAGTGAGATGATGCCTATAGCCTAATGAAATAGCGTATCATACTCTGACTAAAGTTTAAACCTGTATTTCTTACATTAAATATTGTACATTTTTCACACTTAATTATATTTTTAATAATAAACATAGATTTATTCTGTAATTTTACATGGTTTTTCACAACAAATTAATGGATTGTTTTCCACTTGTGGAATGTAGCAGAGACACCAAGGACTGTAGCAATAAGTGCTAACTACGCATAAATTTCCATAATATCATCATATTATTTCAAAAGACGATAAGTTCTAAACTACTGATTTGACCCAATTTATTTTATCGCCATTTATTTAGAACAATGAAATACATATGTCACATAATTTAAAAAGTGAAAAATTGCTCGATAGCTGCATTTCTTCAAATAGGTTCAACTATATGTATACTTTAAACAAAATTAATAGTATTATAAATTCCATAAACATTATTAATTTTCAAATTGTATTATTGAAATTTCTTATTGTTTGTTGTTAAAAACTATGAACTACCTAAAATATTTACAAATAAAACTAATGTTATTATAATTTTATGGAACAAATCTAACAATATTTTTTTTTCTATATACTATAGATAAAAAGGCAATCTTATTAAATACTTAGATACCATATATAAATAGAAATAATATGTCAAAAAATGTAACATTTTAGCTCATTATACAAAATTTTAAAATTATTAATCACCAAGACCTATTTAATTGTAAATCGGAAAGGTTGTGATAACATATTTAAAACTGATATGGAATAATCATATTTCAAAAAATGTGTTAAGAGATTACATGTCTAAAAAACTTTGAAAAATAGCAATTGTAATTATTTAATGGTGATATATTTGTTATATTTTAATGTAATACTTTACAGATTATGGGGCGATCAAGGACAGCAAGACTTAGAAACAGCCCATGTTTGTCTAATTAATGCTACTGCATTAGGAACAGAGATATTAAAATCTTTAGTTTTACCAGGTATCGGAGCATTTACAATAATCGATAATGAAATTATTAGTGAAGAAGATATAGGTTCAAAGTAGGTTTTTTAAAATCAATATTAATAATAATAAGAGTTTAAGTTGTAATTTTATATTGTTTTTCTAGTTTCTTTCTTACTGCTGATAGAGTTGGAGAAAAAAGAGGGTCAGTTGCCTCACAACTTCTATGTGAATTAAACCCAGACACAAGAGGTCATTTTATCGATGAGTCTTTACTGAAATTATTAGACTTAAATCCCGATATGTTTAACACATTCACAGTTGTCATCACTACATCTCTACATGAAAAGTAAATCATAAATATCAATCTAAATTATTAATTATTTGCATTATTTAAAATATTTTTAACTTTGTTATAGAGAAATAATTGATTTGTCTCATAAATTATGGGCATTCAACATTCCTCTTTTAGTATGCCAAAGTTATGGATTTTTCGGTTCTTTGAGAATTCAACTAGCTGAACATACTATGATTAAAACTCATCCCGACAACCAAAATCCAGATTTACGGTTAGATTGTCCATTTCCTGCACTTAAAGCTCATTTTGATGCTTATGATCTAGAAACACTGGATCTTACAAATCACTTACATGTTCCTTATCTTGTTATATTATATAAACATTTAGAAAAATGGCGTACTGAAATTGGTGATAAAAATGCACTGCCTGTGACATACAAACAAAAACAAGTTATTCGACAAAACATAAAAAATAGTTTGTATTATTTTCTGTTACATTATATCATTTAATTAAATAATAATAAACCTAAAGCCGGTCCCACACTACTCGTATACTTTGCAAGCATATACTCAGTGAGTGTACTTGCCAAGTTTGTACGATGTATGATGTTTGTAATTATGTTTCTCCTACACGACTTGTGAGCTCGCCAATTATTCATCAATCGTATATACTTTGCTCGTCATCACCAATGCTCCTACATGACTCGTGTCATCATGTAAGTACACAATTCGTGTGGGGATGACTTGCGACTACTAGTATACTGCTGCTAAAATAATGATATTAATAATAAATAATAGTCTATTTTGGGGGAAAATCCAAGATTAAATTTCGTATCAGCATGAGTCACTCGTGTTGTATCCGACACCGGGAAACTGCGTGTGACTCGGCGAGTAAAAATAATTGTCATGCTTTACAATTAAATACCTTACACACGACTCGCAAATTAGTATGATTGACGAATATTTGCCGATTACACGAGTCGTGTGGGACCGGCTTAATAATAATACATTTATTAATAATAAAACAATATCAAAATATATCAGTTCTATAACTCGTAAAGGTCTTTTTATTAATACCTACAACATTACTTGTACAAATTATAAAATGTAACATCAAGATATTTCAATCTTTATAAAAATATATTAAGAATGATATATTTATAGGTATAAGAAAACATGATAATGGTACTTTATATCATGAAGAAAATTTTGAAGAGGCAATTAGATCTGTTAATTTTGCATACAATCAAACATCATTACCAGCAGATATACAATGCATACTCAAAGATGAAAAGTTGATGAATTTAACATCAAATGTAGGTAACTAAATCATAAAAGATATTAAATGAAAATAATTAATTTAAACCAATTTAGAGCGAACCCTTTTGGATAATGGCTAAGGCACTTCAAGAGTTTTTGAATAATGAAGGTCATGGTAGGCTTCCAGTTCGTGGAACATTACCAGACATGACAGCTGACACATTTAAGTACATTAGTTTACAGCAATTGTAAGTTATTCACAATTCTAATAATGTACATTGTATAGTTAAACCAAAAATATAATGTTTTCAGATATCACGAACAAGCTGCTAAAGATGCAGAGATATTATATAACCGAGTACAACAGCTTCTACAGAATATCAATCTACCTGATGACACTATCAGTGAACATGATATTAAAATATTTTGTAAACATGCATCTGAGTTATGTGTGATTAGAGGTACAAAAATAGCTGATGAATATGAACGTAAAGGAAGTACTGAAAATGAGATATGTGAGTTTAATATTTAATTATGATGAAATATTTATTAATTTATTACATAAAAATAATCATATGTTTTATTATTGATTTACTTACTTTACATATTAATAGCTCAAAGTCTAGAAGATCCAAACAGTTTTATTGAACATTATATTATATTACGTGGTGTAGAACGATTTTATTCAGAATATTATACATACCCTGGTGAAATTGACGAACAAGTAGAACCTGATATTCCTAAATTAAAAGTAAGATTTATAAATTTTTAAAAATATTTCTGTTTTATTTAAAACATAAGGTATACATTTTTAGATGTGTATATCAAAGTTATTAAATGAGTGGGGTTGTATGTCTTCAACAAAAGAAGACTATATACATGAATACTGCCGTTATGGTAGATCTGAATTACACAGTGTATCGTCCTTTATTGGTAAGTATTTTTTATATATGTTATATTTTAGAAAAATTACAAAATAATTGTAAATCAAATACATACTACCCATTTACTAAATATTTTATAAATTTATTTTCAGGTGGTTGTATATCACACGAGGTAATAAAACTAATAACACGACAATATAAACCAGTGAACAATTCTGTTGTATATAATGCTATTAACTGTAGTACAGAATCATTTAAATTATAATAATTGTTATGTGCAATATTATAACAATCAATAAATAATATACATTTTTATTAAAATATTTTTTTAATATTTTCTTAATTTTAAATAATATATTATTAAGTTAGTTTAAAAATATATATTAGCTTTTTTAGTAATTTATAAACAGGATTGGGAACTCTATTGCAGTTAAAACCATCAAAAAAAGTGCTTATAAAATTACTTAAAGTTTTTTTTTTAATAAATAACTACAAAATAAAAAAATTGGTGAATAAAAAACTTTATCTTAGGCCTCTTTCACATGAAGCCACCATGATCACACCACCAAAAAAGTATTGCCATTATTTGTGCTGCCAGAAGCGCTTCTATGTTTCGAACTTTTAATATTCATTCGTATTAAAATTCAGTTTAGTACCAACATGGAAGTCGAGTACATAAACGAAAAAGAAATAGATAGTTTTGGGTACATCCATTACTCATTCTACCAAAAAAATTTTCTGAATCGAAGTGGCTGTCCATGTTAAAAATATTTACAAGACATCATAAAAATGAAAATGTCAGTAAAACAACGTCAACATGCGCCACTAGCAGTAGGTCAAAAGATTACATATTTTTATACACAAACAATATACATTTAAGTGGTGGCACCACTATTCTGGTTGCACATTTAGAATGTCTGGTAGCTAAAGTTCCTATAAGTGGCGTGACCAACTTAATAGCACTACCACATATGAAAACTTATATTAATTTGTTAATATTTTATGGTAGCGCTACCATGGCTCCGCTGCAATAGTAACTTCATGTGAAAGAAGCCTTATAGTATAATTGTAAAAACTATAAAATTATACTAACTATATAATCAGTTAATTTTGTACCTTAACTGAATAAATTTGTCTAAAACTACATAATACTGTAAATACAAAATGAACTTTGTTATTATATTTTTTTTCATATTAAATTTAAAAATAAAATTATTATAAGACAAAAATATTCCTGATTATTTTGTTACTTAAAAAGTGAGATAACATTCTTATGTTTTGAATTGTTGGATTTTAATTCTGATTTGATTTCTGTGATTTGTCTATTAGTGATCAATCAAGATATTATTTTCTATTACTAAAATCTAAAATTAAAATCAATAGAAAAAAAATGGTATTTTAATGAACATTTAGAATAAGGGTTTGATTGATCACTAGAAGACGAAACGAAAATCATAAATCTTTTTTCATAATTTAATTAAAACTTCTCATAGCCTCACAATTTTGTCTTGCTTTTTGGTCTTCTGCCATATTTTTATTCCTGCATTGCCCAACATTCCCTTTAATAAAAAAAATCATCTGTAAAAAAAAACTAGAATAAATCATTAAGGTATGAAAAAATATATATATAAATAAGCACTTTCAAATTTCATATCTGAAATTATTGCAACAAACATACATTTCCATAGCAGACAGCAAATTATTAAAGTACCAAACCTTGTTTATAAGTAATAGCATATTTACATTAATATATAAGATATTAAGACTAGACCAGTGATTCTTAACCTTATTTGGTCCAGCACCCCCTCATCGAGATAAAAAAACTGCCAACCCCCATTCGCAAAACCACAAATTAAAAATTGAGGGAATTTCATGAGTATTTAGATCAGTATTTTAAATTTAAATAACTAATTAATATTTTTAAGTAGATAAATACTTTATTTAGGACTTTCCAAAAAAAAATATTTTTATCAGATTTAATATACCTATATAATTTTTTTGTTATTTCATACTTAATAGTTTACCTTCTTAAAACCCCAAAATTCATTCGGGAGTATTAAGAACTATTAATTTAGACAATCAATTTTTAGAATTTTCATAATTATGGGCATAATAATAATGTATGTATACCATATCTACTTAGTGAAATAATTCATTTCATAAAATCTACTTGTATTGTAAAAGATATGAAAATGTCATTATTTTATTATTAAATAATAAATATCTACCAACATTTTATTATTTATTTATTTTTAACTTAATTACTAAGGTTAAGATAATGATAATTTATGCTTAGGTTTTAATACATGTCTAATGCATAGGCGCAAACATAAGAATGGGCGTTTTTGGGTCAATTATTATAATCATTAATCACTGTGTTCTACAAAATAAACATTTTTTAATAATTTTAGTTACTAAATTACCTATACCTATGAAAGAAAACATTTTACAAACCATAATTTAGCACTACTCGGAATCTCGTATAATGAAATTTAAAAATTTTAAATTAAAAAATAAAAACATTTCCCCCTTGAAAAATTTCAGCTGATGCTCTTGTGCATGGGGGCAGCATATAACTATTTTTTGGGGCTGCAGCGTCCCCCAATTATTGAATGATGGACCTTTATCAAATATAAATTTATCTCTATAAAATAGCATTTTCTCAAATAATGTACATTAATAATTACAAACAATATTAATATATTTTTTACTCAGTATATAATGGTTGTATTGTTTCATTTTAGTTATATCTGTAAAATATAATAGTACAATACAATTATCATGTCAATTTATTGCATAAATTTGTTTAGGTTTTTCAAATGTTAGGTCTTGGGTAAGTTACTTTTAAAATGTAACTGAGTTACATTATGTGTTACAAATGAAACAAGTGACTAAATTATATTTTCATTACTAGATTTGAAAAAAAATTCATTCGATTTTACTAAAAAGTAACTAAGTTATGAATAAGTTACTTTTATTCATATATTTAGTGTACTATTTAGAGTTAAACATTTTAAATATTGTATTAATAATTTATCCAATATTCCACATGTTTTTTTTCTTTTGTACCATACATTAAACACAGGTTTTTATTAAATTTTTTTTATAATTAAAATTGTATTTAACAAATAAAAATGTTAAATATCTTTCTTTGTTTATATTAATTTTGTGTAGTTAATAATGTGGTAAATAGACCAGAATAATTGTATGGTGCCCTTGAAACTGAAGCCTGCATAAGCATATAGTCTTATGTAATAAGGTTTTAAAACTTATAGGATAAATTATTTTTATTTTATCGTCAAAAAAAATTGCCAAGTAAAAAATACATTTGTTATGAATTGCCATAAAAAATTAATATATTTTTTTAAATTTTATATTTATTAAACAACTAGGTCTTAACTATTTATTTAAAAATATAAAATAACATTAATTTTTATATAATGTTATTTTGATATTGGTGTGAACTCAATATGTTCTTATTTTGAAACAATTTCAATTAGAAATATTCATTTAAATAAAAATGTAAGCTAAATCAATAAATATCTTAAAAATATTTTTATTTATATGTTTGGAAAAAATGTTTAAATAAGTGTATTATTGTAAAACATATTAGTGTATTATTATCGTTTCCATTAAAATTTACATGAAAAAATTTTAGAATCGATTATCAGTAAAATGTATTGTATATCTAAGTTTTATTCAGAATCATATTTTTGAATATATTATCATTGGAATTATAACAAATCACTAACTTTTTGAGGACAAAGGAGGAATGTCCAGAATCAACCTTCACGCTTTTTTTTATGATTTAATTGTTTTGGTTTTAAAATATTTTTATTGATTAATTTTATAAAAATTAAGCAAATATTAATACTAGTTTTTAGTTTTAAACTATCAATATTATTTGTTAGTCAAAAAGTATAAATATTATAATATATTTTATATAATATTTCAATTTTAACATAATATAATTATTAATAGTAAAGTATTCATATTCAATGATAATATCAATTACATTTCTATCTTTAATAAAGATTGGTTTTCAAAATATATACAGTCTAATTATTTAAAATAATATTTTGATATTTTAGATATATTTTAAAACACAAAAAATGTATATCTCTACAAATTACTATAAATTTTTAAATGATTGAATGATTAATTTTGTTTTTGCCTATAACATAATATTTTTTTCAACATGTATTTATTTTTACAATCATTTAAAATAATAAGAAAAAAATAAATGTTAATACATACATGATTATAATAATATATTATAATTTATTAAAAATTAAATACATTCAGTTGAAACTGATAGATACAACACATTGTTTTAGATTTAGAAAAAAGACAATATATTATGTTTGTATACAATATTAGTCTATTAAAAAAAAAGATAGAAAGAGAAAATAACAGTGACAATACATTTAATATAGTTGACAGATAATTACCAATTTTAAAAATTCATACAAATAAAAAAAAAAACTTTCACAGATGAATAAAAACAATAACCAAATAATAACCATTAACTAATCACCTGCACCATAACGGGTTTATAAGCTAATTGATCTGTGCATTAAGGTTTTGTTTATAGATTCCCAAATTAATATGCACATAAATATGAATAGGATAATGTTTATCATAGATGGCAACTTAATTTAATTTATATATACATATTTATATAAAATATGTATAAAAATGCAATGCAATCTTTTTTCTTGGGGCCCTTTAATTAAAACTGTACATAACCATATATATATAAATATATAGACAAATATATTATATGGTTATGTTATGGAACTAACAGATAGGATTATGCAAAAAAAAAAGATTGTGTTAAAAATTTCAAATACAATTTTTTTTCTTTTGCTTTATAAATTATTATATATTTATTTTTCCAAATTTAAATGTTTATTTTTAATATTATTATTTTCAAAAGTAAAATTATGTTACTAAAACAAAAATTTTCCAGCAATAATACCCAACAATGCAAATAATATCGCCAAACCAATTATCAAGGTTATATTAGCATTTTTGTTTTGTAAAGGTTGTCTACCACCAACCGAGCATTTTAGATATTGAAGGTTTTTAATTTCACTTTGGAACTGCAATAGTTCTTCCTATAATATAAGTAAAAATATCATTTTAGAAATTTAAAAAAAAAATAAACTATAATAATATCTTACTTTCAATTGAATATTTTCTTGTCTTAAAATTTGCTCCTCTTCACGTAATTCTTTTAATTCAGAAGCAGCCTTTTGAAATTCTGTCTCAGTACTTGTTTCTGATACAATCTATTATATATTTATATATATATATATGAATATTAAATTATTAAAATATTAATTTAAATCAAAATAAACAACCAAAATACATACAATGGTTTCATCATGGGTATTTTTAGATTCTAATAATTGTTCAACTGTAGGCATTTCAAATGAACATTTCAGTTTAGAATCCATTACTCTACCTTCCTGAATATCTCTCCACTAAAATTAAATACATTGTTAAAAAGAAAATCATCATGTAAAATTACTTAAAAAATTTTTTTTTTAAATAGTCATAAATAAATAATTATATTAACAATGATTATCAATGTATTTTTCATACAATAGTTAAAAAATCTGTTGCTATTAACATTTACTTAAAATAATTGAATGAAACATATAAGTAACCTGAAATTTGCCGTCTTCTGCATAATCAACAATAGGGTCAATAACAACTGTCTGTACTAAAAACTTGTGTTTATTTCTTTCGTTGGCATCATAGTCGAATGGTTGCAATATTACTGGATAACAAATTTAAAATACACACCAACAAAAAACACTAGTTAGTTCAATTATTTAGGGTAAACAATCATTTAAAAATATTAGCTAGGTAAATAAGCTTGGTACTCTAAATTAAGCAAACAATGTTAAAAATTATCTTAAAATAATTTAAACAACTTAAAGTCTTGATGCAAATCATTAGACATTTATTTATAAATATAGGTACCTGAAATTTCTGCAATTTCTTTAGGGCCAAGATCACCACAATTTGGTCTTACACAATAACGTTTAGGTGCAGTCGTTTTTATTTTAAAAGCCACTTTTTTTTCACTGGGATTCCTCAAAATCATTACAGTTTGAACTGGTTCAGTAAATGGACCTAAAAGAAAAAAAATGCTAATGTAACTGACTTCATGTAAATTGTATTAAATAAACTTGCAAATTTATTTTAAAAAGTACAAAATAATTAACATTTTGGTTAGGTAAAATGTTTGATAAAAATTATTTTTATTAATGTATTATAGACAAAATACTTATATATATACCCATTTCTTATATTATCGGTTAACAGGACTTAAAACTACTTAGTATTTAGAAACCAACAATCGTTTTCTTTTATCTTATAAATGTATTTACTATTTTTATAAATGGGAACCACCCTTTTGTTCAAAACCAAAACACAATTATAATAATAATAAGTACCTCAATTTTATTTAAATAAATAATAAATTCACTACTGTTTCTTTAATTTTTTATAATGTTCAACCTATATATTATTTTAATCAACTTTGTTATTGAATACATTTTTTACATAACTAACTTGGATTATACAATAGCCCAGATTAGACCATTTAGGCCTATTCACAACTATGTGAACCATTCAGTGGTAGCGAAAGCATACCCAGCTGCCCATGTGTGCACGCTTATGATTATAAAACCATATCTCTTGGAACTTATTTTCAGAGAAAAATTAATACAATAAATCTTTCTACATTGGAAATTATGAGAATAAATCTGGAACCCAGAATTTTTTTTCATTTATTAAAGTATACTATTTTTAAATTACTTTTAAATATAGATAGTTTTTAATAAATTATGAAATATTTTATAAGGATTTGAATTTGTATAAATTATAAACAACAAATACTATAATATATTTAAATATGTTATTTATGCAAATTATATAATATAACTCATCTATATATTATATAGATGAGTCATTTGTTAGGTTTCATTTTTGTTTAATATTTCATTGTTAAATAAATGATATGATGTCATTTGCTGTACTCTTCATACATGAATTTTTTATGTTGAATACTAGTGATGTGCAACAATATAATATTATAAATCGAACTAAGTAAAACTACCTACATTCAAACTTTTACATTATTATCTTAAACCATGGTAAAATTCAGTGAACACTCAATTTATTTGAATTAAGTTTTTAAAATTGTTTATTCTCCAAAATGTTTATAATATGTAATTTTTAAAAATTTTAATAAAATACAATAAATTCCTTTTTTACACATACTGAAAATAAAGATAATATGAATTTATATATATATATCACTATGAATGTTAAAACTTATATGGATTAATAAGTATTGCTTTTCATGTTGTTGATTGTGGTCTGATATTTCGGAACCGTTGTAGGTTCCATCTTCAAAGTGTGTGGTACAAGCTTAACTACTGTGACTACACTCGGTTGCATACTACAATCGACAACATGTTTATCATTAGTCTTAAATTCGCTGATCATTGTATACCATGGTAGATTACCTACTACATAATTAATATTTTAACAGTAAATTAATCATTTATTAAGTTAATTAAATAGGTACTCTTTAATAATACGACAATTGACTACAATAAATCATATATACCTAATAACCAGAAGTTGGTAGTATTTAAATAGAATTTAGAATTATTTACAACTAGCTAAACAATATATACAGCAAATTAAAGTTAAATATTAACATAGGTATATTTTTCTTTTTTTAAATTTATCTATGTCAGTTCAATACATGTTATACAAAATGTCAATATGTTCCTGACAATCATTCAGAAGATTAAACCCGATTCTGAAATCTTAGCAAAATATTGAAGATATGAACAAATGAAAAATCAAATAATTTAACTGTTTCATCAATATTAAATTTTTAAAATAATTAATAAAAACTGAACAAACATTAAAAATATATAGGTACTTAACTCTTGTACTTACATAAAAAATAAATAATAAGTTATATGTTGTAAAAAATGTTTAATACTTATGTAACTAGTGATAATTAATAAATAACACGTATGTGTTTAACTCAAACTCAAATGAATATGATACAAAAAAAGTTTTAAAATTTTAATTAGCAATACCTAACAGCAAATATAATAAAAACATGAAGAATTTAAGAAACCTAAGAGAAACGTATTAAGATATCAAATTATTAAAAAAATCCCCAATACGATAGTTTTGATTTTAGAAAGCTGTGGTGAACGGGAAGAAAACTTGACGGAAGATATGCCTCTTTACCCCACGTAAACGTGCAGGTACGTACGCATATACAGATATGGTTGCTAACCTTTGAATTTAAGCTCATGTGGCGGCTCGATTAACAAAATCTGTTCGAGTTTTGACGACATGGTCGATTTTGTTATTTGATTCTCTTGTCGTGTTGTGTGTCAACGGAATAGCGTCTGGTTGAAACGCGCGCGCGTGAATCGGCTTCTGCGGCGATGGGCGATGGCTGGTGCTCTGTTCAACTGCTTGTTGGCCGACTGATGCGATAGGAGTTATCCGTCACAAGCGAATACACATTAACATATACGAGCGTATCACACTATGGAAACGCGAACGCGAAAGCTCGGCGCGGACGGAGGTCGGAGACGCGGTAACTTACCGTCAAAAGCGGACCGTATGTCAGCGAATGAACGTTGTCAACGTGACGATTGAAATGCTCTGCGGACCTAGGTCCTAGGACTTAGGAAGAACGAAAGGCCAAAAATATCGCAAAATACATTTATGGCAGAAATTCTCGCGCATGAGTAGAAGAAAAATTGATGATTAGAAAAAAAAAAAAAAAACAATAATAACACAACCGTCTGTTTTACTGGAACACCAGCTGTTGCTATGAGGTTATGAAATGACGTACCACGACCGCGGTCGTAGACGATAAACTATAAACGCAGGTACTGTTAAAGTGGTAACATACACTATTGGCGGGCTCGCTTTGCCCAGTAGCTGCTTCTACCGTAGTATAGTACTGTGCGGAAATAGTTTCATAATATAGTCTGTGCCTCTGTAGTCTTATCGACAACTGTACACCGTAGATATAAACATGCTACGTTGTATGTAAATGTAATGTACTGTTATTTTGTTAATAGCTTGTATCCACGAACCAAGACCGGCAGAATTTTCCACTATATCACTAGTACACTAGATTGCTAGTATACGCTATAAACATAATAATATTATTATTATTATTATATGTCTATGGTATACGTATACCAGATACCAGTGTACCAGTGCACGCGAATAACGTGATCCTAATGTACTGACTAGAGTTTTACCTTGTACTAATTTTTCACAATACTATATAATATGGTGTAGTCTACTGGGCAGTGGGCACAAACCATAAATCATAATTATAAGTTTTCTTCGTCGAGTATTGAATATTGATACTTAAGTGTAGTTTATTCCATTTAGTATTCCCATTAAAATTAGTAAATACTAAATACCTACCATTTTATTTTTATTGTTTTACAACAAAAATGAACGTAAGATAGATAGATTTTTAATTTATGATAATATATTAAAATATTCAAAAGCGATTAATGCTTATTATGTATACGAATGTTTGTATATAGTCTTTAGACTTTTAGATAGTTATTTATTTATACTGATATCTAAATAATGTTTTGGTCATCGTCTCATCGAAGACCTTGAATTATTAATTAATTCACTAATAATTTACTTATATTAATATAAGTAGATATCGTATATAGGTGTGATTATAATATGATATTATTCTTGCGGTATTTCTGAACACGGAAGATATTTTAACTAGGCGAAAATCTAGATATTAAAATTAAGGGGAGGGCTTAGGGGTAATATTTTTAAGATCAATAAAAGCAAAAGAACAATATTGTTATAATTAGTGATGTGACGAACTGTTCGAAATTTGAACCGAACTCGGGGTGTTCGGTTCGAAAATCGAACTTATTATTAAAAATATTCGAGCCGAACTTTCGTTCTGATTATGTATTCGAACTATTTAGTGTTTGTTTTTCCATTGTAAGATCATAAAACATGGATTCACATGCACTAAATTACTTTTATGATCACGCTGAAATTTCTTAAGTAATCACATCAAGAAGATAAAGTCTGTCACCTGAATCGGTGGAAAAACTTGTATTTTTGCATGATAACATTAGTTAATATAATAATACATAATTAATATATATATATATATATATATATATCATTATTTTTATATTTTATACATTTATAATATATATTAATATATTATATAATATTATATTAGTCTTTATATAGTTCGGTTCGAGTTCGATTTTTATTTTTAAAAGTTCGGTTCGGTTCGGGTTCGGACATTAAGTGAAATGTTCGAATCTGTTCGAGTTCGATAGTTTTTTATGGAGTTCGGTTCGAGCTTAAATATCAGGGTTCGTCACATCACTAGTTATAATAATATAACTTTTGTACCTATATATTATGTAAAACTCAAAAATTTTTTAGAATGACTAATAGAAAATGTGAGGGGCTTAGCTTAATTTAAAAATAAATAATATATCTATAGTTATATCTTATATTTATACCTAATGTATATGATATAGGTACCTGTAAGACTATAATAATACAAAAAGAAGTTTAGAGAGGGTATTTGAATAGGTTAAGGAGAAGAAATTTGCAATGATACACTTTATTACTTTGTAATAAATCAAAAAAAAGTTAAGAGAAACCTTGAGAAGGGATCATCGAGAGATATCCAAGATATGTATATGATTTAAGAATAATGAAACAGACAAAAAAAAAGAATACCCTTAAATTTACTTTATGCAATTACCACTGGAGTCACCTTTGGAATATCCCTTGAAATCCCGACGAGATTTCCTTGAGATAAATAGGTATGAAAATTCTAGTCACACACCCACTGCACGCGTCTAGGCTATGGGAGAACAAGACCATTGTATATATGCACCGGTCTACAAGAACAATTTTAATTAACAATATTACGTGTTTCCTTTTAAATTTTAAAGGTAACACGAAATGTTTCTGTCCAGTGACTTCGGATTAAAATGGGATTATCGAAAGGCACTAAGGCAGTGGCAAGTTCAGCTTTTTTGATAATATGAGATATTCATTTTTACCAATCAAAAACCCGCGAGGCCGTGATGGCTCTGCTTCACACCTGCATCAAATAATTACCTACCTAATATTTTATTTACAATTTTATCTTAAAAATTTGACCACTTATAAAAATTAAAAATAAATACTTATATATATATATATACCTAAATAAATGGTAATAAATATTTTCGTTTACATATTTTATATATTATAAACGTATAAACTTACATATTATAATAATATAATATTAGGTACATATGATATATGAATATATGATACTTACGCAAAATATATAATTGGCTATGACAATAAACGGAAATTTACAATAATTTTCAAAGGGGCTATGATTGTATATTATGCATTTAAATTTTTACCGTAAACACCCACTGTATACATGACAGTAAAATTGATTGCTCATTTACCCCTACATAGGCCCGGTGAGTAACCGAGACAATCTCGGTGGGCCTGTAAAAAAAACTTAAGGAAAGAAGTTTTAAAAATATTTGAAAATTAATATATTAACTATATACATAACTATGGTACTTCATAATTAATATTATCTAGACACATTAAAACAATTTAGGTACATTTAAAAGATAAAATTTTAAAAAGTGGGAAGGCCGATTATGGACGTTTCTCCTTCATCCCTTCGGTCCTCAGAGAAATTAGTGGTTTATTATAATTATTAAGATTTAAATGCAATGATATTGCATTAGAAAATACGATTCTGAGCGAATCTTAATATATTGCAATATATTATACTGATAATCCATTCCAAAATTTACCACGAATGTAAATTACATATGTAAATATGCAATATAAATTTCAAATCCCTACGAACAATATTTAAGGAGTTATCATTTCATGATGAAAATTGTCAGTTATGATTTTCAAAATATTTTATAAATAGATTAAATAGTATAAAGTAGGCTTCTACAAAAAATTCATACCGTTAAATCAAAAATTGCAGGTAATATTAAATATTTTTGGAAAAAATTCAAAGCTCTATATTTAGCTAAAAAACAAACCAATCCTCTTCAAAATTTTACTAAACGTAAATATTGCCTATATTAGTACTCAAAAAAATGTTCATGTATCTACGATCAAAACTCAATTAATAATAAAAAAATAAAAATAATGGAAACCGTAATTTTACCAATTTTCCACTTCTCAAGGAAAAACTTAAGAGAAATTCAAAAAATAAGCTAAATAAAGTACCAACTAGATGAAATTTGGTACAGAAAAAGTACCCTATTTGCGGTAATCGGACCATTATTTCTATCCTAAAAAATGTTTTCATATATCAGGAAAAAAAATAATAAAAAGCCTATAAAAAAAATGGTCAGTCACGATTTTCAAAATATTTTGTAAAATTATTGAGTGATATATTATTAGGCTCCTGTAAAATTTTCAAATTGATAAACCCAAAATTGTAGGTAATATTTTTTTTTTTTAGAAAAAAGTTCGTAGCTCTATATTTTGCCAAATAATCAACTAATCTGTTCCAAAATTCTACTACACTTATATATTATCAATGTTAGTATTCAAAAAAATTTTCAAGTTCCTACGATCAGAACTCAATTAGTTATCACGAAATAAAAAATAAAAAATTACGAAAATCGTAATTTTGCCGATTTTTTACCATTTTTTGGTAGTTTTTCTTCTCCTAGAAAAAAAACTTTTAAGAAATTCGAAAAATGAGCTTAATAAAGTACCAACTAGACGTGATTTTCTACCGAAAGCATACCTCACTTGTGATAATTGGACAATTATTTATATCCGAAAAAATGTTTTCATACATAAAAGAAAAAAAAAACATCATTGTATAGAAACACAATACATTTCTCGATCCGCTCAGAATTTAAAAAGGGTTAATAGTAGTAGTTGGGGAAATAAAAACAAGGTAATGTGAGATGGTAATAGTGGGATGGTATGAGGGGTATACTCCAACTATTCAATATGTTTATGTATATAAAATTGATTACTTACCTCTTTCTAAGCGGGTGTGGTAGTCGATACCTATTAGATAACTTTATAATTTTAGACATTAGATGTGAAATATATTTATATTAAGATTAAAATAAATAATTAACACTTTATATTAATTTGTTGAGTATTATGAAATATAAAATACCGCAGTGTGAATGGTTTCAAGTATTATATTTAATCTAATTTTAATTTCATGAGACGGAGTGTCAAAGTGACAGTGTGGAAATCACTTTGAGACAGAACTACAGCGTGAGAATCACATTGAGACAAAGCGTCGAGCTGGGCAATTTAGCCTTTTTATAAGGCTTACTCTGACTCAAAGGTCATTAATTTTTTCATCATTTTTTTATTAATTATACTGTGACATTTTACGTATCTAAATTTTATTTTTTAATGAATGTTATTTCTCTATTATAGTAATTATTATTCTATATTTCCGATAGTCCGGATGTTCACAATTATATTTAATAATACTTAATCTATGACCGTAACATTCCACGTTCATCTATTAAAATAAGTTTAGTTTATTTTCTATAATATTAATTGGTAGTATTCAGCTATTCTGAATATTACAGAATATTGAAATCTTGGCCCAACCTCTACATTAATCAAAATATACTCACAATATATTACTATAGCTCTGGGATTTTAATGCAATGTCGAATGTCATTTCTTGGAAAATAGTATATATTTATTGTGTGTATGCGAAATACAACTTGCATTTTTAAAATGGTAACATGGTAACATTTATTTTAAACATCAAATTTGGACAGACCTAATATTTTTAAGACATTTTGACTTTTTAACCATAGCTTAAAAACTAAAATTGACTTAATGACACCGAGTCAATTTAAATTATTTAATTTTTCAACGATCATCCTATGATTATATTTCCATGCTACCCAAAGGAATGTAAAGACATGTCTGTAGTCATGTATGATGGATAATTATGGGCTAAATTTCGAACAATTTATAAGATAAGTAGGTATTGGTGTTAAATAATTTTATAAAATAAATAATATGAATTACAGAAATTGTGTCATTTATTTGTTTGAAGTTTTCTTAATAAATTAATCGATTTAAATTAAAAGTTTAATTCTTTGTCATTCAATCCATTTTGGTTTTAGATTCATAGTTAAAAGGTAAAAAAAACTTGATCAATTTAAATCTGATGTTTAAAATACATGTTGTCGTTCAGAAAAAAAAAAAATGAAAATTATATTACGCATTAGGAAAATTTGAAAATCGCCAAAATATGTTTATAGAATTTGTTTAATTTCAAATTGTGTTAGAAAATGTTACCCTTTTAACTTTTGATAAGGTCTGTGCTGATGCAATAGTCAGTGATTATCGTGTATTTGTCATGACATATATAAGTACCGTTTATCATTATCATAATATATTCTAAAGTGTATTTGTTTATAAATTTTAATATTATAATAATGTTTACATTTTTGTTATATTATGTGATATTGATATACGATAATTATTAGGTTGTTAATTACATATATATGGTTATACAATATTAATATGATTATTTTCCGATATTCCGGATGTTTACATTTTGATTGATTTTAGTTTATCTTATAACAGTTAATAATTTGAATAATGTGATCAGTCTTGTAAAGTATTCGAATAAAAGTATTTGAATATTAGTATTTAAATACATTTTTTTTAAAAGTATTTTATACGAATAAAAAATACTTGTATTAAAATAGGCACCGATAAAAATTTTTTCTTTGCATTTTATTTTTATACGTTATAAAATTAAGCTACTATGAAAAATTCATAATTTTTACACATTTCCTTGCCATTTTTTAGCAATGTACTTTGTAATGTACATCAGGACTGAAGATTATGAAAATACCAAGTATTTTTCATGTAAAGTAACTATTAGTTATATTCAATTGGGTAAACTTAATAGATATTTTTTATTTTTTTAAACACTAATTAACATATCTAATATTAACGAAATAGTATTTTTATTCAAATACTTTAAAATTTTGAAAGTATTTATAAAATACTTTTTTTTAGAATACAAATTTATTCCAATTTAAATATTAGTATAAAAATATTTTTTCAAAAGTATTTTTTACAAGACTGAATGTGATTATGATATTTTATATAATTACATAGTAATAGAAAATAATTATTGTATAATATTAAAATGATAAAAATGATCAAACTATTCTGGATATTAGGTATATACATAGTAAGTAAACCGTAAGTCCGTAACTATACATTGTCTATAGTTTGTAGTGTTTGTATTTATTAATCTACTATATTACACAGTATAATATAATATGTGATATAAGTCATATTGCCCCCCCCCCCCGCCATGAGAAAAACATAGATCCGCCACTGTGTGATATTGATATACAATATATGATATAAGACAGATACTATAGCTCAATAGCGCAGTGTTCTTAACCTAACCACCTGGCCACCTGGGAATCACCATTTTTAATAGTAACCTATATATATATATATTTATATATATACTTATCTATATACTTAAGGCTTTAAGGGTAACTAAGAAATGTAATATCTATTCCATGGGTCACCGAAGATCCATAGTATAAACGTTGAATCACTGCTATAGGCTTGGGTAGATTAAGGGGAGGGGGTCTAGCCGGGGCCCTCTCAAGTACAAATGTGATGGAGGCTCATAAAATTATAAGCCGATACACATATTCTGTGTTTTTAAATTATAGTTTACCTATACTTTTAAAATCACAATTTTTTCATCGATAAAAATAACTAAATACATACAAAAGTACTTTAGTTGAAAAATGCATTTTACCGTTATTTTCATTTTATATTATCAATGTTTATTAATGTTACTTATTTATACCCAGTTTTGGTGGAATAGTTAGACAAATGTATTTTCTAGCAAGCGGCTTTAGAAAGCATGCTTTGTCATGTTTTGCCTATATGAAATGTCAACTCCTGGGCCTAATAGGTCCTTAATCCGGCATTGGTTATAGGCCTATTATAAACTATTTATCATAAGTCACCAATTGGCGAATCGCAAACACTTTTTTTACTAACCCTTATCCACGGAGTAGTTTTTAAATTTGTATAATATAAATATAGAAACTATAAATGTGTCACATAAAATGTATATTACATAATAAAAAAATAATTTAATTGAAAATAATCTGTATTTCTATAATCATAAATAAAAGAAAGATCTTTACATCCCAACGGCGAATGGAGTTGTGAAGCCACAAACATTTTCAGCTCTAATTAAGCTTTCCTACAAATGAAAATAATCGAATTCCAGGAAGTCTGGAGTTTAAAGGAAACATTTTTTCAAGTTCCCAACACTTTATAGTACGATCAATTCTGGATGAAATACGTTTGTCCGAGTAAATATCCAGAACTAAAAAAGCCTGGTTTCGAAACTGTGTACAATGTTTGTGAAACCGCTTTTTCTAAGATGAACTTTATTAAAAGCAATTTCAGATCTCGATTAACAGATGAGAATCTATTAAGTCTTAACGAGTTAATGCAAATCAGTTGAACCAACTTTACACTAAATATTAAGAAGCTCGTGAAAACTAAAAGATATAATTTTTCACATTAAAAATTAAATGTCTAGTATATATATTTTTTTTTGTAAATTAAATTTGAATATAATTTAATAAATAATTAAACATAAATAAAAATCTATAAAATATATTTACCTATTTATTCACTTGTGTAAAAGTCATTGAAACTGTTTGGACCGCGGAAAGTTTGGTAAGTTTTAAAACGGACCTCTATAGAAATTAGTTGGTGACCCCTACTATATATATATTAATTAATCAACGACTATATTGAGTGAATAATGGGTTGAAGTCGTTTACCTTTTTGTTAATTATATTTGGTTTTAAATATAACTCAAATCTATAATATGGTTTAAATTTTTGTTTTGTTATTTTGAGGGGAGGATTTATTTTTAGGCAAAATCTTTTTGAAATACTGCAATATTCATTTTTTAATCTATTAAGATTAAAAACCGTGGATGGTAGAACTACATATACTTTATAGTTTATGTAATAGAGCGGTTATTTTTAATTTTGATATTAAATGAATTATACTTATATACTTATCCAATATATTATAATTTATAAGTAAATTAATATTATTTAGTATATTGTATTTATATAGGTATTTTATAAAATCAAAATCAAAATCAGAGTTATTAATTATTTTGTATGTGGTAACATTCGCTTCAGTGTACTTCATTACATTAGTTTCGTTAAAAATTACCATAATACTAAAGAACATATTTTTTATTGAGTTTAGTCATATTGAGACGAGTGTTAACACGTTAATTTTTTGTTCAATTTTAAAAAATAGAAGTAGTTAATTAATTTTGTTTCACTAATGACCGATGTACGCTGTGACAGTGTGATAGTAAGTCCGTAACATATTCCGGTTGCTCTCCTTTGATTACTCCTACTAAATCGTACGCCGATTTTTTCCGACGTAGTTACGATTTTACGAATACAATAACATAAAACTCGCGCGTCTTTGGACCAGACGTGCATGATCCATCCACTACTTTTTTGGTTCTCTCTCTACTCTCGTCTCTCAATCACTTACTCACTTTGATAGTTTGATCTTCCATCTGCGGTAGGGACGTCGTTTGACGGTTAATATTCACCCGATGTTAAAGACTCTGTGTAGTATGTTGGTATACGTCATACGGTATATACCTTTTACTACCAATTATATACGACCTTCATAGAATCGAAATTATAATATATCTATCTAAACCCAATAATTATGCAAAGAAAACGCGGGCAGTTCGTTTTATTCCGTTGACCGTTTCGCTATGTGCCAGATAGATATGTAGTAACTGGCACATATTTTGATTAAATGTATATTTGTAAATTTTAATAACGCCTAAATAATAAAATTTGAACAAATTAATAATAATAATAATAAAATCAAAATATTTATCTTTATCAGCGTCTTCGGATCATTTAGAATCGATTATATATATTTACTATGTTTGATTTGTGTACTATAATACTATTATGTACCTACGATGTAAATTGTAGATATATCTATATGTTTATATTCATAATCGTAACTATTGCGGTGGTGGCGGCAACGCGGCAGTCACCAGTTTCATTTTTCCATCGTTCGTTTCGTCGTTGAAACTGACGTCCGGATCTCGCGCACAGTGTATTCGCGTAATACCTACGTTGCGGACGGCGGTCCGGTTAACCGAGCAATAGGTCTGTGCCTTTATAGTAGTTCATACAGTTTATATAGTTATACGTCGTAATTTTTATATATATTTTATATATAATATCGTTTCGTTAATAATTAATAATAATAAATGTTTATTAATTGGTGATTACAATAATATTGAGATTATATTTTTAAACCGAATGTTTTTGCATTATCTGCCAAAAATTTCAAAAATTGTGTCATCGTTACCCGTTTGATGAATCCCGCTAGTTATAGTGACTTTTGCGATGACAAGCGTATAGGTTAGGTATAATATTTATATTATACCAACCAGCTGTAACGTCCTAGTCTCTGCCCCTGTCGGAAATATCGTCAACCGTTGCAATCTGAAGGGATCGCACCCTTCACGGTAACTGTTTTCGTCGTAAAGGTAAGAGCGTTATGTTATATGTTGTAAGGAACAATACTTAACCATTATATTAGAACTACAAACTATTATTCATCGATGTTACATCTAACATTCGAAAAATCGGTTTATGTTTACGACCAAAATTTAAAACCTCGAAACAAAAATTGTTATATTATATTTTTAAACAATATTATGTACAGTAAAACCCATCGTTCAACATGGCTGTTTTTACATTATCCCTCAAGCTCTAACGGTCACATTCAAAAGATTACTGTATGATATACCATAATATCATATTATAGACTAGGTATCTAAATTATATCTACGCTGTAGAATATCGAACATGAAGTTATAGATTTATTTAATTATTGTAGTTTCTAGTTTGCACTAAATCACTTTAATGTGGCCACTGGTTGTATACACGAATTTGGTACATGTGCAATATAAAACTAAAAATTACATTATGATGTACCAAAAATCGAATTAATATATTCCGAAGAATTTATTACAAATATAACAATAAATGTGTTTACAAATATTAATTTTTCACATGTATATGTTAAATTCCATGCAAGTTGTTTGAAATCACGCGTTTTGCTTAAACGTCGTCGGTTTCAATAATAATAATATAATATTATGTTATAATATCATGTGTGTTTTTAGGTTCCTCATCCGCGAATCGCATTCTTTGAATCACTGAATCACGATGTATTTACTATTTAATAGAAAGTAGTCACTTTAGGTGCTATTATAATATATTTAGTCAAAAAATTCGCCCGTATATTAGCCGTGTATCTCGATAAGTGGCACATGGATGTATTATCATCGCATATAACAGCGTCAGCGAACTTTGGATGAAAATTTAATTGCGTGAGACATTAGGTGCACAGGTTTTCCCATTAAGATTTGTTAAATAAATACACACATAATAATAATAACAATATTATTATTATATTTTACTACTTTGCGTGTAATGTAAACATATTGTAATTTCCGACTATAATAATATGAACTATTTATATTATTATAATTCATAATGCCACATGAGCTTTTTTTATTATGAAAAATATTTTCTTCGAATAAAGTTGTTGAAAATTCAATTGACATTAAAAATACAAATTATTTCCATACATATATTATATAGGTTAGTAATATAATATATAATATATACAGGGCGATTAAAATTTAAAAAAGGGTGCATGGAATTACATAATTTGTTTTCAATATTACCTTATTATTTTTATAACATAATGTTCTGATCACTATGTAAATATATTTAATTATATATAATATATACCTATTATATACATTAAAACTATATTTGTATACGGTATAAGTATACCTATACTAGTTTTAATTATGTTATATGTATACTGTATACAATATAAATTGAAATATTGAAATATTGAAATTTTGAAGTATCAACAAGTTGTAAAATATACCTGCGTGCTGCGTAGCGCGTATCACGATTATTATTCAACACGTGTGTTATTACACAGGAGTCTATAATATATTAAAATATATCTTTGAAAACCAGTAGTAGTCTATCGGCCAATAGAAAACGCTGACCAAGTAAAATAATACGATTATTAATGTTTATGGAATACGATGTATATCAAATATACGCGTCGTCATTAGTATTTAATTTTTTTATCGACGTTTAATATAATTTATCTAAGTTAATTATATATTTATTTATTATATTAAAGTATTAAATATATCTTTATTATATAATATTACATTCACATATTAAAGTTCTATTATAATGTAAATTAAAAATTTGGGATAGTACCTATTAATAGTCATCCGTATTTAATGATGAGAAAATAATATATTTAATTGGTAATTGGTATTTACTATTTAGTATTTGCCATTTGATATCATAAATGTATATCAATAATCAAGAGTAATACCTACTTTATTAATAGTTTTACTTATTATTTAAATATTATTAATAAATAGCATTGTACATTTGTACTTTACTTACGCAACGTAAAAACAATATTCTGTCATTTTGTCACGGAGTCACTCATAAATTTTAACTATTAATTATATTATTTGATATTTAATTTATTTTATACAATATTGATTAATTTTATTTTATTTAATAATAGTCTTGTAGGTACTATACACTATACAAGTGTAAATCCGTATATCATAATTCATAATATTGATTTATTATATTATAATTATATATATTACATACATTGTGAATTATGATACTTAATAATTATATATTCTTTTTCCTTTGCAGCCACTCAAGACTATACCTCTGAATAGTCTAAACTCGAAATAAACATAATGCCATCTATGATCTATCTCTATCTTTTGCTATTTCCTGTCAATGACTATTTAATTTTACAGCTTCTGCCTCTTAATACATTATGTCTATAAAACCTATGTTAGTTATTATTAAAACTTCAATAGCAGTTTTGATTATATATTTTTTTTAATCAGTGGATTTTATATTATTGTTTGTATTTAGTTTGTTAGTAAGTACCTAGTTATAATAATATTACAACTGAATGGAAATACATTTACAATAATAAAAGAGTAAACGATTTAAATAAATATAAACAATACACATTTGGTATCAATGTACCATAATAAACTTTCCTAGAAATACTATTGTATATTCGTACATCGTACCTATATAGTAATAATTAAATAATTTGAAGGTGATAAAAAAAATCGACTATAATATAAGTAGTAATAAATAAAAAATGTATTAAACATTATTTTTGATTTGACATAATATGATACTATATTTTATTGTCTATAATTTTATGTGAAAAAATACAAAGTATACCTATTTGGTACATATCTACTGCAGGGCATAGATATAGTAGTTTAAACCAAATTATACTTGAAGAGACGGATATATATAGAATATATTATATACCAATTATTAATTATTATAAGTATAGGTATTTTAAAGGTAAGACTGTAAGCACGTGCGTTCGTAGGAATTTTTCAAGGGAGGGGGGCAAAATATTATCATTTTTCAATTTTTACTTTTAGAGTATAGTGCTAAATTATGGTTTTGAAAATTTTTTTTTTTTATAAGTGTATGTAATTACATATTAAAAAATCAAATTATTTAGCAACGTAAAAATTATTTAAAAATGTAAATTTTGTGACTTTTTGACAGTATATACTATATAGAATATATCCATTCCAATAGTTGATAATTCAGAAATTCATTGTTCCGTTTACTTATTATTTATCTGATTAATCAATGGTATGTCAAATATTAGTCGTAACCTCGTAAGTCGTTGGTAAATATTCTTAACGATTCGCGGCCTGTCCAAAAACGTTGGACCAAAGTGCACGATTTTCGTGACATATTATTATAATAATTGTTGGCCTTGAATCGGCTACGTTGTAGGAGGCACATAACAAAAGAACGGAAGAAGCGAGAAATGAAGAAGAAGAAGAAGAAGAAGGAAAAATAAGAAGAAAAGTACATGGAAATCATAGGCAGAGGTGAAGAATGCGATTGACCCAGCACTGGTTTCAGTGCGCGCGTTTCATTGTCTTTGGACAGTGTATATTATTATATTATTCCCATGCGGCGGCATGCACTGCTGCTCAATTGTAAAACCGGTTGTGTGATATCATAGCACACACATAAATGCACAATCCAACCCACTTACAAATCACAAGTTATTTCTAATGTTTCTATATTATTATTATGTGCGTTGAAAAAAAAAAAAACACGATATTATTATATTAAAAATACTTAGTTTTATACATACCTAATATATCTCACCGCACGTCTGCACAGATGTCTTTGTTGACGCAATTATTCGGTCATTGGCGAAAACAAAATAACGTTACGTCAGTCCGTCTAAAATCCTAGCCCAGGTTTTTTAATATAGTCACTCTGTGGTGTGGCTAAATAGGTACAAAACGTGACACTTGTACTATACTAATTTATGTTATAAAAATAAAAACAATAATAGTAACTATATAAAATAAACATAACGAAATATTAATAATTTTTCAACAATAATTATATTATTAATGTGTGCTATCACTATGAATGTACATTAAATGTTTATCGTCGTCCATCGATTACATCGATATTGATAGGAATCAAAAGTTACACAATATTTTTGCGATAGAAATTTAAAAAAAATAATTGACGTGCAATATTGTAATTTGTAATACTTATGTATTAAATATGAACTAATATTTAAGATATATGATTATTATTTGCTTTCTTTTTTAGGTAAATTCTGATAAAGTGTGACTATGATTGTTTTTTTAAAATATATATAGTATATATACCTATATACCTATATCCTATATATTAACAATGTAATCAATATAATATAAATTAATTATATTTCAGTGCATCGGAATCTATTGATTTTATTTATGTACTTGTATATACAAATTATATTTTTCTTGTATTTATCCATATAATATGTATTATCTATGTATATCTATCATAAAATACTTAAATGGATAGGATACGTTCTACCATTGATTAAATATACTAGTATATATAATCAATGGTTCTACGTAAATATATATAATACATTTTATATTTACTTATTGTTATTATACTTCAAAATTTTATTCTATATTAATTATTAGGTATTCACTTTCTCATACAAAACAGTGATTCTTATGAATTATTGATTTTTAACTATTAATTGCTATTTTAATGTCATAACTCATTAGTATTTAAAAATATGTTAATAGTTTTATTACAAAAGACAAAACCGTATGTATAGAACTATGTAATGACAAGAGTTAATAACTAATAAGTACTAAACAAAAATGTACTATAAATACTATAACCTATAATAATATAAATGTAATTCAATGATTAATTGTTAATATACTTAATATATAATATAACTAATTGCTACTTATGTAATAAATAACTATAAAAAACAGACACTTTAGTCAATAGTATAATAAGTAGTCGGAAACTTAGACATATTTATATATTGTGTTCATATTCTCTGTAATGAATACAATACAATGTACAAAACTATTATGGTAATTAAAAATGAACAGTGTCAAAACTCAAAAATACAACATAAAACGTTTTAAGGAATTAATATATTTAATTTGTGTTGGCGTCTTGTACATAAAAAATATTACAATATTATACGCATGTATTAAATATAAACTTGGCCTTACATTAGTTATTATTATCTAAATAGTTTATTGTACATTTCTCTAAAATAGTAAAATTTTATAAATGCAACAGTAATAAATATTAGCAAGAGGATGTCAGTGATTTATTTGCTGTGTCTGTCTGACTGTTTATAATGTGTAGTGTAATAAAAAACCATTCATAATAGATGTATGGTTAGGTTAGATTAGCAAAGTGATTGACCATATTTTATACCTATTTTGGGGGTCATGACACTAAAAAGTGGGAAGGTCGATATTGGTTGTTCCTCCTTCGTCCCTTCGGTCCTCAAAGAAATTAGTGGTTTATTATAATTAATATTTGAATGCAATGCAATGATATTGCATAAGAAAATACGATTTTGAAACTTAATATAATATCAATATACTGATAGGTCGTTCTATAAGTTTACCACGTGTGTAAACTACCTATGAGAAAACTCATATGAGTTGTCATGGAAAACCTAAAATCAATTTCAACAAAATTACGATTTCCGTAAATTTTGACGGTTTTCCGTCATTTTTTGGTACTTTTTCTTCTCCCAAAGAAAATATTTTAAAAAATTCGAAAAATTATCTAAATAAAGTACCAACTAGACGCTCTTTGCTACCGAAAGCTTATCCTATTTGTGGTAATCGGACCATTATTTTTCCTCGAAAAAGTGCCTTCAGACATAAAAAAATATATATATAATAAACAATTATACAAAAATATTCAAATTTTAGGAGCTTATAAAAAAAATTTGTCAACTACGGTTTTAAAAATATTTTGGAAATAGATTAAGTAGTTTTTGAGTAGACTTCTATAAAATATTCAAACTGTTAAACCCGAAATTGCATGTAATATTAAATATTTTTGGAAACAATTTCAAAGCTCTATACTTAGTCAGAAAATAAACCAATCGTTTCTAAATTTTTTCACTAATGTTACATAGGTGTTCTACACCTATGTAAATACTTAAAAAAATTCAAGTCCTTATGATTAAAACATAATTAGTTATATTGTAATAAATGTACTTAAAATAATGGATACCGCAATTTTGCCAATTTTCGGTAGTTTTAATTTTAAAAGCTTAATAAAAACAAATTATTAGTCACGATTTTTAAAATATTTTTTAACAAGATTAAGTAGAATATGATTAGACTTCGATTAAATTTTCAAACCGACAAGCCAAAAATTGCAGGAAATATTAAACAATAATAGAAATAATATTTCTATTGTCGTTTAAGCCCAACCTGTAAATGATTGTCGGCTTCAATTCTTTCCTAACCTAACCTATCATAACTTATAGGTAGTTAGCTATCTAATTATTATCTATACCTGTGATTCAAACAATACTATTATGTCAGCGGTAACGAGAAATACTCAAATAGTAAACACATACGTATATTTGCGTATACTCATATATTATATAGACTAGAGATATTCTAACTGAGCATCTCGGTTTCCAGGGCATCACGTGAGTTGGTCAAGAAGATGGAGCTGTTGCATAGAACAGGAAAATATAAAAATTAATATAGTGTTGATAATACTTTGTTTATGAAAATGAAAACGATTAAAATAATACAAACAAGCTCATCCATCTCACTGAAAGTTAATTTATTATTGAATCGATATTTGATTTACTCTAAAAATAAAACTTTTATTTCAGTTTTTACTTCATTATTAAATTTTTTGTATAATATGATAAATAAATAAATTTACATACATATATAAACATTATCATTTTTTTGTCATTAATAATACATTTGGAAGCTGTCAAAATATTTGAAAGGCATACGTGGGCATAAAAGTTTGAAACCTAACCGAATGATATATATAGACACGACACGTTTGTCGCTGAGATAAACGCACGTCCCAAAAATGCATCAAAAGAAAAACAACGACACAAAATGGTAAATAATCACTGCACTCAAAAAGTGGTCCACACGGTGTATGCATACGTAGTGTCTCTAAAGGTTGGTCAGCGTTTATCTGGTTTTACAAAAACGCGTTTTAAAAATCTGGCAGATCGGTGGCGACGTAAAGCGTCAGTTATACCGGAGAATTCTGCGGACTGCGATAACGCTATCAATTTCCAACCGCTACTATATTATAGTAGTTTCCTGTAGACTATCTACTTTATATAATATAAATAATAATTTAAAAAAAAAAAAAATTGCAAATATATTTTAATATTTTGTATAAATGATTTTGTGTGTTCGAATAATTAAATAGTTAGTAATTAAATAATTAAAAACAGTTTTGATTGTTGTTCGGAGACAATTCATTATTATGTTTAAAATATTTACAGATATAGCTGTTTCGTATTATATAAAAAAAACTATTAATTCATGGAACTTCTTCATAGACTCTTTCTCTAGTTTCTCTTCTTTGTTATTATTATATTTTATAATATAACTGTTTTTTTATTAACATTATAGTTATTTTAGAATCTTTGGTTGTTAATTAATTGATTTAATATTACTAATATAATATAGTCATAGGCGCAATCAGATGGGTACTAGGGGGTGTTTATCACCTCCAAACATTTTTTTAGCACCCCCAAATATTTTTTTAACATACTTAGTGTTAGATGTATAAAAATCTACGATCGTTTTAAAATGTTAACACCTTCAATATTTAAAGTCTAGTTGCGTCTATGAATATAGTATACTCATATTATATTCATTATAGAATATTCACTCGTTCATAGACACATAGTTTTATTTTTGGTAATATGTTGATCGGTTCCTCTCGACTATTATATAATCAGTGCTAGAATTGGGAGGGGGACTAAGTACCACAGCTCATTTTTCAAAATTGTTACTGTACCTCTGTTTTTTAAGAAGTGTATTTCTCATGTCATAATAAAGAAAAAAAATAATGGGGAAGTTCTTTCTTCAAATTATCGAATGACATATCATATTTCATTTGTTTATTATCGATATTACTATACATAATATATAACTTTAAGATAAACTGTATAAAGAAGAATATAATTCAAGGTTGTTTTTATATCAAATTATATATAATTAAAAAAAAAAAAAAAAAGTAATCTTCATAGATTAAAATCATATATTATCTAATATTTAATTTATTATTGTAAATATAATTTCTATTTTTGCATATTTCGACATTTTTAAGCGTATTTTATTATCATATTTCGTCTATTTTGCGATATGTTGTTTGACAACCAGGAGTAAAATAGAAAAAAAACACATTTTATAGTTTGAGATTATATTTTAAAATGTTGACTTTGAAATACAAACAATGACAATGAAATTCTTAAATTTAATTTAATCTCCTTTCAGTTTTATTGTATTTGGCATACATCAGTATTTTTATCTTATTTTTAGTTTATGTAGCTACTACAATTTAACTCACAAATTATATTATATTCATGGGCGTAACCCCCTGTCAGTAATTAGTTTTGTACTTATTTGTTTTTAAAACATAATTTGTAATAATAATACAAAAAATGACTATAGAGTATTAGAGTAGTCTATAAATTTTTTACAAATTTGTAAATAACTTTATCTTTGTCAGACGCATTTTCATTTTAAATATTTGTTAATGTAATATTCCATTATTTTCAATTTATATGTTAGGTTTAATATGATAAAAATTTAAATACAATTTCAATATTTATTTCCCCCCCCCCCCCCTACTAATAAAAATCCTGGTTTCACCCTTGATTATATTATACTATATTATTGAAGTTTTGTTAAAATAGATTTCAATTAATATATTTATACATTTATTTTCTAATTTTGGATATTTTCGTTTTTCACGTTCTGTTTTATAAGAAAATTAATATGAAGATAACGATCATTTTTTCGTGTTCAATTTTTCACATATTTGCTGTTATCTGGGAAGCGTGGTAATGTCTGTACACCGTACCATACATAGTGTATATTAATATAATGACAATTTTAAGTGCGAGTAAATTGCCTATTCCAAATTCTTTAAAACGTATTTCTTAAAACTTGGTGAGTGATAAAGAATGATTTATTAATTGGCAATTTGTTTTATTATATGTAATATAATCTATATAGGTTTTAAGTAAAATCAATGGTATAAGTATACTCGGTACTTTATTCAGATCATTTTTCGTATTTCTCAAACAGATCCCTACGGGAAACGATAAACTATCAAAAAATTACGGAAAATGGCAAAATTTATGGAAATCGTAATTTTGAGCAAATTGCATATACTTGGTACTTTATTTAGCTTATTTATCGAATTTCTCAAAATTGCCCTTGGAATATGAAAAAGTACCAAAAAATGATGGAAAAACGGCAAAATTGCGGTTGCCGTGAACTTGATTTTAAATATTTCGGCATAACTAATGCAGTTTTGAACATAGAAATTTGTAAATTTTTTGATTATTCTCATAGGTAGACACACATCACATATGGTAACATTTTGGAACGGATTATCAGTATAATATATTGTATAGCTGACTGAAGTTCGCTCAGAATCGTATTTTCTTTTGTAACAAGGTATTTTATCCGTGTGAACGTGGCATATTCATTGATATTGTGTAAAGTTAAAAATGTAGATTGTACGAACAAAGGCGCCTGGCGTGTTTCATTGCACAATGTATAAATATCAAATATAATAATTTGTTTCACGAACTGATAAACTATAATATAATTCGTTTTATACATTTGTGTCTATATTTTATTTATTTATTTCATAAAATACAATCCACAA